>BSAI01000138.1:10989248-11419213 GCA_036245035.1 Adrianichthys oophorus
GTGCTTAGTGAGGCTGCCTTTCTGAGTAAAACGTCTACCACATTCTTCGCAGGAAAAATGCCTTTCTCCTGTGTGGATTCTCATGTGCCTTGTGAGGTTGGGTCTGTTAGTAAAACGTCTACCACATTCTTTACAGGAAAAAGGCTTTTCTCCTGTGTGGATCATCACGTGATACCTTAGACTGGTGGCATTTATAAAGATTTTTCTACACTCTTTACAATAATATGGTTTTACTGTTTTGATTCCTTTATATTTTTTCACTTTCTTGGTGGATTTTCCAGCAGCATGATGTTTTTCTAACATTTCCTCTGAGTCAGTGTCAGATTGATCTCCTGATCTGTGAGAGCTGTCTACATTTTTGACAGCACTCCTACTCCTCCCATCTCTTTTCAGTGGGCTCGTCTTTGCGCCTGTAGTCAGTTTAGAATCTTCATGCTGCGTTCCTTCTTGGTTCTGATCATCAGTTGCATCAAAGCTCCAAGTTAGGAGCTGCTGACAGTGAAGACCTGCCTCATTTTGCTCATTTTCCTCAAAAGTAGGAGTCTCCATCAAAGTATCTGTTGTCTCCTGCTCCAGATCAAGCTGCTCCTCATCCTGGCTCATGTTGAGCTCCTCTTGTTGCTCATTGATCTGTGGAAGTTCTGGATCCTTCTGCTTCACCACAGAGTTCCTCAGATAATACTGGGGTAGAACTGCAGAGACAAGGAAACAAAAACATCTTTTTATATTTATTAACACTATAACTTTTGTGCAAAGACACAACATTTGACTGGAGGGAATGGGGATCAAACTGCCAACCCTTCAATCATGGCTCACCTACTACCACCTGAGCCACTGTTGCCCAAGAGAGACAAAATTAATAAGTAGAAAAAAAACAAACAAACAGTGCTCTAGGGTGGGGTTGCTTTAGTTGCACGTATGACTGAATTTTGCAATGATGCACTTAATAACAATTGATGCACTTCTCAGACGGCATGTTCGTTAAGAGGAGTGATGACATCATTGTGCTGCTGCATGCCCGACAGTCCTGCCCGCTTAACCTGCTTCATGTGTATGAGTGTGCCACTGCACCAGTTCAGAGAAGGACAAAGTTTTTTCTCTAATGTTTTGTGTCTTTGAAGTGTGCATTGATGATTTAACTGAGTTTGTGTCAATGCATGTTTTTCTTTGTGCTGTTTGTTAGGTTATTTACTTCCTGTTCAGTTAGTAACTAGATGAACGCTAATTAACCATAAGCAGCATTGAGTGCACGTGTGCTACTCTGGTCATGATGGTTGCTTGTTATTATTTCTGCATAAATGTTTCTATGTGATCAGAGTCATATATTGAGTTTGTATTATTTGTTTGTATCTTGCCAGACACCACACATAAATGTACCTCAAACAAGTTTGTTAACTACAGTGGCCACGAGGTGCAAATCACGTCAACAAATCACTTAACATTATTAGCATTATTAAAAATTTGCTGGTTACTGGGTGAGAAGCTGCACCTGATGGGTTTCAGTGGGTCCTTGGTCTCCTGGATCATTCATTACTTGTCAGACAGGCCACAGTTTGTCTGGTTGGGCAGTGTCCTAAGATGTGGTGAGGACTGGTGTGGGAGCCCCACAGGGCACTGTGCAATTTCCTTTCCTGTCCACCTTGTACACCAGCAACTTTCAGTACAACTCTAAGTTATGTCATCTTCAGATGTTCTCTGATGACTCTGCGGTTGTCGGCTGTATAAATGGTGGACAGGATAAGGAATGCAGGAAACTGGTGGATGAATTTGTGAGGTGGGCTGGAGTAAATGACCGTCTGCTCAATGTGAACAAGACCAAAGAGATGGTGATTGACTTCAGAAGGAAATGACAAGCTTCCCAGCCCCTCAGCATCATGGGCAGGGATGGTGTCCCAACGACAGACTGAGCTGGAAGACTAACAGTACATCTGTATACAAGAAGACTAGCGATAGACTCTTCTTCTTGAGGAAACTAAGGTCCTTCAATGTGTGCAGCAAGATGCTCGAAATCTTCAAGCAGCGTGGTGTGGCCAGCACGCTGTTCTTCTCTGTGGTCTGCTAGGAGGGCAGCATAGCTACCAGTGACACAAAGAGACTAAACAAACTGATCAGAAAGGCTGGCTCTGTAATTTGGTGCAAAACAGACACCTTCGAAGCAGTCATGGAGAGGAGGATTTTGAATAAACTCGTATTTATCATGGACCTTCTCCATCCTGTACTTGACAGACAGCGAAGCACCTTTTGCAAGAGGGCCTGCCCTCAGGACAGCATTCTCAGGACAACACTCGTCACACCATTTATAAATTACCTTGATGCCATTTCATTCTCTAAAAAAAAAAAAAATCAGAAAAAGTTTAAACAGTAAAATGCCTGAGATATTTTTGTGCAACATATTGTTATAATTTGGCCGGCCGATTCTTAGTTATTTAAAATCTGCAGAAAAAAGACTAACATGTACTGCAAATTATTCAGAGGGGATGTTTCTTCTCAAACTGGAAATACCATCAACCTTTTTATCAACTGGAGCAGTGCCACCGAGCATGCTCAATCTCAGACTGAAATAAACAACAAAGTTAAGACCTACGCAGCAGCAACAGTCTAACTACGAGAAGTATTTGCCTTTTGTTCCTAGCTTATTCACAGGATGTTGATAAAGGATGTTGATAAAAATGTTTGTCAATTTTATGTTTGTTCTGTAAAACTTGAAAACATTAGAATTTATTTGTATAATTAATGCTTTGTTTTTTAAATGGAACTGATCAAGCAGTTTATTGTTCTGTTTTATTCATTTATTTTTATTTTCTTCTCTTTTTAAACTTGAAAGCTTTTGTATTAATTTTGGGTTTAGTTTGTATATGCCTTTTCTTAGTTATCGTCAGACAATATTTTCAGAGACCAGACTTAACAAGATGGCAGATAAATACAACAAAATTAATTCTTAGAAAACTTTCTTTTCCATGTATAATAACAGACATGAATCCTTCCACCCCATTTTTTTCATAAGAGCGCTGCATATTTGCTGTCAATGACAAAATGTCAATAATCCAAAACATTATAATGTTTTCAGACTGTTTTTGTTATGATTTAATATGAATTAAAGGGCCTGTATCATATTTTTCATAAGCCTTTCTGAGTAAACTATATCCATATACAGTATCTCACAAAAGTGAGAACACGTCTCACATTTTTGCAGATATTTATTTATATCTTTTCATGGGACAACACTGCTGAAATGAATTTTTGGCGCAGTAAAAAGTATAGTGCACTATATAGTGCGTTCGCCATTTTCTAGGGGTGTCTGAATCCAGAATAACAAATCTGAGTGCACAAGAAATGTCCCCAGATTTTCTGCAAAAAACAAGTGTGCAAAAATAAACATTGCAATGGACTAGTTATTTCTCGGTTAACTTCTGAGCAAAAACAGTAAGTTTCTTCACAAAAATGTATGCAATTTTGTTTTTTATAAACCAGCCAGGTTGTTTTTATAATCAGAACACAGTACATTAATTCGTTCCAAAAAATGAATGAATGAAAGAGAACACAGTACATTCATAAATTGTCTTCGTAATATGTTCACCTTTTTTAGGTTTTTACTTCGGCAAACCGGCGACATGATAATTGGCGTATGAAAGTAGTTCGCCTCCAGGCCAGGTGGTGGCGGTAATGCAACCATTCTGTTACTTGTCAACCGCCATATAAGCAACACCCGAAGAAGAACGCCGACCAAAAAGTAGTGAGCATGGTGTCCGAATTGCTTTTAAAATCCAGGGCACTGTATTGTCCAGCACCATAAAGTGACCCACTATACAGTTTTTTAGTAGTTAGGGCATGAATTCTGACACAGCCTAAGCTTACACACATGTACTTTCCATGGGGTGACTAACAGTTGGCCCGTGCTCTGTATTGGAGAACAGAACAGAACAGAACTTACGCAGAGTTGGAGGCTGAGTCTGTGAATCACAAACGACTTCCAGCAGTCTGCTCTGAAGACGGAGCTCCTCTTCGTAGTGAACGCTGGTTTCTTCAAAGCGTTCGATATTTTTTTCTGCGGCATCGGTCGACACGCCGTCGATAGATTCTTTTGGAGACTGGACTGAAGCCATTGAGCGTGTTTCATGTGGCCAAGGCGGACGCAGGACTGCGGTCACGTTTGCCGCGGTTCGCATTTCTCTGGTCAAATCAGAAGTCACGGAATTCTTTTACTGCGCGATTTTTTACGAGACTTACGGTTGCAGGGCTGCGCTGCTGCTGCGACCGCTGAGAATCTGTGAAGTTTCAGGAACAAATGTATGGAGTCAGTCCAGTCTCATAATTCAGAACAGTCTGTGTCACAAATGTACACCTTTAGTGTGCATTTTCAAATTCATATTGCACGTTTGCATTAAATTTTATTTGTTTATCGGAGTGTGTGCATTTGTGACACAGACATATTTGTGAATCACAGTATGTGCATTTGTGACAGACTGAACATTTCTAAATTATGAGACTGAACGGACTCAATACAATTATGTTATACCTTCTGATGAATGCTGACTGTGCTCGTTTGGAAATCCCCACTAATAAAAGGAAGTACAAAAGCCTACATGACCTTATTTCCTGATTTTGACTATTGGTCAAACCTTTTCCTCCCATTAGAGTATGTTTCCTTCTTAATATTATACAGTACTACATGAAGTACTACAACTCAAAAAATAAATAAATAAACAAATACATTTTTTCTGAAAAAAGTGTTTTACCTGTATGTTTTTTTAAATTAAAAACTTGTGAAAAACATAAAGTGTAAGTCTGACATGACTCAAAAACCATATAGTAAAAATACTTCACATTTTGGTGATTGTACTCCATGAAGTCTGCTGAAGGCATGTGAAGGTATGGTGAAGTAATAAATTGATGATCAGGATTTATTGTCATTCAAACTCAGCTAACTGATGTCCGGATTAGCCATTTTTCACAATTTATAGGTGGATTACTGAAAAACTATACAGTAAAAATATTTTATTTTTTCAGTAGTAGTACTCCTTGAAGGAGTGACCGCAGTGACACATGGCAGCGCAGATCGCCTTGGTTGCGGTGCACGCCGGTTAGTTTTTTGCACTGACGTGCTGCGTCACTACAGTATCACGATAAAAAGGCGAAAGCATGACTGCGAGCTGTCTTGTTAACAATGCATTGTGGGAAACGGTGTCCTGACAGTTCTTGCTGTTTGACGTGATGCCGATCAAAAATGACTGGCGCTAAATAAAGGAAATCTGTGTATTTTGGAATCCTTTCTGCAAATATTGAAGAACTAATGAAAATAAAAAGATTCCTTTCTATTTATGGTTGTAGTAATTGAAATCAACATCATTCAGATTACTTTATTATTAAAAATGTTTTTCTTGAAACATTTCATCATTGTATTTTTTCTACTGATAATCATTTTGGTTTTCATACAAAACATCAGACAGACATTTGCATGTATGCAGCAAAATGAACTAATGAGTGCAGGAATCACAAATCATCTGTGCTTGTGTGTTTATTGTTGCCTTTAGGTTAACTCACAATTTTAATTGTATTATTTCACTGGGACAGTGCACATTGAATGAGACCAGCGGCTATTTTTTATCTGTTGTACTGGGACAGAAGTTAAAATTGTCTACTTGCAAAGCTAAGAATATAAATAAAAACACAAATGTGAGATGATCAATGAAAAACCTATTGATAAAAAACATACATCCCCAAAATTAAAAGTAACATAAAATACATAATAGCACAGATCATACTAAGTGGGAGAGGCAGTCTCGCAGCTCAGTGTTCACCTTCATCTCAGGCGTCTTATGGGGAAAGATAGCTGTCAATAAAAAATGTATTTATAAAGAAAAAGTTGTTTTCATAAAGACAATGTCATATTCATAAATACACATTTTCGCACAAATTTATATTTTGTGCACAATTCTTTCTGAAAAATATGAATGCAAGATTTAATTTTATGTTTGACATGTCTGTTTTGAATGTGACTCTTGCTTATCTTGAATACAAATTTATCCTGTTAACAAACTGTCAAAAATACGTCATGGGGTCACAGGCATAAAGATCGAGTCCTGAAACATTGATTGTTCAAACTGCGTATGTGTGTTAAATTTCTACTAAAATAAATTAAATACAACTATTTTTGATATATTTTTGATCCCATAATAGGAAATTTTCTTGATAGCCAAAGCTTTGTTGCAAAAAAATATAACAAATAAAAATACATCAGGGCTGCACGGTGGCGCAGTGGTTAGCGCTCCTGCCTCACAGCAAGAAGGTTCCCGGTTCAAGTCCTGGCTGGGGGACCTTTCTGTGTGGAGTTTGCATGTTCTCCCCGTGCATGCGTGGGTTTTTTCCGGGTACTCCGGCTTCCTCCCACCGTCCAAAAACATGCTTCATAGGTTAATTGGTCACTGTAAATTGTCCCTAGGTGTGAATGGGTGTGTGATTGTGGCCCCTGCGACAGACTGGCGACCAGTCCAGGGGTGTACCCTGCCTTCGCCCTTGAGTAGCCGGGTTAGGCTCCGGCAACCCCGTGACCCCGAAAGGGATAAAGCGGTTGGAAAATGAATTAAAATACATCAAGTCCAACCAAAAAAACAAACAAAAAAAGGCTTTTAATATGTGTTTTTTTTTTTTCCCAGCAGAGCTAGGGTAAAAAGATAATTTTCCTGCCTCAGACAGATTTATCGGGTTGGACTGGAATATAAATCGATTAATTGATTAGGTCGATTTATTGTTACACCCCTAGGTGTTTTCATTTTCAACATTTGTGAAATTCACAGCCAACATTTTATTTGTCCACTGGATGTCGCTGTCTCACCACGGAGCCCTTACCGAAGGAAGGCAGACCTGACCATTTGGCTTGCAGCTTCGGGTCAGGTGCAAAAGAATGGATGACTGGCTTTCGAGCCGGCATCCTCCATTCTGATTGGACAGGAAGGTGTGAGAGAAAAAAAGAGGCTGAGCGGAGCCGCCAGCAGCAGTTTATCCTCCCTCAGTCCCCGCCGACTCTGCCGGTTCTGCTGAAACTGAGATGTGACTGCTCACCGGAGGAAGGCAGAACATCATTCCGTGGGATTTTTTTCTTTCTTTTCTTTTCTTTTGCTCTCAGTCGGATCATGGGGAAGGACAAACGGAGAGTCATGTCGGGCTCACCGGCCACTTGGGTTGTGATTCTTGTCTGTGTGGTTACTTCTGTGAGCGCAGTGGAAGGTAGGTGTGATCAAAGTGAAGGTTTGTAGGCTTCACATAAGTTTGTTTAACTTTAAGTGCAGGAACTTTAATATTGAGTTTGGTGACACATAGAGTATTATTAAAACTTCTGATTTAAACCCATTTCCTTCACTTCATTGCTATGAACTGCCAAATGATGACCATGTCCTTGTCTTGTGGTCTTTTCTATATAACAGTGTTTATGTGCTGTCAAACATGTGTTTCCCCTTCCCCTCTGTTATCACCCGGTCTGCTGAAGCAGGCGAGCGAATAATAATTAAAAAGTGCTCCATGGCTCCATGCTCCCCTTCCCCAACATCACCTCTTGCTCCACCTGCTGTTCCCCCAGAAGCCGGCTCTTAAAAAAAAAAAAAAAAAAAAAACATTTCCATCACCTTCTGCCTCCTTTGTTGCACGCCTCTAAATATGATCTCCCCCACTGCTCCTGGATCCCCCTGCATCCCTGTTGCTCCTCATCAAGCGTGTTATAGTTGCTTCTCTTCCAAGCATCCTCTTTGTTTTTAGCTCCCCTCTCAGGTGCCTGTTGGGTTGCCACTCTAAACATATCCGATTGCCTTTGCCCATCTCCCCCATCGCAAAAAATTGCTCCCTTCTTGCTTAAACCCCCACCCAATATTACCTTTACCCCCTCCTGTTGTCCTTGTATCTCCCTTCTGCAGCTACTCAGGCTTTACACACCTTCTCAGGACTGACCTCTTGTTTCTTCCTGCTTTTTACCCCGAGCAAACATCTTTTTTGCCAGCTTTCAGACAAGTACCCCTCCTTTGATTCTTTTGCAGACTCTATTGCTTTGCCAGCTGCATCCCCCTCCCACACACACACACAAACACACAACTCAGTGTTGCTGTTGCTTATGGAAGCACTGGATTAGTCTGCTGCTGTGTTTTAATGGTGCATGTAATGACGGGCCCCGTGCCGAGACTCGCCCATTATGAAACATGTAAATTCGTTGAAGGGCAGCTCTGCGTTGATTAAACAGAATGCTGTTTGGGTCTGTGTGTTTGTGTGGATGTTTTTGGACAGACAGAGAACTGCTGGTTTAGCCAGGAAAAGGAGTGGGTGTGTGGGGGGATGGTGTGTGGGGTGGGGTGGGGGTGGGGGTGGGGGCACTACAGGTACAATGTGGGTGGTAGGTTGCTTTGTGGATGTAGTGTTTTATTTTCATGGTAAGTAGGCACCTAATGAACTGATTCATAAGCTGATCAGGGTGGGTTAGTGTAAAACAGACTCTTGGCCGACACGTTCATTGAATGTTTTTTTTCCCACACGTCTGCCTGTTTCCAGATCCGAAACACAAACTAGAACATTTGACATTAAGGCGCACCAGAACAAGAATTTCCTAAAAAGTCGAGCTTAAATGTTGAGTTAATTTGACCTTCTGTGATAAAAAAATTTTTTTGGTCCATCCTGAAATAAGAACAAAGTAAAAATAAGCACAAAATGATGGCATTTAATTGAATTAAGTTAAATATTCTATTAACTGCTCATCTCTTTCAAGAGTCACTTATCTTTGTTTATGGAAAGGCCTGATATGCTTTTAGTGTGAAAAATAATAAAATGAATGATAATACATTTTTGAAATCAAGGAAACTTTTTTTGTTTTAAAGTTATTCTTTAACAAGTTAAATGTTTTGTTTTATTTGGCAGGCTTTGCAATCCTGCAAGCATTTTTGATACTGCCTCAGGGTGTCTGAATCAGATCTTCCTGGTAGACCTTTTTCTATCCACCTTAGTTTTTTCATATATTGTGGAGTGCCTCAGGGATCACTTTTTGGGTTCTATTTAACTTACATTTATGTGTTACAATTAAGAGATAGCATTGGTGGGTTTAATGGTGTCTCATGTCTTTTAGAATTTTCTTTTGAAAGTATTCATTGTGTGTGGGTTCATGGGTTGCATGTGTTAATGGAGGCAGGGGGAGGTTAAAGGGTGGGTTGGGTTTTCATTTTTGTCTGTTTTTGTTTTAAATTGTAAAGCGCTTTAAGCTGTGCAAGCATGAGAAGTGCTTTTTATAAATTAGGTTTGATTTGATATGTAATTTGTTTATTTTTTCCACATGGACAGATCTGACAGTCTAATTGTCCTATACAATTGTTTGTTAGCAGGCAACAAATGTTAGGCCAAACATCTAAAGCTACACATACATTTAGCACGTGTTCAAGAACTAGCTAAAGACGTGTTCTTGAACGTGCGTTTAGCTCAGGGGTGACCAAATCCAGGCCTCAAGAGCTGAGCTCCTGCTGGTTTTTCAGAAACCCTGCTTTATCTGCTTTTTATTACCTGGATCAGTTGTGTTTCAATGGCAGGTTGGTTGGAAAACATGTGGACAATGGCCCTTGAGGCCTGGACTTAGATACACCTATTTTAGCCCATGGTGTTCACACTGGACAAGGAGGAAGGGGCTTCTTCTTCTTTTTCTACTATTTAAAAGCGCAAGACCACCAGTTGGAAGAGGCTTGGTGTGAAATATCTAAGCGGTGCAAATCTTTGTGAATCTTGCTCCAGGCTTTTTCTTTCACAGCTTTATTCCGATATTTGAAATACTTGGTTTCATATTATTCCAGCTAACACTAACTGCAATTATTAATTTCTTTTTCATGATCAATAAAGGGGACGTTATCACTACCAAATCATAGTCCTTGATTGGTCAAAGTTCACCTGGTTTAACTTGCAATGCCCATTCAATGGCCGGTTTTTGTGAACACAGAGCCCAAAAACAGTTGTAGAAACTTGTGTAGCTACACGCGAACCTTCAAGGTTGGTTTGGCTGGTGAGAAAAAAAGACCTTAGACTTGGAGATGTTGGTTTTTACCTCAGCCACTTTACACTTACAACCCAATCAGTAAGATCTGGAGACCAGTTCACTGAATTCCTGTCTATTAGCACGTAAATTGTTAGTTTTAATCTGATCAATTTTATTTCCTCTGTCTGTTTCTATTGTTTGATCTGTTATATTTTGCCTTTACTTTTTTTGGTCTATTTCATGACTTTAAATTTCAATTTCATAAAGCATTTTGTACATTCTTCTCAACAAAAAAATGATATTTCTTGTACTTTACTTATATATCTGGTTTCATCTGAGGATCTGAGCAAAACCTGAAATTAAACTGGCATGTCCATCTTTTCATCTGTGGTTTAAATGTAATGCCACACAAAGTACAATACACATATTAGCATTTAGAAAAACCCTCAGCATTGGTTCATCACCAGCTGTATCAACTTTATGTTTGTCTGTGGAGATTTAGAGAAACGTTGAGAAATTATTCTGAAAGAAGGCCAAAAATTGGACAGTTATCAGATTCAGCAGGTTGATCTCCAGCTTACAAGTATCTTCTCTGGCACCAATTAGCTGAAAAATGACGAGAAGCAGTGAATGGAAACACCATGCAAGTTTTGCACCAACTTCTATTGTGTAATACTTTACTTACCCACATTTCCCATCCCGCTGAAGAACCGGGGCCAAATTTTTGGTTTACAAACTTTTACTAATAAAAGTTTTATTATTGCCTAGACTTGACTTAGACCTTTGATATATATAACTGTTAGTATCAACCAGTGGATTAACATAATGTTGAAGTGTATTTATACTTTTGTGGATTGAAAACTTGATGACCGACAACCTGGTTTTGAGAAGGTGTTTTGTGGCTGTAATTTGATTTTGTTAAGTTCTTTGAAAGTTAAGTTTCTCTGAATAATTGTTTACAAAAGGAAAACACAAGTCGCTTTGTGAGATTCTCTAATCTTTGTCAATGGCGGAAGTAAATAGTAGGCATTACTGTATGCTATTGGTGAAAACATTGCATTGTTCACTGGCCTTTCGATTCTCCCAGGATTTTTACCTTTTTATAGAGTCCAAATATACCAGCTTTTGACCGTATTACTTTGAAAGTTGATGCTAAACCTTGTTCAATGGATATTAATTGGTATTAGAGCTACATGTTTCCCAAAGAAGCCCCGGGAGAGTGCCAGAGTCATCTGTACCAAATGCACAGTCAGCAGCAGATTCCAGCACTGAATCTGCTGATTTGTGTCAGAGTCGAGTGTCGAAGGATCAGGGAGTTAAATCTTTGTGATGCAAGAGCTTACATTTGATGCTATTTTTAGAAATGATGAATTGGTCTTCATCATTTTCTAACCAGTGACAATACATTCATCCCAAGACTCATTTAAGCACCTTCACATAAACATATCCAGGCATTTTTCTCCTAAGCCTGAACACAAACATGTCGTGCTCCATGTGTTATTGTGTGACATGCTGAAAGTTATAGATCTAGTTTGAGATGTTGGTGTTTGCATGGGAAGCTTTAATTTGTGATTCTGTCCACTTTGTGCTTGTGTCTGAAATGATCTCTTGGGCTGGGAAAGCCTATCACACCCTTAATTCAAATGGATATGCATAAAACACATGGCAAAGGGCTGCACGGTGGCGCAGTGGTTAGCGCTCCTGCCTCACAGCAAGAAGGTTCCCGGTTCAAGCCCTGGCTGGGGGACCTTTCTGTGTGGAGTTTGCATGTTCTCCCCGTGCATGCGTGGGTTTTCTCCGGGTACTCCGGCTTCCTCCCACCGTCCAAAAACATGCTTCATAGGTTAATTGGTTACTATAAATTGTCCGTAGGTGTGAATGTGAGTGTGCATGGGTGTGTGTGATTGTGGCCCCTGCGACAGACTGGCGACCAGTCCAGGGGTGTACCCTGCCTTCGCCCATGAGTAGCCGGGTTAGGCTCCGGCAACCCCGTGACCCCAAAAGGGATAAAGCAGATTGGAAAATGAATGAATGAATGAATGAATGAATGAATAAAACACATGGCCTGCAGCCCTGCTAGCACCCATCCACACACAGTCTGCTGACAGCTCCTGTTTAACCAATGCAGTCTGTAACTGTTGGTTATCTTATTGACTCATGATCCAGTCTTAAGATGTCTGTGGCATCCGTGGCAGATTTCCACATCAACACAAAAGCCTTTAGAGAGGCTACATCTCACTTTAAAAGGGAGTCTAACCCTGATTACTAATATTTTTACATCTTTCTCTTTTTAACAGTTTTGGCCTATGTTATGTCAGATATCTTCTGATTGGTAATTAATCCAAAACTGAAACTTACCTCATATAGGCTATTTTATTCATTATTCATTGGTGGTTGTTTTGTCAGTAAACAGAAAAGCAGGTTAATGGGGTAAGTTTTGTAGCCAGAGAAATTATAAAGGGCTATTGCTGTAATTCCTGAAACAGACCGCAAAAGGTAGTTTATTTTGGGGTTTCAGTAACATATTAATAGAAGCACACTTATACCTCAGACCTTACCTTTATGACACACACTGTCACAAACACAGACTTTTGGACAGTTTAATCCCACCTTAACTTCAAAAATACCTTCATGTCTAGCACCTCGAAAGTTTGTTTTGTTTTAACAGATGCTTTTATTTGTGTTGATGAGAAAAAAAACCGTTTACAAAGCAAATTTTTGTCTGGGAGAAATAAACTGCACCCACTGCAGCCTGGAATAAATATCCTTTTGAAATAAGAATTAGTTCTACGATAACAAGAAAGAGATGATTTAAGGTTTTCTTTGGCTTCAAACACAGTTAAAGTATCACTTCAAATATCAACCCAGCTTAATATATTCTTCCTACACTGCTGTTTTCCATATTTTACATTATGCCAAGACGGGCTTTTTACAGAATTCTTTTTTGCTCTTTTTGCTTAAACTCTAAGTACACAAGACAATGATCAATACTGCAGGGATACTAATGCAACAGAAGGCTGCAACAAGTTCTACTATTATTTTCTTTGAACTGGAAGTTAAAACAAGCATTCCCTTTTATGAATACTAACTTAATTTGTAGCTGCACGGTGGCGCAGTGGTTAGCGCTCTTGCCTCACAGCAAGAAGGTTCCCGGTTCAAGTCCTGGCTGGGGGACCTTTCTGTGTGGAGTTTGCATGTTCTCGCCGTGCATGCGTGGGTTTTCTCCGGGTACTCCGGCTTCCTCCCACCGTCCAAAAACATGCTTCATAGGTTAATTGGTTACTCTAAATTGTCCCTAGGTGTGAATGTGAGTGTGTATGGGTGTGTGATTGTGGCAGACTGGCGACCAGTCCAGGGGTGTACCCTGCCTTCGCCCATGAGTAGCCGGGTTAGGCTCCGGCAACCCCGTGACCCCGAAAGGGATAAAGCGGATTGGAAAATGAATGAACTTAATTTGTGACATTGAAGACAGTAACAAGTAAGAAGTTTGGTAAGTTTGTGTTTTTGCTCCCGTTTTAAGACAAAAGTGGTTGGAATTTGATGTAAACGATATGAAAAATGGGCAGACTTTAAAAAAAAAGTTTTCATAAATACCCTGTAGTTTATCGTGAAGTGTCTTGAGATAAACGTTTCTTTTTTTAATGGAAACTTGACCAGAGACACCACTGCAACATGATAAAGCAAATGCAATAGAAAACTCTTTAACTTTAGTGTTTACTCTAAATCCTAAGAATTGACATTCTGAATATGTTTTGAGTTTTGCAGATTGTCCTACAGGAATGGAAGGAAACATGTTAAAACCTTGAGTAGGGACCAATGTTATAAGTAGGTGTTTTTCACTCATCAGACTGGAGACATAAAGGGGAGACACAGAGATCTTTCCCAAGATAGCCTTGTAAATGAGCCAGAGCTTTCGGCTGAAACTTAGTGAAGGCCACTAGAGTAGAACACAAAGTTCACAGTGATATTTCCTGAAGAAGGAATTTTTAATAAAATACAAAGAACTGTGTTCATGTTAGTTTTTTGGGTGCTGTAGTTGCTGAAAGTAAAGTGGAATCCGGTCTGTAGTGATTGCTACTTAAAACAAAAAGAAACTTGAGTGCATATGAATATGTACCACTGCCTTTTAAAAAATGTCAACAATTTGTAAATTAAATACTGTTTGAAGAGGACCCAATTAGCATGAAAACTACTTTGTCGCAGAGATTTAATTACAACCATTTGTTTTGAGGTTGACATGGCTGACATATTTCAAAAAGCATCAATTCAATTTATCTCCATGAAAGCTCAAATGCAGTGTGCATCACCAAAACTTCTTCACACAAACTCTACTTGTTATTTGCATAACAAACCAGCCTAAACACATTATATTTCTCTGATTTGAAACTATAATTGAGACTATTAGAGAACAGAGAGCTGGTGGGCATAAAGAAATAAAAATAATCCTTTGTTTTTACTTAAATTTCCCCTTTTCCTTTCATGGGGATCCATTATACTGTCACTTCATCTAATTTGCAGCTTCAAAGAGTCGCATCAATGCTGGGCTGAGTGAGATAGACAGCAATGCCATGCGTCTTGAGTTTTGCTGTTTTCCACATTGATTCCCTTTTTCACTTTGTGAGTCAAGTGTTGGCATTCATTACCTTTGTTTTGCACAAAGGCAAAATCATTTTATCGTTGGCCTGGGGTAGAATTAACCAATCACAAAATGTCAGCAGTTAATAAGGCCTAAAGAAAAGTGTCAAAAAGCCCAATTTTATTTTGTTTTAAGGTACTAAGATTGCTGAGACAAACATGTCTTCAAACTTGAAACCAATCTGTGGAAAAAAGTCTTAGTTTGGAAAACGATTTGAAATCAACCACAAAACAATATATGGGCAATAGGAATGTTTCTTTTACATTTTTCTTCCCCCTTTTTTTCTTCTTTTGTTCATATTTGACATCAAGTCAACAATGTATTTTATTTTATTTTTTTACTTTTGCTGCAATAGCAAGTCTTTCGTATCATTTCTGCACTGTGTCTGTGACACAGTACAGCTTTGTGTTACAGCCCAGCATATGATTGAACATAATGGCCCATTATTTATTTGCTGCTTTTGAGTAGGCCCTCTGCCACGCTCTTCAAGGCTCCTGCTGTGGGCATATGGTTACACAGATAGTCCTGCTGGAAATTTGTGGACCGTTGTTGTGGTCATAGTGGGGAAAAGGGGAGAGGGCAATTCTTACTTTGTTTTACCTTGAAAAGGTTGTGTGGAACGGGCCTTTTCAAAAAATTACAGAAAAAGAGGCATTGTTTTTATTGCATTGCATGTCCATTTTGACCTGATGTTGCTTTTTGGGTTTATTGTTGTACATCTTGTTAAAGAGAGGAGAGAAAAAATGTATCTTATTGGAATATCACACTCAAACATATTTCCAAGTTTTATTCCCAGAACCCCTCATTTTCAATAACTAGCAAGGAAAATGTCGGTAAAGCAAAAGAGCTGTGAAAATCTTGTTGACATACTTTGATAAAAAGCTGTTATGTCACAAGGCCACGGTTTCCACCAACAGAAGAGTCTTCTGATCCCTGTTTGAAGTATGTTCTGTGTTCGTTTATAGCCGTTTTGGACTTGCTCAGTTTCAGCCACACTAGTCTTTTGCGGCTTCTGTTGTGTTGGCTTTTAAGATGTTCCAGTGGAGCTCTGGGACATTAGGCGCCTGTGCTCTGCTCAGAGCAGGAAGACAGAGCGAGAAAAAAGGACCATTTGGTCATGGTGTCTGAGAAAATGTCACACACATGCTCAGGATGTGTTTGAGTCATGATCTTACATATTCTTTGTTTTATTCTTTTCATGTTTCAATTCAGGGACATTTACAGTTTGTTGAAATATTGCATTCCAACAGCATGCCAAAATAAGTTGGGTGTCCAGTTTTATTTGTTTAAAATTTCATCTTTTTGATTTTGCTAAATGCAGATTTATTTTTAGCATTTGATTAAAACTATGTGAACCATTACTAATAATAAATATATGTCTAAGAAGGTATTCATCTTTATTGGTTTGCTTATTTAGTCCAGATAGAGTGAGGACTATTGCATGAATTTCTACTCTTGCTCAATGCCTCTCATTTTTTTTTACACAAGGTTGATGGGATTTTTACACTAACATTCTCAATGCTCAGGGGCTGCTCTGCTCTTTTATCTTTCCTCTAAACTTTGAAAATATCACAGCATTTTTTTTGTTTTCTCTCAGCTGTGTTATGCGGGGGCGGAGCTAGAACGTCTTAAATGAGGGGGCAGAAAACTTTGGAAGGGTGGCAATTGAAAACAACAGAGTGGATGGCAATGACAAATGACAGTATCAAAAATACATACTTTTAACAGTTTTATCATTATCGTTGTTTTTATTTCATTTAAGGTTATTGCATTGTTATTTTTACAATGCTTAAAGAAGCTTGTTATTTATGATTTCTTAATCTTTGTCAATAAGGATGCTAATCTTCACTCAAAAATGAGGGGGGGTGCTCCTTCGTAGCTCCGCCCCTGGCATTAGGCATGCACCTGCTCAAATATGAAGAAAGAACTGTATCTCCTTGCTGTTCCAGATTTGTTTATGGCTCATAGCTTTTAATATGTTTAATCACAGCTAAAAAGTCCCTTGTTGCACCGCCACAGCATAAGTCTCATTTGCTTAAGACATGCACCAAATTCCAATTTTATCTTTAATGCATTCTTACCTAAATACTGTATTCTCAAAAATACTTTGAACTCCTGAGCAACCAGCACATAAATAGAAGGCTTACCTGCAAAATGTTTTTTTTATCATAGAAACAGCTGCTGTTCTAAGCTTGTGTGATTCTACTAAAGAATCTGATGTTTCTAATCTTTTGCTCCCCTGAAGTTTGGTCTATATTAGGATAGAGCCTCATGCAGGCTTTGTGTAATGCTTAAAAAAAAAGTTGCAACCAAAGCTTAAGATTTTTTTTCTTTCATATCAAGAGCGACAAAGATGAAGAGGACCAACCTTCCTTTGTTGAGTCTGACTGATAAACAGAATAAATGTGTGGAGCAGTTGGATTTTGCTTTTCTGTGTTGTTGCAGGTGTCAACATTCATTGTGTCGTACAGCTGGAGTCAGTGAATTTAGAACTTGTTTCCCAGCATTTCGAGCAACTCCAACTAAAACGGGAGATGCAGAAATGGATGGAGGAAATAGGGGCATTGTCTTTCTGTAGTAGATGGTGTAGATTGATGAAAGACAATACCCAACTGTAAGCATAGAACTTTGCTGGTAGGAATAATTTGGTCATCTACTTAGATTAGTAATCAAGACTAAAAAAAAGTCACTGATTTAGACTCCAGAGCAAGAAGCTCTTATACACAAGCCAGCATTAAAAAAAGCATTTTGTTTACTCATGCAAAATGATTTTTACCATTACAAGACCCACTGCAATGAAACTTGTGTTTTGGTGTATTAAACATGTTCTTGTAGCATTTTTCTCTTTATGGAGGACATACATAAAGATAATTAAGATGAAAACTGTGTTTATGAGCATTTCTTTATTCAAGAATCATGCTGCCTGAACAAAGGTCTCTTCTGTGATGCTACAAATCTACTGGTTAAGCCTCAATTTCCTTGCTCCACTCCATTCCAATGCATCCACTTGCAGACAAAGAGCTCCATTTAAGTCTACGTTTTCCTTGTTGAAGCTGGCATCTTGCTCAAAACTGTACAGGTGGATAGCTCTGATATTGCTTGGAATTTTTGTTGCACCACTAATGTCAGATTTTTGTTGTGAGAGGCAGTAAGATGCATGTAAACAAATGTATGATGGGAAGTAAGGGCGTTCTTACTCTGTGCTAATGGTCCCACCCACAACTCAGGCAAATTTCCAAAGAACTCCTGCCGCTCTGCAGAGACAATGTCCACAAAAATCGCACGTTTCCTTTTTTTTTGTGGCTAAAAACGGCATAATCATAATGAAAATTTAACTGAAAACACTTATGATGACCGGAGTAGGACTTTAAAGAGGATCGAGGCTAACAAAAGATTGTTGACCACTGGCATTTATGGATGCATGTGAAGCTCTTTTAGTCACTGTGCACGTAGTCTAGATGCTTCATGCTCAGCTAGTATAAGGTGGTGCTCCGAGCTGGTGGACATCTTTGTGTGAAATATCTGTTAACAGATTGACTTGCTGATAGATTAGGACTATCAGGGAAGAAACAAGCGAGACCTGGTGGTTACCTTGTTCATTTTGTCTTACTTGAGCCATCTGTAGCAAAACAAGCAAAGTCCTGTACATGTATCAAATGTTGCATGTTTATAGAATACAAATTAAATTGGGGAACAGCCTATCTGAGCAGAGAGAGGGACACTCTCTGAAATCATATTTAGTGTTGAGTTATGCTTTGTGTTGTGTTTCCCAGTCACCTCACACCATCATCACAACCCCTTTCTTCAAGTCCGTTAACACTGTCTGTTTAGCTGTCTGGTTTTTAGTTTGTTTTGTTTTTATCACATTTTATGTCCCCTTAGTTTAGGACTCGAAGGTGAATCTTTAGAAAATTATCTAAATCACAAGAGTAATAGAAGAAAATTATATGTAGTACAGCAGAAGTGACGCCAACATTTTCAATGAATGATGCAAAATTCAGTGGAGGATTTACTTGTATTTTTTAAGACCTTTCTTACAGAGTATTGATGCCTTGACTTATGATAATTTTTTTTAGCTTTTGCTGCATGACACGCTCAGATTTTTCCTGAACTGGTTTTAGTTCATACTTCCCCATTTGATGAAAGAAAAAAAACACTGCAAGATGCAGGAAGTATGTCCAGCCTGACCAAGAGAAGCAGGGCTTTGCTGTGGTGAGGAGAAGTGAAGAAGGCAACTGTTGCAGTTAAGTTCTCGGGGTTGGTACAGGAGAAGATGAGAGAGCATCGCTGTGACAGCTGGTCAAACTGTGTGCATCTGTGTGAATGCATTCAAGTAAAGCAATTCAGTTGACTAGACGGCAGCACTTGACTTCAACGACCCCCATGAGCACACACAGTGGCACGCACTTCACACTTAGATAAACGTCATCTTCAAGGCGCAGATGATGAGTGCAGCTGCGATCAAACTGACATGAATATGAGCGCCAGCTGGAGTCTGGAAATGAAGATAAATGTTATATCTATTTTTTACAAAGTTCTGGCTGTTCCTTTGATTTAAATGAGCTCAGTTTAAGATGTAGTGCATTTTTCCATCCCTAAACCATTTATGACAACTTGTTTGTGTCAGGTTTATTTAAAGAAAGAAGGACATATTTTTAACCTGTTGTACCTTTTAAAAATGCTGTCCTACCACTAGTCTTTTAGGAATCCTAAATCCAAGCATACCAACTTATGCTAAACATATGCTGTTGTGTTAACCCAACACATAAGTGAAAACAGAAATGTTAATTTTTACTTAAAAACTCATATGTGCACCTATATGGTCATTTCTGATAAACTATCATAAAGCGTAAAGAAGTGCAAAGCTGCTTTTCTGGGCTTTAAAATACACTGGAATTACGTTGATTGTGTAAAAATCTGAAGAGTTACGGTCGTTGAAAGAATGTAATGTGAAAATTGTGTTTTTGGTGTTTTTAACATGTTCTTGTTACATTTTGCATGTTCTTTGTCATGATGGAGGACATACATAAATAAAATTAAGCTCAAATTGAGCTTCTAGTACAGTATCTCTTTATTCAAATCATGGCGAAGCAGGTGCAGATGAACAAAATGCAGTTTGAAAAACCTTGTAACATAAAAGCTACAATCATCAGGCCTCAACTTCTTGCTGCACCTCACTCCAACTCCTGCTGCTCTGCAGAAACTATGTCCAAGAAAATAACTTTTTTTTTTAAATGTTGTCCCAAAACGGCAGAATCATAATGAACATTCCACTGAAAACACTTTTACAATAGATTGAAAGATGACCGGAGTAGGACTTTAAAGAGGATCGGGGCTAACAAAAGACTGTTGACCACTGGCATTTATGGATGCATGTGAAGCTCTTTTAGTCACTGTGCACGTAGTCTAGATGCTTCATGCTCAGCTAGTATAAGGTGGTGCTCCGAGCTGGTGGACATCTTTGTGTGAAATATCTGTTAACAGATTGACTTGCTGATAGATTAGGACTATCAGGGAAGAAACAAGAGAGACCTGGTGGTAATCGTGTTCATTTTGTCTTACTTGACCCATCTGTAGCGAAACAAGCAAAGTCCTGTACATGTATCAAATGTTGCATGTTTATAGAATACAAATTAGATTGGGGAACAGCCTAGAGAACGCAGCATGAGGTAAATACTCTTCACAGCACAATACCGGCCAGGATGTGTTTGTTTACACAGTTTATTACAACAATTCATAGTAACCCAGCATGTTTAGCTATCAGTAATAGTGTTATAACAAAAAAAAAAAAACAGTTATCCGTTTGATTACTCTATTACTGAAAAATGTTCCAGTAACACCAAGCAGCGTAATTTTTAACAGTACAAGAAAAAAAATGCATGTCATGGATTACAATTCTGAGA
The DNA here is from genome assembly GCA_036245035.1 of Adrianichthys oophorus. Classification (NCBI taxonomy): domain Eukaryota; kingdom Metazoa; phylum Chordata; class Actinopteri; order Beloniformes; family Adrianichthyidae; genus Adrianichthys; species Adrianichthys oophorus. The sequence goes on from BSAI01000138.1 coordinate 11,009,776, forward strand.
CAATGGCACTGTAAAGTTAGTGATTAATTTCAATTAGAATCAACATGTGACCTGTAATGTATCGAACTTTGTAAGTAACTTTGCACAACACTGTTTCTCACTGCTTGTAAGCAGCACAATGGTACTAGAAAACCTGCATTAACAAGAATTTAAAGCTTAACCCTCACAAGGGAAAATATATGAAAAAGCTGAAGGGCTCCACAAATGACCTATTTGGATAAAAAGAGGTTAGTATCAACTGTTTCCAGCAAAATGTCAGATAAAGTTATCTCTTTGTTTCACAATGACAACCTTGGACACAAGTATTCAGTACATCTAAACTAATCAACCAGTCATTTTTTCCTGTCAGCAGCCAATTAGTAGATCCCCACTCACTAGTCAACCAAATTAATTTATACAGGTCTTTGCTTCAATTCAGTGTGTCCGTTTTTGTCATGAAAACCAAGGATTGCTTCCTACTGTCAGTCTATCATTTTCGGATGATTGCAGCCAATTGAATTGCAAAATGGTAGCTGTCAAATTGCCTGCTCTTCATAATCCCTCAAAATCGATGTTTAAATGTTTATTCAACGCAGTACATCAAGTTGGAAGAAACGAGCACCACAGCAATTTAGTTCTTTTTTATATTTTTATAGATTATGCTTTGTATTTGCCATCATTTATCTAGGCAGTCACCAAATTTATTCATCTGAATATGAATTATTCTCCAGATGCAAAAAGTGATGTAAAACTTTTTGCACATAAATGTTTATAATCAAACCTGCTGCGTCTTAAAAAGAGCTATAGGTCTTCATTGACTTTGCAACTTTTTTTCTTTTTTTTACCTCTGCTTCACCAGTAAATTGATACATTTTTCTTTTGCTATGAATAATTCTGCTGTGAAACAAAGTGACATGAAAATTATTTATATTTTTATCACATTAGAAACGAATGAATGTATAAGATTAAAATGCCATTAAGAATAACTGCACAAGACTTAGAACATTCCAATGTCTGCATTTATGAAGTAGAGTTAGGTTACATAAAAATTGATCCAGATCTCTCGTTAACAGGAACAGTTGATGCGTGCAGAAAATCTCACTGATATTAATTCTAAAGAACATTGATAAAATGTCAATTTAAAACTGGTTTTCTTCTTTTGGCAAGATAGCAGATGGGTCCATGCCCATTGATTGACTGATGTGAGGCGGTCTGCTGATTGGTTGTTGATGGTGGAAGGTGGTGATTAGATGGTCAGCTTAGACTGTGTCAGAAGTCTGAGGTTGGAACTTGACTTTGTTTCTGTAGATCTGTATGAATGGAATCCTTGTAGGTGTGTGTGTTGTCTCTTTCCAAAGACAGAACTAGTTTTGCAAGTATTTCAAACTTTTTACATCTATATTTCTTACACATGCTCAAGTATTTTAAAGCGAGCTTTTTTTAACACAAGGACAAAATGGGAGTTCAAAAGCACACAACAATTCTGCACTTCTATATATATATATATATATATATATATATATATATATATATTTTTTTTTTACAGTTTTACAAAGTGGAGATGAAAAACTTGTTTATACACTGTACATCATTTTACAACAGAAGAATACTTTTGAAGGTAATAGAATAAATACTATCAAGGTATTTTGAAGGAAAAATATGCCAAAAAGGTGCTGCCTAGTGAGAGCAGAAACAAGTCAAGGGTCAGGGTCTTTTAACAAGATAATGACCCAAAACGTAAAGGGCTAAAACCTCCACTAAGAGAACACTAAAAGCAAAACACTGAGTTGATCTGAAGTGACCTTCTGAGCCCTATAGACTATCCTAATGAACATCAGCTTGAGGATCTGAAATGGGATCTGGAGAATTTCAAAAAGTTATACAAGAGTATTGGTAGCATCCTTTTTGGCCGTGCCTCTGTCATTTAATTTTCAACCGTATTTTTCTGAACAGCGGTTCAGAAGCAACATCTAATATTCTTTCCACTTTTATTCATCAGCCCAATCTGCTGTCTTGTTATGAACGCTAAATGAGTTGAAATCTTGGATCTCTTCAGGAGAGATCTGATTCTGACTCACAAGTCTAGTGTCTTCCAGAAGGAAGTCAGAAACACCATAAACTCTAATTTTGTTCAATTCAAGTATATTGCTTAACATCAAAATATGATGTTCAAAAAACACAAAAAATGGGTTTTTAAAATCAACAAATATTAGATATCACTACAGTCCTCCTTATTCTAATGACATATTCTTCTGTGAAAGTGTAACCTTTAATTTCCAACTATCACAACTGTATTGATCGCACTTTCACGACATCTTTAAAATTACCCTTCCTATCAAAACACAAACATCTCTTTAGCAAATTATGTCTTCCATGGCACCAACTTCCTCTCTACTTCAACACTCAGCATGTCACATAGACGCCCTTGTGTTAGTCACAAAAGCACAAAGGATTCTGCCACAGTAACAGACTGGATGTTCCGTGCAGCACGTGTGTCTGAAGCACAAGCACATTTCTTTATGTGGTCTTGGCAGTTTCATCTTTCCCTCCAGATGAACAGGGAGACAGACAGGCCTCGCTGGGGCTCAGTTCTAAAATAAGACTGTGGCACTTTCTTCTTTCATTGTCATGTCCCTCCTCTTATCTCAAAGACAATACATTTTTGGTTTATTTTACAGTGACTAGCATTCCCTGTTGTCTCGAACTTGTTTTTTTTCTTCTTGTATTTATAGGGACAAGCCTCTGCTGTGACAGGCCATCACATTTTGGTGAAGCACATTACATTTAAAGGCCCTGTTTTACTCTATCGTACTGAATTATTCAACATAATCCATCACAGTGACAAGTCGTCAAAAAGCTGCAACTCTTAGTGTTTTCTTGCTGTAACACAGTTGGCAGAGAGAGAGGTAAAGTTCCAGAAATGTGCCAGTTTCAGACTTTAATGCCTTTGTTTTCATTTCTACAAAGATGAGATAGACGGTTTCTTTAAGATAGTGATAACGTGTTAGCTCTTGCCACGTTGACAAGCTTCCTTTCATCAGGGGAAATCTGCACATTTTCTAGGTCAACGCGGCGGAGGACGATGCAATGAAGGAATGAAAAGAAGAGGGAAATTAAAAGATGAGAATGAAATATAAAAAGAGGGGGAAAGACACAAGGACTTGATTCATAAAGTGTGTGACTGACTTAATGTGTTCACTTTGTGTGAGTTTTTTGTTCATTAAGAAGCTGTTGCACATGAGTGTTGGTCTTGATTGTTGTTCATCATAATGACATAATGACAAAATGACAAAGTAGCCTGTCTTCAAAGCAGACTTTTTCTGTTCATAAAACAGTGAGGCTTATGTTTAATCGTAAAAATCTGCTCTGAGACCTCGGCTCTCTGTGGGCAGACTTGGCCTGAAAACGTCGGCCGTATTTAGTTCTAATAGATGATTGGAATAATTTTGTATCCATGCTCTTCACGATCTTTGGCTTCGCACCTTTTGCTGGGCAGTTTTTGGTGGCTATTTGTTCATCAAATAACTGCAGACTCCTATATAACAGTATTAAGAACCCAGTTTTTGAATCACTTAAAAGTCATCCACTTTGCTAAGTTTCAGTTTTGCAAATTTGCATTCAGCAGAAGAAAAGAACGGAAAGAAAAGCTGAATGACATGATGTCACAAGGGATGAAAATCAAAAACTGCGTACAATCTTTTCTATGTGAATCTTTAAGACGCTCTCCAAGGAATATAATCTCTTTAAGATTTTCTTGTTGCATTTTAACATGATGAAGGACATCAAAATTGCATGGCTTGATTGCTCCAATATTGCTCACCATTTTTGTTGCACCACTAATGTTAGCTCGGGGGTGAGAGGGGCTGTGAGCTAGGAAAACAGAGTTTTGGATCTTTTCCTGTAACTAAAAATCTAAGCATTGTTTGTTTTGTATTGAAAGTTTAGGGGGTTGATGTACTTCATTTGACATTTAAATAGCCATTAGATTTAAAATTTAGCTTGCAAATAAGACATTCCTTCTTGTTCTTCTGGCAAAACAATTCATGGTATTAACTAACACTGTACCAAAAAAAAAAAAAAACCTGCTGCTCAGCAAAAGGCTGATTTTGTTTGTTCTTCTTCTGGAATATTTTGTAGTGGGATGCTTGAGGTCTTATGTGAACACACATTAGGAGTTTACACAGGAGTAATAGCTTCAAATAGGGATTCATTCATAACTCAAGTCTTTCTGACTGATTATAAATCTTTGTCCTCCAACCTGTGTCTCTACGCTGTAGCTTTCTTCTAAGAACAACAAAAACATACAAAACCTCCAACAGGAAGTAAAAAGTTCACCTGCTGTAAGATTTGTCAAGTAAACTACGTTATTAAGTTAAGACAGACCCCAAAAGAGCATGATGTGGTTTACTTATTAAAATTAAAGTTTGTATTTTTTCTGCAATGATAGCAAAGTAGTAGGGATGAGTTTGATAAGATTGTGACCATTTGTGTGTTTGTTTAGTATTTCCAGATTTTGTGGGGAAAAGTTTTCCCAAATTCACAAAAAAATCTCCAGAATTGTAAAATTCAGATATGCTTGAAAGTAAATTTTTGAATGACGTTCATGAGAAAAAAAGGGTGTAATGTTTCATTAGTTATGTGAAATGAGCATATTATTAACTTTTTTCTTTTTTGAAACTCCTCATCTAACTTTACAACACTTGCATCATCGTGTCAGTTTCTGCTGAAAACACACATTTCTAAACTGCTGAGCAGACTCTTTCAAAACCACAGGGTCATCCAATTAGGCAGCACATCAGAGTGATGTTGAACATGCAGATTACCAACTAGGACTTTATGGGGCTTGAGTTTGGATGAGGGGAACTTTCTGCTGCTGAGATCAGAGCTGAGCTATGAAAATGTGAAAAATGTAATCCCAGAGTCAGACAGGTGGAAAAGCAATTCTTTTAGTCAAATAAAAACTGAGTCGAACAGATTAAAAGTTAAACAAAAAAAGGAAGGGCCGATTTGTGGAAAAGGTTGGCAGTTAGTGACTAAAAGTTGGGTGAAGGTGTTCAAAACTGGAGTACTAGTTGCCAAAAAAAAGACGTCTAACCAGGTGAGGACAGACGAAAAAAAAGTAGCAGAATCACAGAAATATTGAAGCTAAATTTAAACACAGAACCCATGTATAACTTAAAAAATATGAAACTTAGGAATAAAATCAGTGATCCTCATAGTTTCCAGCATTATCTTCAAACTTTGGGACACACACAGATACACTTACACACACAAAGGGAATCTTGCTACCTTTGTGAGAACAAAGACTGACTTTAAACATACCCAAAGAGCTGTAAATATACTTAGGCAATGCCAGCCTTTACTGAAACTCAGGGCACACACGACGGTAGAAAAAAAACACCTTTTTGATGCCGACCAAATAATAAAAAAAAAAACAGTGGTTTTGACATAATCACAGACTAAACCTGCAGATCTAAACCAAAATGTGCCCCTTACTTAAGCAATAATAATAATAATAATAATTTCAAAATATGAAATACAATTTGACAAACACCAAACTTCTTATTCTGTAGTGCCATATTCTATACACACACAAAACATATTGGTCTTTCATTGACATGTTGGATTCGTCAAGTCCTTATTTGAACTTCAACCTCGATCATACTTAAAACAGTTGATGTTTGTACCAGAAGAAGGTCAAATAAGTTCAAAAATTCAAGTACGCACATAGCTGGCGTCTTTGAAGAGCTTTCTAATCTGGTGTAAACAGCTTTTGCTAATTATCAGACGATGAGCAGACCTCTTTTGTCATTTGACCTCTGTACTTCAACCTCAACACATCCAAATAAATGAGAAGAGATTGAAGCAAGATGATAAAGGGTCTCCTAATCCAGCATCTGTTATGGAATTACTTCCCCTTCTCCCCTGTGAGACACAACATTGATTTAACAGGGTCTTTGACTGCCACAGATTTACCTGCTGTTTATTCTGCCATTAAACAGCGCCTGGCTTTGTTCATGGTGTAGCGCTGGTGGAGGGAGAGCACCTCTGTGGGGTTGGAAGGCTCTTTGCAATCACATCCTCCAACGTGTCAAAAGTAATTAGGGTGATCGTTGAATATGCCCTATTATGCGCAGAAAGGGTGTGTGTTGTGTGCTGTTAATTAGAATGATGAGGAGGCTCTAATAAGGCCGGCACGGAGACTCCAAAACAATACTCGTTTTGTGTGGTTCTGATTACGCTTCTCCTTTAAAGATGTGTTCACAAGAGGGTTTAGAGACACAAGCTCCTTCTTTAGGAATTTGTTTGGAAGGGTAAACAAAAAAATCCAAAGCACCAGTGCATTTTATATATATTTAAAACAAAAGTATTTTTGTTTCTTTTTTTTTTTTGTTCTTTATTAGTATTCTATAAAAAAATACAAAAGACATGAGTTGTCTAAGTTTAGTTTCAATCTTTCCTCAATATGTCCATCCATCCATTTTCTGAACCTGCAGAATCTCTTTGGAAGTCATGGGGTTGATGGAGATGGGGTTGCAGAAACTTAAATTTTTAATAAATAAGCTTGGGCAAGACAAAACCCATGGAGAACAAAAGGGTGACAAAACAGAGCAGAGCAGATGACCTGAAAAGGATGAACTGAACACAGGCTGAATGCAATTCACTGAAATGAAGACAGCTGTGGATCATGATGAACCTGGAATTGGTGTGACTGACTCAACTCAGAACATGACCAAATATAACAAAACCTAAACTAAACCACAGCATGCTCACAGAATCAGGAGCAGAAATTGTCATTGTCGCTGTTACATAGACGATGAACTACAATTGCCGGGCCTCAAGCTCTCTGCTCCACTCCATTCTGATGCATCCGCTTGCAGATGAATAGATTAATGTACGTCTTTCCTCATCCAAGCTGACATCTCAAAACTGTACGACTGGATAGCTCCAATATTGCCCGCCATTTTTGTTGCACCGCTAATGTTATCTTGGGGGTGTGAGGGGCTGGATGCTAGTAGGAGATTAGTGACAGGAAGTGGATGAGGGCTTTCTCTGCACAAACAGTCCCGCTCACAACTCAGAGGTGAATTTCTGATGAACTACAGCCATTCTGCAGAAACTATGTCCTAGAAAATGATGGGTCTTTTGATTTTACCTCAAAATGGTATAATCATAATTAAAAGACCACTGGGAACGCTTTGAAAATAGATCAAAAGCTGATCGGAGTATTGGGAATTTGAGTTCCTTACCTTGCCAAGCTATCAGCATCCAGTAACATTGACCCTCATTCACAATTGTTCTTGTAAGAATTTCACTACATTTGTTCTAGACAGATGCTCTCAGGTCTATCCATGTTTTAATGATGTGTTTTAGAAGTGTTAGTAAATGTATTTTTCAAGGCAAGTATACTTGTTCCTGAAAATTATTATTGGAATTAAGTCTTCATCAGATAATATCCCTTTGTGCAAAAACTTTCGTTAAATGTCTTTTTGCCAAAAATCTTTCACAGTTGACCCCTTTTTTGCTGTAAATGTTTAAACATCCAAGTTTACCCAAATTCCCCAACAAACTTAAAAAATGACTGCACAAAATAAAACCTTGTTTTTTTTTGCTTTAATTTTTTCTCACAAACTGTTAGCTAGCTTCAAAAACCTCCAAATTTACAAATAGATCCCAACATCCATCACTTTTAGCTTCCTTCTTTTTTTCGTAAGGCAAACAGTGTTATCAAAATGTCCTTCCATCTCCAGGGAGAGTCGAAAAAACTGAGTTTTGCAGTAATTAGGTGAGCTCATTGACAAAAAAAAGAAGCATCCTGGGTAGACAAAGGATAACAGCTATAGAGAGGTGGAACGAGGAAGAGGATGCACATAGGGAGAGTATGAGGAGGAGAGCAGATAATGAGAGGTAGTGTGACAGCATGAAAGAGTGCAAGAGGAGCTCACGTTGAGAATGAAAGGGCTGCTTGCCCACGGCTGCCTCATGGTGTGATATCGTTGCAGTCTGTTGCCATGTTTTATTAGGAACACCACCATGCTAAGGTCTGTATTATGGGCTTGCCAGCTTACTTATGTTGGCTCCAGCTTTTTAGTGTGTCCACTTGCTGGGTTGTGTCATTGTTAATTTTGAAGTCTACCACACAGAACACGGAAGAAGAGGGAAACCCTCATTAGCATGAAATGATGCTTTAAAAAAGCCCGTTAGTAGACCGAGTGGTATTTCTTTTTACTGCAGATTAACAGAGGTTTGTTAAAGAAAATGAACTGGAGAAAAACATACAAAGAACATCAGAATCTTATCTTAAAAAAAAAAAAGTTTTTATATTTTCTATTAACATGTTTTTGGACTTTTAAATTGTTTTGGAGTATCGGGTGGAGCAGCAAAAAAGCAAAATAAAGAAGAAAAAAGTCATATATGTGGCACTGGAGTATAAATCGAACTTTTGGGGGAACACTTCTGAACAAATCCGATTCACGTGTCCGATTTTAAAAACATTAAAAGCTTATTTTCAAATTTGTGACCAAACATACTGAGTGAAACTTGGAAAAACTAAATACTTTTCTAAACTGGAAATATGAGAAAATAAAAGAAACAGGACAGAACATTAAAACCAGATTATCTAGAGTTCATGGTTCTGATGATCTGATGAACTCCGAATGCTGCCTCCCAACTACAAATGCCGCCGTGTACCCACCTGCTGAATTCCTTGAAAAACTTGCATTTAGGCAGTGTTGGGTTAATTACTTTAAAAAAGTAATTGATTTATGTACTTGATAAAAATTGTAATTAAATTACTTTACTCATCCCCCAATTTAAAAAGTAATTCACTTCTCATTACTTTCCTTTTTTCACTCACACACAAATTCTCAAAGGAATAAAGCTCGCACAAAGATCCCCTTGTAAAATCCACAAAATAAAAACATAGAGACCACACAAGGACAACCAGGTATTTTAGCACCACCTCGTTAAATTCAACGCATGAAGTAATATACTGTACATTGCTTAGTAGCCTACATAGTGAATAGACAGGTTGCTCATTGACACTACGGCAGAGGAGAGCAGTTCATCTCCAGGACAACATTTGCACTAAACTGAAATGTTTTTGTCTTTGCTTTCAACAAATTGGAACTAATTTGAATATCTCCAGTAGCAGAATGCCTCTATGAATTCATCCACGTCCATATTTCGGCTCTTTCTTCTTACTTTGACCAATCTCCAACTGTACATTAGCGCGCATGCGTTAGTACTCTGTTTTTTTTCATTAGTACATGTTTTGTTTCATTTAAGTAATAGATAATGTCTGAGCCAATTGTTTACATTATTTTTTGTATTAGTCAACTAAGGGCTGCACGGTGGCGCAGTGGTTAGCGCTCCTGCCTCACAGCAAGAAGGTTCCCGGTTCAAGTCCTGGCTGGGGGACCTTTCTGTGTGGAGTTTGCATGTTCTCCCCGTGCATGCGTGGGTTTTCTCCGGGTACTCCGGCTTCCTCCCACCGTCCAAAAACATGCTTCATAGGTTAATTGGTCACTCTAAATTGTCCCTAGGTGTGAATGTGAGTGTGCATGGGTGTGTGTTTGTGGCCCCTGCGACAGACTGGCGACCAGTCCAGGGGTGTCCCATGAGTAGCCGGGTTAGGCTCCGGCAACCCCGTGACCCCGAAAGGGATAAAGCGGATTGGAAAATGAATGAATGAATGAATGAATTAGTCAACTATGGTTTCACTGCACCAAAATGTACAGAAATAATGAGGGTTTCTATAATCTCGTAATTGTAATTGAATCACCAAAACTTCAACTGTAATTTGTTACATTACTTCGTTACTGACAAAAGTAATTAAATCACAGTAATTCATGACTTTGTAATTCTTTACCCCAGCACTGCATTAAGGTCTCTGCTCGGTGGTAATTTGGGATAAGCGACCGCAGCCTCAGTTCTGAAACACTTCACAGCTGGACATGTGCATTCAACATTTTAGAGAAGGTAAAGATAGGATTAGCTGTAAATTGTTGTGCATTTCAGGTAAATCCTCACTTTTTCAGATTTCCTGGAATTTTGCTGCTTTCCAGAAAGCTCACATTTCTGAGAGAAGTGTATGGTCATTTACCCCTGCTGACTGATCCCACATTAGTCCACACATTATGTGACAGATGGTAAGAACATTGGGATACTCTAGAAAAACATTACAGTTGTGCTTGTTGTACTTTTGAAGCAGTTTTGACCTGTAATGTACTGTTTCTTGGCAGTGAGCTGTAAAGTTACCTGTTACCACAATTGTCCATCATCCATTCCCATTTTTCTGCAGAGACAGAGTACTGGCTTGGGAAAAAACAACAGCTTTTATTTTATTTTAAAGCTTACTGACGAGCATGAGCTAAATTCACATATGTGTTTAGCAGATAACCAAACAAAACTAACAAGGATCATGACAAAGTGGTGCATTCCCTGTTAAATACATTTAATATATAACAATTGTCCAAAGCATCAGATGTTCACATTTCAGAAATGTTTAACTTTAGAAAAGAATATTGTGATATTTTAATGTTATCAAACAAAACCAATAGATTTTATGGTCATAAACTGGGCTCAGACGCACCACAAAATCTCATAAATGGGGATTTTTTTTCTTTGCTTGCACCATACCTGGACTTATTCCTGTCAGCATTTTTGGCATGAAATTAACAAAAAGTGGAATCAACTGTAAAGCACGGTGCCAAATCTGGACTGTAATTGTGCTGTGGAGCAGAACAACAATCAGGTCAAGAGATCCACAATAACATTTGCAAAAAAAGGACGTATAAATAAATCAATTCTTAAAAAAACAGTTGCTAATAAATCCTCAAAGGTGCAAAAAGTTGTCATCTTTTTGTTAACTGCAGCTCATCTTAGTCTGAAAACTACAAATATTGTGGTGTTTTACCCTCTTTCTGTAAACTGTAAATGCAGTCTGAGTTGTAGTTGTTTTTGCCATTCTGCTTTGAATACAGTCTGACCTTGACTTGAAGTGAAATCTGCTTCTGGGAAAAATATTGGCAAGTGCCCTGACTGCTTTCCATTTGAAAATTATCTTTTCACATTGTGTAAGTAAACAGGCAAAGATTATCTACAAATGACCTCAAGTTGCTTGGAAATGGCCAAAAACCCTTCCCAGGCTGACTGGCAGGAAAAATAAAATCAATAATATCTCTCCTGATATCTTTGCTTTTTTTTGTTTTTCTATTTTTTTTTAGACACCTGATGTTCCCGGCAAATTGACAGAACTTTAGCTTTTCACTGAAGTGGCTGTAAATGCTAAATTATTAATTTGGTTTACCTAAATAAAAAATGTGTACTTTCTTTATCTTCTGAGTTTTATGAGGTTGCAGAACTGTTTCCTTTAAAGAAGTTGTTAAAAATTAGAGCTGGATTACATGGAGTACCTCTGTCCTCATTGTACCATTTCCATACATTTGGTTATCTTGTATCAGCCTGATTTTTTATGTCTTTTTATCAAAGCCAGAAAAAGGGAAGTTCACTGCAGACATTATGTTAATAAAGTATTTGTTTATATGAATGACATGTATCACAAAGCAGCACTCAACATGGAAACTTTAATTAAACTTGTGCATTTTTTCCTTTGCTACTCAGTATTTTCACATCTTTCTGTTTTTGTCTCTCTGACAGATACAGTGATGGACACAAGGACAGCGACAGCTGAGCTCGGCTGGATATCGTTTCCTGCCAACGGAGTAAGAGCCATTGTGTAATGGTGTACAGTTTGTGTGTGCGCGCATATGTGTGTTGTTGTGTGCCGTCACCTGTGGGGAAAGCGCTTTGAGAACACTTTACAGTGGTCCACTAATAAATCATTCAAATTTTTAATTACAGTGGCAAGGTGACACCAATTAACCACTGCTAATGCTGAAAATAATGCATTCCAAGAGATCATAGCAGTGCAGCACTCAGGAGTTGGAATTCAACAAACACAAAAAAAAAATGAAATTAGGGGGAGTGGAAACAGAAAAGGTTCTTCCACCCTGTTTTTGTTAAGCTCAGTTAGCTTCTTCATTCCATGGCTTGGCAGCTCGCCGGTCACAGTGGACTGTGTTCGAGGTGAGGGGCTCTAATTGTGATGAATGGTTGTTCCTGTGCAGCATGGAGCAAGGTTGGAGAGAAAAGAGGAAGAAGGAAATAAGGAATTGAAGGCATTGGAGGAGGGGGTAATGGAGAAAGTTTCAAATGTGTCAGACTGCAATAAATCCATTGATCTTTTCGGCTTCTTTAGCTTCTCATTGCGTTTCCCTCTTGTTTCACAACTACTTCCTTCCTTACACACCCTCACCAGTGGGAAGAGGTGAGTGGATATGATGAGAATCTCAACACCATCAGGACGTACCAGGTGTGCAACGTGTTTGAGCCCAGCCAGAATAACTGGCTTCTCACAACGTACATTGACCGACGGGCCGCGCAACGCATCTATGTGGAGATCCGCTTCACTGTACGGGATTGTGCCTCCATTCCGAATGTTCTGGGCTCCTGCAAGGAGACGTTCAACCTCTACTACCTGGAAACAGACAGGAGTGAAACAGCAGGCAACAAAGGGGTGGAATACTGGGCAAACGCCCCATTTCTAAAGGTAAATATCATCAAACAAGACATGCAAAAGATTCTTTAAACTCTTTTTGATTTATCTTTTGTCCTTGCTTGGACAGGTGGACACCATAGCAGCAGATGAGAGCTTCTCCCAGGTTGACTTTGGAGGGAGACTGATGAAGGTGAACACAGAAGTGCGGAGTTTTGGCCCATTGTCCAAAGGAAGAGGGTTCCATCTGGCCTTCCAGGACCTGGGTGCCTGCATGTCCCTTCTGGCTGTTAGGGTTTTCTACAAGAAATGTCCCAGCATCGTGCAGAACTTTGCTTATTTCCCAGAGGTGAGAACAGCAAAATGATGCTGTCACCTATAGTTACTGATTGAGAGTTTTAGTGATTAATAAAGGTTGACTTGCAACAGAAATACTAAAGAAAGCATACAATTGAAGATTTTTTAATGTGGAAAAATATGAATATAGAATCACACATAAAGATAAATTATGTGGAAAAACAAAGCAAAAAAAAGGATTGCCTAAAGTTCTTCAAGAATGGTCTCATCTTATAAAATAAAATAAAATAATAAAGAAACAAGCAGGAACTTACCCAAAACAACTTTGATCCATCATGAGAGCCAAGTATTTATGTATGCTAACTTAAAAAAATTAATCAATATTTGAAGAAACTTTTTTTTGGAAATTAAAGTTTTTTTTTTTCACTTGATAAATACAAACCCTTGCAAAGCACTGTTTTTTTTTAATCCAGGTCCTGTACTAAATAGAGCTGTCAACATTAAGGCGTTAACACATGCGCTAAATAAAAAAAAAAAAAACGCATTCATAATTATCCACGCAAATTAATTACACTCTGTGAAACAACAACTTCCTTTTAGACTTTCGCGGCGTTTGTCAATTTCTGAAAATACACACTTAATCGGGCACAATTCCGCTTTTAACATGGTCGCTTACAAAAAAAATAAAAATTTAAGCGATTTTTTGTACTTTATTTTAATTATTTTTACGTTTAGATCGCTTTTTCACAAAAGGCGGACTGTGATACTTTATGTGGCCCGTGGTCACGGTAACAAGTCAATGTGTTGCTGAGCCAGCAGCGACTTGGAATTCCAGCAGCAAAGTGATAAATATGCTGATCGTCACAATAGGTTCAACAAAGCATCAGTTCAGAGAGAAAGTTCACCTCTTATCGCTTGTCTTTGTCCAGATCATGAAGGAAAAGTTTGTTTTGAAGAAGCCTGCACAAACAGAACATTGTGATCGGAACTTCTTCCGTAACACCCAACAGCCAATCAGAATAGAGTATTCACCCGGACCATTTAAAGTGCAGAAACACAATGTTTGTTTCTTACGGCTGCATATCAGCATCTTTTTCTTCTTGGAGTAATACTGCAGATATTTAAGCCTTTACAGTTCTGCTCATCTTACTGTTGATGTGTTTTGTGTACACAAATTAAACTTCTAAGTTAACACTATAAATTAAAACATTTCAGACAAGAAAAATGAAGGAAAAATGTTCTCTTTGGCTTTTTTTTTTTTTGTTCAAAAGCTGAATATTGTCCTATACAATTTAACTTGTAAAACGTATTAATCATGAATAATAACAACCCAAAAGTGTGATTAATCAGATTTTTTTTTTATTCGATTAACAGCATTAGTATTAAGTGAATCATCTCTGGTACAACCAAAGCCAACCCCGAAAGCCTTTGGGAGGCTTCTTGCTTCAGATATTGGGACTTTTCCTACTGATTAGAAAGTGATCTATTTTCTAAATCCGCTTAATCTCTTTTGGGCTCACATGGTTGCTGGAGCCTATCCATAGCCACTGTTGGGTGAAGGTGGGCTACAACCTGAAAGGTTTATCAGTTTCTATTTTAAACAACATAGCTTACAAGCGCCACTGATTTGGCTTTGTTCTCTTTTCATGTGACTTAAAATTTGTTTTTTAGGTTTTATGCTTTTTTTAAAGATTTTTTTTTATTGCTTTAGGTTAATATAAAATGTAATATAAAAAAGATACTGGTAATCAAAGAAACATTCTGATGCAGAAAGACAGAAACTTTTTGACTAATTCACATATAAAGAAAATGATTATTAGATGATTCTCACAATTCAGACTTTTAAATGTCTTTCTGCAGACGCTGACAGGAGCAGAGTCCACCTCACTAGTCATTGCCAGAGGAAGCTGCATAGAAAACGCAGAGGAGGTGGACGTCCCCATAAAGCTCTACTGTAACGGAGACGGCGAGTGGATGGTACCTATTGGCAGCTGCAGCTGCAAAGCAGGTTATGAACCAGACAGCGGCAATGTCTGTCGAGGTAAATATGAGCGCAGACTCTGTCCTGATGTAAACCAAATTTTCAAATCTGTTTTGAATATTTAGCAAACTCTCTATCTTTTGTGCATACATTTCACATTGTTTTGGAGAAAAGACCTACAAGGCAGCATGACAGCAAATCAATATGCATCAAATGTGTTTACTGCAATCCACACCTCAACACAATGAAGAGCAGGAAGATCAAGCAAATGACTGAAACACAACCCCCTCAAATTTAAAAAGAAAATATAATTTAAAGTATATTTGTTTTATTCTGACTTGATTTATGAATCAGCATCCTAACTGAACAATTACAGGTTATTGTTTGAGTAAACTCTGCTGAAAAAGCTAATTTTTTTTACTAGCACAGACGGACAAAGTATTGCTTTTTTAGCACTTTTAGCTGAATAATGTTATGCACATAAAATGCTCTTTCTGATACATCTTCGCCTGAGGGTTCTGCACACAATGCTCCATATGTTAATATTTGCTGAGGCACACTTGGATAAATGTGCTACAGAAATAGTTTTCTTCCTCAATGTTCCAGATATCTGCACCTCTTTTTCTTCCTTTTTATATCTGGCCTCCTTCCCCATTTCCTCTCTACAGTTGTACCCATCATTTCTTATTCTCCCTGGAGAGCCTCATTCATTTTGTACATGAATGTGAGGGTGCACGTGTGGCTCTCTGTGATGTATGTGCATATGGGGCTATGATAAGTGAGCGCGCTTCATCCCATGTTAATTAGTTTAGCGTGTTCAAGACAGATTAGCCTTCTGCAAATTAGTCCTGAACTTTCAGAGTATTAAGGAGGTGGAGGGGGCACAAAAAAAAAAAAAAAAAAAACAGGGAAAGAAAGTTTGATCGGGGGAGGCTGAGAGAGGTTGAAAGCTGAAAGACAAAAAGAAAACAGAGACTGATAGTCGGCTGTCTGCCTCGGGTTAAACCCCTTATGCACACTGACTGAAATATTTGCTGAACTGTTGATGGCAGTTTGTGTTTTGCACAGACAACATTTTTGCTTGTTCCTATACTCTGAGTGATTTGGGTTTGTTCTTTTGTAAAACGGGCATATGTCATGAGGAATTGTGGGTAAGTTTCCCACTAACGTGTCTTCAAGAGTTAGTCTGTGCAAAAATATTTCTAAAAAAGAAAATAGAAGTTTAGATTGGCAAAAACTAACAATAGACAGGATGCAACTCATTTTAGTTCAATTTCATACACTGAAATACAAATAATGTTGAATGGAGCTTGGCTAAAAGACACCAGCAGAATGACTTAAATCTTTTTTTCAAAGTAGACCTACGATGTTTTCCATGTCTCTTGAGATAAATGAATCAGGCTAAATCTGGGGATCATGATTTAAGTTTTCTATGTTTCACTCGATATGACTGCATCCTTTTCATGTCACCCACCCCTTAAATTGAGGTCATTTCAGTTGGAGCTCCTTACGTTCAGGGCGGTATTAACCACACGGGCAACTGGGCAGTTGAACAGGAATATAAGACGTATGGCAGTGCTGGACCCTGGAATTTATGTTTTTAATATATTTAAAAAACATTTTTAAGATTAGGTCACAGTTTCTATTATGCTGCTTTTCTAAAAAACATAGTGTATGACTTGGACTTGGACTCGAGCCATGAATTTGACGAATTTAGACTCGACTTGGACTTTCACTGCAGTGACTCGTGACTTGACTTGGACATATTAACATCAAGAACTCGTGACTCGTGAAGTATATTGACAAAGCCCACGCAGCGGTCTGTCGGTATGCTTACATCCATGTGTGAGGTCGGCATGACATCCAATCAAA
This sequence comes from Adrianichthys oophorus, assembly GCA_036245035.1. Classification (NCBI taxonomy): domain Eukaryota; kingdom Metazoa; phylum Chordata; class Actinopteri; order Beloniformes; family Adrianichthyidae; genus Adrianichthys; species Adrianichthys oophorus. Next base: position 11,026,464 of record BSAI01000138.1, read on the forward strand.
TCAGGTCAGGTTGGTTTGATCCAACAATTCAACCAATAAAATTGGAGAAAAACATTTCTCTGTGAGTTGAAGTGTGAGTTTCTTATCGCTGGTGTTTTTTACGTTCTGGCATAAAAGTTATGAAGTTGTCAACAAAATACAGTTTGCAGTTTGCAGAGTATGCAAATAAAAGGATTACCAGCAGAAACTCAACAACAACCAACTTTATCTGACTCTTGAAGCCACTTGAAGTTAGCTAATCGGCTAACTGCTACCTGGAGTTAAATCACTGAGACAGTAACCTCTGTAACACTGTGTGGGCATGCAGCCAGCTCAGTGTAATCACAGAGGGGCCACAGGTGATCTTGACATTTCCACCGCTCAGATCCTCACCTGCAGCAGGAAGGATCTGGACGGGATGTGAGTGATCATACTGGGAGCAGTAGGGCGGTTGATGTCCCGGGCTCGGTTGTTCTCGGTTGTTTCCTGATAGAAATCCAGCAAACGTTACAGCGCATTCACACTTGCCGCTTTGGCTGTGTGTGGGAGGAGCTAGCAGCTAATGTTTTTAGCCTTATTGCTACATGGATCAGCGTCTGTTTATCTCATTTTCAATGCATGGGAGACATGGATGATGTTTAGAGATCAGGTTTGTTTATTTTAAAGAGCTCTACAAAAACGATCAGTGATCAAGTCTCCATGTTTGGGTTCATTAGAACATTTAGTCTCCTGGTTTCTACAGCAAGTTTCTTTCCTGCTGCTGTGTCTGATTGACGGTCGCTTCTGCTGGGTTTCCTTTTCTCTCTGACCAAGTTCAAATGCTTACTGTCGCGCATTAACCCGAGAGAGCAAAACCCCGCTGTGCATAAAGGGATACAGTGGGTTAAGAAAATGAATGGAAGTTCAGGAGAACTATGGGTCAATCAGAACCCTTTTTCTGATTTGCTTATTCTGCTGTGCTTTGAGGTGTTGTGTTTTGGTAAAGAGCCCAATCTTTCTCTGGTGTTACAGTCCTTTAATATTTGCTGATTTCATTCCCTTTTTTTTTTATTTACTGCTTTAAGTGTTTGTAGTATGCATGTGTGAGCCTGTATATGTCTTTATTTTAGTGTTTCACCTGCCATCATGAGAAGTGCACTTGAAAAATGATGAAAAATATCTGTCCACTATATATGCAATCCTAATCCATTAAACCATAAATATACTCAAAATATCTGTATTCTGTGTATTTCCTGTTCAGTTACAGGGTGAACAAAGTAATACTTTGTGCACAGCTTTGATAGATATTTTTCATATATAAATCTCCGATTTTTTTCAAACAAAATTCAATTTTTGATTTTAATCGATTTTTTTCTCCCTTCTTTTACTCTCTTTAAAAAATTACAAATGACAGAATGTATTTAACAAAAAACATTTTATTTTAGGATCTGCTTTGGAAATATGCTCAAACATGAAGTTCAACTAAATACAAGTTGTAAGACATGTTTGTAGGTAATGCAGCAGATGCTTTGTGAGCTACCGTTAGTTTAAGCATCAAGCTTAAGCAATCACAGCACCAGACAAATTATTATATTGTTTTACAAAGAAAAACTATAGGTGTTATTTTAAAAAATGATATTATGTTGAATGCAAAGAGAGAGGGTCTCTCAGCATAACAGAAACATAAGATACTAACTGTTTTAAGTGACTCAGATTTAGGTCCTGAGACCGGATTACCCAAAAACATGCTTCATAGGTTAATTTGTCACTCTAAATTGTCCGTAGATATGAATGCGAGTGTGTATGGATGTGTGAATGTGGCCCAGCGAAAGACTGGTGACCTGTCCAGGGTGTATCCTGCCTTCACCCACAAGTGGCCGGGTTAGGCTCCGGTAGCCCAGTGACCCAGAAAGGGACAAAACGGGTTTAGAAAATGGATGGATGGACAGTCCTGTGAATGTTGACAAATGTTGGACTGTAACAAACCAAACACAACACAAGGAAGAATGTGAAAGTTTTTTTCACTTCTTTTTTAAGTAGTCACTTGCAGTGTCTATTTCTTTAAATTTTCAGGTATCCCACTATATCGTTTTAAAAGACTCACTGTTGATTCTGTCAAAAGTGACGCTCAGTGGGATAAGCTTATCATCTGAAGACCTAAACCAAAGACTAATGTGACATGTGTTGACAGCTTCTGTGACGACTGCATAAACACATTTGCTTTTACCATTACTTGCACTTTCAAGTATTGTAGGACAGATGATATCTTGGAGTTTACTCCTCAATCTGTCTTTTTTTTCACGCCCTTTTTCCCCAATCAGCTGATAACAACTTGGCAGGAAGCTGGACTTCACTACTGGAACAGATGGTCCCTCTGTGTGTTTGTGTGAGGGTTTGAGAGTGTCAAGCCACAGAGATGGTGTTTATTTTCCACCAAATCGCCATATTGCACAAACCATACGGCAAAACTGGCTCATGATCAGAGAGGGATCCAGTGTGTGTGTTAGTGTTTGGCACTCCCCGACGCTTTCTCTGTCTTGGTGGGTGCGCTTATAGGAGCAAAAGATGAAGTGTGTTTTCGAAGTGGAAAAAAATACCCCCCCCCCCCAAAAACATTGGACTTCAAATATAAAGCATTCTCTTCTCCATGATTAAAGTCCAACAATTACTTTTAAACCTGCAACTTTTTAATTATTGAATGAATAGAATATTTGCCAACTTTGGTTGCCTACCGCCCACTGACAGTGCATTCCTTTTAGCACAGCAAACTATCAGGTCATTCAGTAACAAGAGTGTGCAAAACCCACAAACGGCATTTTCACACTGTACCAAATGACTGTTTTCTAGTTTGGAATCTGTAAACGTGCAAACACAGCAACCAAAGAGAGGTATCGAGAGATAAGTATGTGGAGAGGGGAGCAAGACTTGTTGCTATGGTGACACGCCCCATGTGTATGAGCAAGATTGTTGAATAAATGACCTTGACAAGCCAGATGTCTACCGGCCTATTCAAGACAGAAGGAAAGGCACGTGCACGCGTGCACAGGGCCTCTGACTATCCTGCAGAGAGGGCAGTAGACATTTGGAAATGATGAAGCTTAACAGATAGAAAAGTCTGGAGAAATTTGAGTTTTTTAAAGCTAACCCAAAATATTATTTTGTTTTTGTTTTCTAATCTTTCTGTTATTTTTTCAATAGTTGGGATAAATTTAAAGCTTTCCAGTGTGGCATTCAAGTGTCTTCTAACCCCAATCTTCCAGAATCTGAGCAAGTGTAAACATCAGAAAATCCTTCTTTTTACATAATGAACTTAGTGCAAATATCTTCTAAATGTTAGAAAAAAAGAAGGGTTTCCAGATGGTGTCCTCTGAGTACTTATTTTATATTTCTATTTTTTCTTTTAAAATGTACCTGCACATTAAAGTCATGATTCATGTTTTTGATTTTCTTTTGTGGGCTCTAAAAAGAAAATGAAACAAGATGAAGCGGTTGCCTTTCATGAAAGTTAACTGACAGGAACACGTCACACCACTGGAACTTTATAGAAGCACCATGATAACATGCTAGCAGCAACATATCAAGACCACAGATGCCATTTATCTTCATAGATGGTCTTAATCCTGAGTAATAAGAATCCCAGAGGGGAACGTTTTTTTACAGGGAGAATCTTTATTAATCTTAAGTGATGCTCTTCTTAAATGTTTTATATGAGGACGGGTAGAACAAAAAAATAAAAAATTAAGGAAACATACATTTTATTTCATTGTCAATCTCTAATTCTTCCGTCATTGATTTAAATGTGCGTTTTGTTTAACAAGACAAGAAACAGTCTTAGCCTGTCTTCATTTTCTGTTTGTGTCTATTTTTGGAAAGGTCAGCTGAGATGACAGGATGATAATGATCTCAAAAGCAACATTATTTATGTGAAGAAGGTGTGAAAATCTAATTATATATCCAAATCTATATCTTTATATAATAGTACAACATGAGCAATCTGCACACCGCATGCATCTCTTTTTGTTCTATAGGGGACACAATGGTATGCAAGATGGTTCTGAAAGCTCAAAAGCTTTGGAGGACTTCTTTAAAGTGACAGATTTTTTTTTCTGCAGTCAGTCAGTTGTAAAACTGTTCACGCACAAGCCTGATGAAATCCTGAGATCTAATCTGAGGTATATTTCGACTTTCATGTGAGTGGGGTTTCATAAAGCTCCGGCCCATGAACAACCCAGGGGAAGAGAACACGTTCCTCTGTTGTAAATCCTGTTAGAATAAAAATATCAGACAAAGAAAAACAAATGTAACAATTAAAGCAAAACTAAACTGTCTAGTTGAATGATATAAAGAAAATGTTTCTTTAAGAAAAGCACTTTCACGTTTTTTTTCTTCCTATTGTTCTTTTCTGTTTACTAAGTTTCTAGATTTCTTTTAACCTTTTCATGCATTTCTTTATAGTTGTGCAGCTGCAACTCTGACAATCTGCAATCCGTCTTTCCATGTTCTGGACTTGGACCTCATTAATAGCCTGCTCTGTGATTCCCTACACACCTCACCCATACATCTATGCAGCATTTGCAAATTGATCATTCTCTGACGTTTTATCAAGAAAAACATAAACTGTCATCTGTTAAAAAAAAACAGATAGCAAAAGATGATTAAAACTGATAAACCAAACATATTTATCTATTTGTTTACTCACCACATCAACCTAATTGGCATTTTATTAGTTTCTATTCATTCCTATGTGTTGCTCTTCTCCCATAACAGAGAAGTTCTAAAATATTCTTTGCAAGAATAAAAAAAAGGAATTTTTTGAGCTCATTATAGTGGTTTTGCTTTTTACTTTATTGTTAGATTCAAAATGTTTTTCACCTTTTATTTTAGGATTCTCTTTAGCATATTTGAACTTTTTATAAAATTATAGTAAGGTACAAATGTTTGTATAATACATCCATGCTGTCATTTAGTTATACATCAAAAAACTCAATCAGCTTTAAGCCCTTAGGATAAAATTCAAAAAATTAAATTCAAAGACTCTTTGAAAAATTTAAAAATCACAGCTGTAACAGGAATGGGTTATATTTGCTAGAAGGCAAGGAAAAGATTCTTTAATTCTTCCGTCATTATTTACTTTGACACAGGAAACAGCTGATTACTAATTAAGAAAGCTGGCTCTCTATGAAGCAAAAGCTAAAATAACAATTATTATCATCTAGCTGTTTCCTTTTCCAATCAAATAAATAAACAGGAGGACATGAACGTTAGCAATCTGGTACAACCTTTGTTGTACCAGATTGTACAAGTGTTGTAATGGAAAACCTGGGTTCAATGTTCAATGCAGGTTTAGGCCACACTGTGGTGGAGTTTGCATTACAACATAAACAGCTTTTTATACATCTCTTAAAAACTATTTGTTCTCGTGTGTCAGAGGATGTTATTCAAGAAAGCACAAAAAAACGTGCATAAAGGGAATAACTTTTTTCCATTCTATCCAAGTCTGAAAAAAGGTAAAACAAGACAAGATGTCAAAACATAAAATGAAAAGCACAAAAACAAAGAGAAAGAAAGCCTTTAACCTGATCTAAAACCATTGTTCGTTTCAGCCCTGAGCTTTACGCTAATATCAAACTCTATCATTTGGCACTGAAACGCAATGGGTGAAGGGTTAGGTTGGAAAAGTAAAAACTGAGCCAGAGTTCCAGAATCTCTCCAGGATCTCCAGAGAGCATTTGTTTGAATAATTGGTAGGTAAAAAGACATGTTTTCTCAAACAAAAGATTATTTTGCTATTGAAAAACTTTATTTTTCTTGCAAGACAGAAAATGAGACAGATTTTCTTGAAAAAAGGGTATTTTTACTTTTCTAAGATTCCGTTTTTGCAGTGTATTCAGAGACTTGTTTGTAACTTCAGCTTCTCTGCTGACTCCTGGTTCTCAGTTGCGTTATTCTGCTTTTTTTGTGTTTATTTCATGTAGCTGGCATGATTGTAACAGTGTGTTGAATTTTAGGAAAATGTGGTGTACCACCGAAACCAACATCATTTCAAAGACAGTATGCTGACTTCACAGACTCTGATTGGACTAAGAGAAGGAGTGCTTTCTCTATTTTTAACTTTAATTAATTATAATTGTGTCAACCTTTCACAGAAGGGCAGGACACGTCACTCCAGTCACCAAACAAGCCTGTCAGCCACGCAGGAAGAAATGGACGGGACTTTAAATTCATCAATTTAAAGGGATAGTTTATCTTCAGCTATAAATGTGTCCTCAATTCAGGAATAATTGTAAGCTGGATGAAAAATAGAGGGTCTAACCGAAGGAGCTCTCAAAATTGCAGATTTATTTTTTTTTGTAATACACAAAATGTGTTTGTGTATCTTGTCAGAAGAAGACAGAAAATCCCCCTCTGTGCTGTGTCAACCTTAAAGCACCAACAGTAACTCTGCTGTCATGTTGCTTTTCTAAAGCAAACACCACCAAATGTCTTGTTATCAAGACAAACGGCAAAGTGATGAAAATGTGAAAGAAAACTGTTCATTTTCACTCATGTTTAGGAGCAAAAGTTGTCAAGAATTCTAACTCTTTCCTTTGGTCTCATCACAGCTTGTCCTCAAGGCACCTTTAAGTCGTCCCAAGGGGCGGGATTATGCCAGCAGTGTCCATTCAACAGTCGCTCCATCATCGAAGCTGCCACCCTCTGTGGCTGTCGGAATGGATATTATCGGGGGGACACGGAGAAACCAGAGGACATGTGCACCAGTGAGTCAGTCTTTCCCTCTCTGTTTGACACACAAAAGCATATGTTAGTACACGGCTGGACCTGAGCGCTACAAGACCACTGCTGCCTGACATATTACACCACATCAGAGGCCGACACCGTCGACAGTCTAATATTTCATAATTACATGAGAAGCCGGCATCTGCTTTGATTTATCATACGGTACATGAATTTATGAGCCTCACTCCGAGTTCTGTGACTTCCCCATCCTTGTTAGGGGATTTGGGGAGCAGTAAGTAATAATGCTGCCATGCTCCACTGGCTTTCCATTGAAGCAAAGATGTGTTTCGTGTGTTGAAGACGGTATGTTGCTATGCAAGATGGAGCACAGAGTGAGGCAAAAACACAGCCGCCGTGTTCCACCGAGACTGTGTAAGTAGGGTGAGACATGAATCATTTTGGACTCTACATTTGTGTGCACTGGTGGCTCGTGCGCAAATGTTACAACACTTGTGTGCATGCGGGTTCATTTGACCTGAATGTAGGAAAACATCTATTTTATGTTTTACACTGGTATTATATGGTGACAGATTCAACTCGGTACTGGAAATATTCCTCAGAGAGTTTGGTCCATATTAACATGACAGCATCACACAGTTGCTGCAGATTTGTCAGCTGCACATGCATGATGCCAATCTCCCGTTCCACCACATCCCAACGGTGTTCTATTAGGTTGAGCTCTGGTGAAACCAGTCTGAGAGGATCCCAGTTTTATGACATGGCACTTTATCCTGCCGGAATCAGTCACCAGAGGACGGTACACTGTGGTCATATATGGATGGATATGGTCAGCAACAATACTCGGGTAGGCTGTGGTGTTGTAACCGTGCTTAATTTGTTTAAACAGGCCCAAAGTGTGCCCAGAAAATATCCCCATACCATTACACCACCACCACCAGCCTGAATCATTGGTACTGAATCATTTGAGTTACTGTTGCCTTTCTTTTAGCTGGAAACAGTCTGGTCGTTCTCCTCTAACCTCTAACATAAAAAAGGCATTTCTGCCCACAGAACTGCTGCTGACTGGATATTCTCTCTTTTTTTGACCATTCACTGTAAACCCTAAAGATGGTTGTAAATCCCAGTAGATCAACAGTTTCTGAAATACTCAGACTAGCTCGTCTGCCAGCAACAACTATGTCACGTTCAAAATCAGTTCAATTACTTTTCTTCCCCATTCGGATGCATCGCTTGAACTGCAGCAGATCATCCTGACCGTGTCTACATGTCTAAATGCATTAAGTCGCTGCCATGTGATTGGCTGATTAGAAATTTTTATTAACAAGCAATTGCACAGGTGTGCCTGATAACACACCCAGTGGATGTACACTAAGCCTCAGCCTAAAAGCAGAACCAGTGAAAAGGGTCAGCACTGCTGTGTTCAAACTCTAACTGGAAACAATTCCGACTTTGAGTTGGCTTGAAAAACCAATTAAAACAAATTATTTTTACATAAAGCTTAATTGTAATTTTCACTTTTTTGTACCTACATTATGACAGGAGCAGACATTCTGATGTTTCCTTTTTTGTTTACTTCCAAAGAATCAGATCAGGTGCTTTTTTTGGAAACATAGTTAAAGTAGATTATTAAGTAAATGTCAGAGTTCTGTTAAGTCTTTATACTGCACTTTATGTTGATGGGGTCGGTCAATTATCTCAGGGAAGGCACATAGAAAAAAACCATCTATTCACCAGCAGAAACATTTAAAAAATGAGTCTTACACAGAGAAAAAGAAAATCATTTATCACAGTGGAATAGTGTCAGGTGTCAACTCACTCAGCCTACACAGCACTTGACAAATACGTTTGGACTTCCAATTTGTGGGCAAAAACAAAGTAAATTTGAGTCCTCCAAATGCAGAAGTATTGAAATGGAGAACAACCTTTTTAAACAAAGTGATTGAATTTTTTTTTATTAGAAGATTTTAGATGTCTTTTCCAAATGATCTGAATTTGCTCCTTCTCATGTGGAGGAATAGCAACTTTAAGGTCCTCAAAGGTTGTTCAGCTCTGCACCCTGAGGGATCCCAGCTCCACCTGAAGGAAGTTTTTACTCTGCTCCCTGCTTTCCAATGATTTTAGCAGTTTGTTTACAAACCACAGTTCAAAATCATAGGTCAGGGTAAGAATGCAAGTTAAAAAGGAAAATGAGAGCTTTGCCTTTTTACACAGCGGTTCAAAATGAACTGTTTCAAAGTCCACACGACTGCAGAGGCTGTTTTGATCTGATCCCTAAACTCATACTCCATCCTTGACTTGCAAAAGAACAAAATACTCTGAAAACTGTGAAAATGCCTCGTGCAGAGAGGCATTGAATCTTTTCTTTAGCTAACATTGTGGCCTAAGATTTGGGAATACTAGTTCTCATCCCAAACTCTTCTCACAGCCTTGATGCAGAATTAGTGACAAAGCTCAGACCTGGTGAAGTCCAACTGCTCTGCAGGGATGGAATGGTATTCCATCAGTGGGCCCTGTATCCTAAACTCCCAAAGTACCTTCTTAATGAAATCCTGGAAGACACTGTCAGTCATCCAAAAAACATCTCCCAAGATTCCTCAACAGAAGGATCTGAACTTCATGCTTTTTTATGACCATATCAAGACAGACTAAGAGCCTGTTTTGAGGCTTTTTGTTGTCACACACAACAGAGTGGTGAAATGCCACATCTCCACATGGCAAGCACTTGGTGGAAAGCTGACTGTCAAGCAGGGAAGCAGATTTGACCTCACAATCTACCAGTCCCAGGCTGGACCTTCTATTAGCAGTCACTTGGCTGGATTGGAGATGTAACACAGGTCATAAGGTTTTCTTGTATGCTTTTGTCTCGATGTGCGTATCCCAATGAGTACTGCTGTTTAGACAGAAATGATTAAATTCTGCATTAGTGCTTGTGGAAATAACTCTAAAAACAACTAGAGGTGTGTAAACTCCAAGTATAAATGCTTAGAAGAGGATGCCTCTTATATTTTCAGCCCCCCTGCTGTTAGAGCTTTGATTCTGCAGTGTTGCTGTGACTGCCTGTTGGGGATTACACACTCATGCATATTCCACAGGGTCATCACAGTCATTTCTTCTTATTCTGTGATTTAGCAAATGCCAAGGTTGAACATCCGTTTTATCTGAGCAGCTCTGGTTACTCGAGCGTCACACTCTCTGTGATGTGTTTGAAGAGTCAAGGAGAAGAGCGCCCGGCAGGCTTAACCTTGTGAAAACAGGGGTTGTGATGTGAAGTCTCACTTTGACACCAACTTTGATACATTTTTCTCGTCTTCTGCCCATATGACCCAGCCTGCTAGACTATAGTAGCACCTTCATTTTAGACCATACTGCAGAACATTCAGAAAGAATTAGACCTTAGGATATTTGATTGTAAAAATACAATGAACTCTGGAAGAAGTGACATTGTTTATTTACGCAAACTTGCCAAATACGCCAACTGTCAACTAGGAACATTCACAGGAAGATTTTGTCCTGAAAACTGTACCATTCCTTATGAATTTTTTTCAAATATAAAAGAAATGTATGTTTTTTGTGACTCCTTTAGAAAAAAAAATCCATCATGTGGATGAAACTTTAAAAGAAAGTAAAAACAGTATATAATAGAAGAACCCATATCAAACGTGCTACCAAGAATCAACTAACAAACAAAACTGGGTTGTGCTTGGCAGATTTAAATTTAAAACTGTTGTTTAGCTGTAATCTGAAGTGACTTGTCATTTTAGATTGTGACTGATGTCTTCTGTGCTTCATCAGGACTTAGTCTGTGTTGTGAACATTGTAAATGTATCTTCTGAAACGTTCTCATTGTCCCCTCTCAGGCGTCCCTTCAGCTCCTCGCAATCTGGTCTCTGTGGTGAACCAGACATCGGTGTTGCTGGAATGGCATCCACCTCGTGAGATTGGACACAGAGATGACTTATCTTATAACGTGATATGCCGGCGGTGCCACAGCAGCGAGCGTCGAACGTGCCAGCCATGTGATGACAACGTCGTGTTTGTTCCAGGAAATCAGGGCTTGAAGGGAACAAGAGTGGAGATCAGCAAGCTGCAAGCTCACATGTCATACACCTTTGAAATCCAGGTTTGTGCAAAGAAACAGAAGATGTGCTGTGATGTTAGCAGAAATCTTCAACTTTTAAAACATTACGTACTTCAAATTGGTAATTAGAGCCAAATGGTTTGTTCTAGGTTGGTTCTATTTATGCTCAACCAAAAGTTTTTTTTTAGGAAACTCAGAATTTTCTAAAGAAGTCGTCATCTAGGGAAAGCAAATTTTGAATCTGTTTTTTTAAAGAGGCGATCAATTTCATTTTTCACTTTTTGCTGGAAAAAACAATCAAAACTGCCTTGTAAAAACAATCCACTTTTAGTTTGGCACATATTTCAGCCGGCCTTGATGCTGTCTCAGTTTGCTTTAAATGCAAATAGCTCTCAGTATTTCACTAGTATGCACAAAGTTTGAGTCTGCAAAGATAGCTGCTGACACGCTTGCTTTTATGCAAAATATGCAGTTGTTATATTTATCTCCCAAGGTCACTCTGAATGGATAAAGCCAGCCCGATGGTGAACCCACAGCCCGCAATCTACTGAATAACAGCAAACCTTGAATTCAGGCAAACTGTTTTGAAATTAAAAAACAAAAAGGAATTTGCATCTACTGACCATTTTCAGTATTGGTTTAGTAAGTATTTAGTTCTGATTTAGTCCCACTCTGATTATTTTTTGATATATTGTAAAAGTGTTCCCAGTGGACTTTTAATTATACTTATGTCATTTTTAGGCAAAATCAAAAAAGCTTGTTACTTTTTTCTTTTTTTAGAACATAATTTTTGCAGAGCCAGAGTAGTTCATTACAAATATGCCTCTGAGTTGTGGGTGAGACAGTTGGCGCAAAGTAAGGCTGCCTCCTTTCCCATCATCCCTCTGTTTACATGCTCTCTTGCTAGCTTACAGCCTATTACAACAAAAATGGTGAGGAATGTTCGAGCTATCCAGCTGTGTAGCTTTAACCCAGATGCCAGAAAGAAGTGGAGCAGGAAGCCTGTGGCCTCCACGTCACGGCTGCAAACTTTTTCCAACTGCTGTTTTTGTCTGCTCCTGATTCACAACAATTTGAATTAAAAAAAAAAAACGACTCAGAAATACACTATTAAGCTTCATTTTCTATATATATCTCCTCTTCTCCATCAACAGAAAAATGCCACAAGAACATGTTAAAAACACAATTTTAATCAGTGCGTCTTTTAAGAACACAGTCACAGACACAATGTTAAGTTCCTTTGATTGCAAAGGAAAAAAAAAATTAAGGACGTATTCAGACTGGACACATTTGGTTCACTTAAGTGAATCAGAGTTTGTTAATGGAGTTTGATTATCCGGATCAAAGTTTCACTCTGAATACACCCAAGTGGACCTGGACCAGGAACCACTCTCTGACCCATCTTTTGAGGCGGCTTCTGTTCGATTCCATTCGGATTGAGCTCCGGTTCGCTCTGAGTTTCCTCAGTTTGAATAGACTCGTGCTGGGAGTGGAACAACTGGACCAAAACGGCCACCGCTGCTGGGCGTTATAGGGTGTAAACAGAGTAGGAAAGAGCAACAATAACACACTGCAACTCATTGAAATGTGGTCGGATGAATGCAGGCTCATTAAGAGAATGTGATACGCATTGCTTCTCACTGTTTTCCCAACAATCCAAATGCCAGAAACACTTATCAGTGTGCCTTCATACCTGTCATCTCCTCAGTAACCGCCTTGCAGCACACCTCCGCCGTACCATAACACCAAATAAAGTGTTGTACCTGACATTGCAGACATTTGAATTTAGTCAGCAATAAATAAAGTTTGAATAGGTGAGCGAGAAGGACAGCAATGCGCAGGACTTCCATTATTCTTTGTCTCGTTGCTTTGCCCCGCCTTCGTAATTCCTGGCTAACAACTGAAGAGCTCTTTGGTCGCATGGTTTTGTTTAGAAGCTTTGGTTCGAAACAGAAATGTTCGGTTGACAGCAGTTTGAATTTATACCAAACACAAGGTTCAGGACTCAATCCCGACCAAATTAACCGGATTTGGTTCGGACCAATGGACCTTTCCAGTCTGAAAACACCTTTAGATTCATAGTCCAACATTAAATTATGAGACAATATTTTCATGTTTTGATTTGATTGAACAAAACACAAATATAAAGGAAAGAAAAACATCAAAATTAAGCAAAAAATTCAGCGCCATGACCACCAGTAAGCCACTACATTTCATTTGCTGTTACGAAAGAAATCGCATTATTGCGCGCCTGATTAACTTAGCTAGAGCTGATTAAGAGGTCTTAAAAGTGCCTGCAGGATCTTCTGATCAGCACCTTGCATTGGTGAGATGAGACTGAATCTGACCATTCATTGGCTTTTTTAAAGACAATAGGAGAGAGTCATGTTTCTCCGTAACCTTCAGCTGAAAATGATTTGAATAAAGCTAGAGGCTTATTCATGGCGATGCAGCAGAGGAGACTTTGTTCCTAGAAAGACTGACAAGGATATTTTCTTTGGCTTCTATTCAAACTCTACATCATTGTGTGCGATTCAACAAAAGGAAAAGTTTTGTCTTGAGCTTAATAGAACATCGGAAGTTATACAAGGTAAGATAAAGTATGCCTTTTTTCACTACTACTAGTAGCTCATTTGCAGTCCACAGGCTTATTTTTTATACCCTATCTGCTGTACCATGTTGCACTTTTGCATAATGACTACCTCTCTGCAAGTCCGACAAGCTTGGAAAACAAAGTAGCGAGAGTTAAAGGAGAATTTTCAGGGTGTGGACCGGCGCATCGCCAAATGTGCTCATTAAAATGTTACATTTTATAGTCTACAAGGTAGAAGAACTGACAGCTGCGATTCTCTCCCTGCAGGCGGTCAACGGAGTGTCCAACAAGAGCCCTTACCCCGCCCAGCAGCTGTCAATCAACATAACGACCAATCAAGCTGGTGAGTTTGTCTTGCAAAAGCGGCTCCCTGTGTGTGGATGTGAGCATGTGCGAGTGTGTGTAAGCTGAGAGGGTTATATGTGGGAGGGATGACTGCAGAGTGGAAATTGAGCTACAGCCTTTTAATTCATAAAACATGTTACAAGCTTGTCTTCTCTCTGCCCTCACTCAGCCTTTTCCTCCACACCCACTGCTTTCATCTTCTTTTGTTCTTTTTTCACATCTTCTGTCTTTTTCTGCTTTATCTCCTCTGCCTCCTTCTCATCAATTCTTAATAGAAACAGACAAAAGTGATATATATTTCACAATTTCTTGTCATTCACCTCATCTGCTTTAACAAAAGTGTCACCCTGCTGCTTTCAACGTGAATTTGCTAACCTTTTTTATCTCAAATCAGCTCGGACTCAGCTAAATACTCCTTTATCTTTTAGGTTGACTCCTTGGGATTGTGTGTGCCTGCTTGAATTATCCATTCGCCTTGGAGTGTTTTTCATTGCTTTGCATGTGAACATAAGCTGTGGATGTGTGAGGTGTACAGGTGGCTAACTTCAGCTGTCAGATTTCGTTTACTGCTGAACATTAGCATAACTTCTTAGTGACTTTGCTGCCAGCTAAGATGTAATGGTTTCAAGCGGAAAATCCCTTACAGTGATGTGCCTTCAAACATCTACATTCCCTCCAAATGAATTCCATCTGAAATACAGTGACAGGATGAGTTGTCCTTACTCTTGTTCGTCTTCACTAGACTCTTACAGTGTTATCGCTTTACAAATGTGAAGAAAAGTAACCCATAAAAAAATCCTGGCGGAAAAACCCTTAAAATACATTACATTCTGCAACCTCCAGTCTCTAAAATGATGGATAAAAAAGTGCATCACACAACTCTTGTTACCCCATCAGTGGCAAGTGCTGTAATTTGTTTTCATGAGCCTTGAAAGGAAGATGCATTTTTTCCTTTTGCTTGCAAATACATTTTGATGAGACACCATCACGTTTCACACCACGTTTCCATATTTATGATGTTTGAGCATCCTAGTAAGGTTTTCAACTTCCTAATTGATTGTGTGTCCTTGTGTCTGTGTTTTGACAGCTCCCTCTGTAGTACCCATAATGCACCAAGTAAGCTCAACAAGCCGCAGCTTCTCGCTGTCTTGGCCGCCGCCGGAACACCCCAACGGGATTATCCTGGACTACGAGATCCGATACTACGATAAGGTAGAGGGAGATGATGGACGCCATTGTGTGCTTTTGGTGTAGTGGTGAAAGCTGGATTTATATGAACGGTCCCCTTTCACCTGATAAAAATGGGAAGGATTGTTGAAGCAAAACCCAAGCCTCCTCTGTTCCTGTGCTTCATGACATGAAAAATGTTTTAAATGCGTCTATTTTTTACAGCACTACTCAAAATATTGACAACACAACTGTGTTTGCTGTCTATTTAAAGTATTGCTCTTAATATTAATAATAATTATTTCTCCTGATTTCATACTGACTGTTCAAAAACATCAGCACTGTGTTCTCCGGCTTCTAGATTTGTCATTATAATTAAATAAGGATAGCAAACGTACCAGCATGTTTCATCGATTAGTAACTAGTGTTACTGTTTAATTCTTTTTTATTGCACCGGTGGGACGTGTCTGGTCATGTGTCATCTTTTTTCAGTATTGTCTTCTAATAGGTCAGGATTGATCTTAGCTAAGATACATATTTCATAGAGCCTGTGGGCGTGATGGGGTCCTGCAGAGATGAACGGTCTCTGTTCATTCAAGAAAAATTAGGGTTCACTCATCAGCAGCTGAACTAACAGATGTTTGTTCAAAGAGTCATCATAAACTACGATGATGAAGTAGCTTGACGGTTTAGAGCATCATTGAACCAGCACTGAGAATAAAATCATCATCCAGATTATTTTCTATGCTGACAAAAACGAAAACTTGTACTTACACCCACAATTTTCTTTTCTATTGTCTATTCTCATTGAATCCCTTTCAAACTACAGTGCAAACGTGCACCTCTCTTTCCAACTCCAGTGGGAACATTCAGATCAGTCAAAGTTTGTTCTTCTGTCATTAGCAATATTACCATCGGAAAAATAACCAAAGACTGTGATGTACGTAACCCAAGTTCAAACGTCCACTCACACAAACCACTTATTTGATCTGAGGTGCACATGAGTGACCCGATCAACCAACCAAACTTCACTTTTAAAGAAGCACAACATATTTGAGCCAAAGTGCTTTCCATAGAAACAAATTACATAAAACTACAGACACAAAACAGCAAAAAGGAAATGCATCACAAACTAATGTATTACTATAAAGTTTTACAGTTTTGGGCCATCAATAGAAAAGACGGAGCCATCACAGGCAATTAGGATTGCTGTGATTTTTTTTTTCCTTTTGGTTAGGTTTTGTTCAGTCATTTTTTGTTTCAGCCACATTCTGGTTATAGTATAGAATTCATGGTACCGAGTTCAACTTTGTAAACATGTCACACTTTTGGGGTCTCACATAGTTCGTGGGTTTTGCAGTTTTATTATGATTACATTTCTGTGTTAAAGTTTTGGATCATACACCATAATTCATGACATGCTGATTTGGTTGTTCACCCTGACTTAACTACTGTGGACCTTTTTTTTTTTCCTTTTTGCTGACTGGTATGTAAAGCAAGACCCATTACTTGATACAAACCAGAATTTGCTCTTTGGGTCTGAATCAGACTTCGTACAAGCTTTTAAACTTGACCAAACAAAGCAAATTATCATTGGGAGCAAACTGGTTTGGACCAGTCCAGTATTAAATGTTTTTGTCTGGCAACAGTCACGAGTGAAAACCCATGCATGTCCGCAACTCTGCTCATTTTGGATGTAACAAAAATGATAACTTTTAGCCAAATCTTTTCACTGCACTTCTTAACTTAGAAACCCAATTCTTACTATTATTTAGAAATAGACATATTTGCAGCCTGTTTTCTCTACATATTTTTGATTTCTGCTCATATTTCAAAAGTAGGGATGTTTGCATTCTGTAGCCTCTGATATTACTCTTCTGTTTGCTGAGGGAGATTGTCTTCAAGAATCATATCCTTGACTCAGTGTTGGAAGCGGGTTTATGTCTCTGTGGATCTCAGTCCTTCACAAGGTAAAAGACAGCTCTGGCCCTCAGAAATACAAAGATTCCTTTATTTACGAAGAACGGTACCTTTTCTTCCATCACTTCAGCACAGAAAGCATTTCTTTAGCCATCAGGTTTTTCTCACTTTCTTTGTAGCTTTGTTTCCTGTCACAAACAGATCTTTCAGTGGGCAGAACTCGTGCTTTATGAAACTCTCTTCAACCAAACTCTTTGGAAGTTTGCTTTGTCCTTCCCACAGGAAGTGTCCCCTTTCTTTGTTGATCCTGTTTTTTTCCGCTTTTTGCCCAAGGCCATTCCATGTTAATCCAAAAGTCATTCTGCTGTCATCATCTACAAGCTCCTCTGTAGGGGATCCCGAGGCGTTCGAAAACCACATTAGATATGTAATCCCTGCAGCATGCCTCCAGGTCCAGCCCAGTTTTTTAGCTACTGAGCATTCCCAGATAATCTCTAAAGGGAGACATCTGGAAAGCATCCGTACATAACATGCCTTCAGATGTGTGGGCTTCATACCCTATTTCTGTGGACTACCCCAAACCCTCCTGCAGATGAATAAACCTCTATGTGTGATGGTTTCTGTTCCAACTTGTCATTTTTCCTACTAGAAATTTCCTGTAATCTCATTGTTTGGTGGGATTTGCGTGTGTGGATGTACACACAATTTTGAATGTCACGGCAACAGAGCAAAGGACGTTAAAGGCCCTTGCTGAAGATGCTGGAAAAAATCTTACCAATAACTAAAAAGAGGTTGGAAACTCAACCTTTTCTTATTGGCCTTTGAAAATATAAACTTGGGCAGTTTTCAAGAGGGTTCACCCTATTTTGTCACTCTAGATGGGTGACGCACCCTCTAAGATGCCTCCTCTACACCACACTTATCAAAAGTGCTGCAGTGCTTTCTTCCAGGTACCAGTACATGTAACTTAATAAAAGGGTGAGCAAATCTCCCCTTTTTTCATCTTAAATGTGTTGTGCAGTGTTAAAAGTCCTAAAAAGTGAAGAGTGAAACAACCATTGCCTGGCAGCGCATTTCCCACAATGCATCAGAAAGTGGGCATTTATTTCCTTACATCAGTTGTTATCTAGGTAACCGGAACTTTCAGGGGTTTCTTTTATTGGCAAATTTAAGCAAAATGAAAATGATTCATTGGGTTTGTCTTTGGTTTTCATCACCAAATACAAAAAAGGTTAGCCATAAAGGAGGATAAAGAAAATGTTAAAGCTGTGATTTATATTGATATAAAAACATTCAAGCTATATTATTGGTATAGCTTGTTATACACCTGAAACTAACAAGTCTGCACCTGAATCTAACTGATGCACTCCTGAAACTATAAGCACTTCCGTGTCCCTGAAGGGGCTCTGGAAAATTCTGCCTGATATTCCAATTATTTTTTATAACCAGACTTAATTCCTGCACACAATAATTTACAAGTTAATCTGTTTAGAGTTGAGTGTTCTTTGTATGTGTCTGTGCTGTCATTTTGTCCAAAATTAACTGATCTTTTGTTTTCTTTTTATGATAGCATATTTTAATTTAATCTGTGTTGAATTTTCTCACACATGTACAAAATGCCGCTGGTCAACTGAAATGTAAATTCAGCCCATCTGAAGTTTAATTCACATTCAAACATGACTTAAAGTCATTTTGCAATTTCATCAAATCCCTTGAATCAGCTCTTCTTCTTTGTTAAGTCAGTGCTTTGATCAGCAGATCTAAGAACAAGAGAAGTTAATCTCTTTTTTATTTATTTTTTTTGTTTTTACCTCTCAAACTATCTGTTCTGAAAGAGGGGAGTGGCAATCTTTTCTGAGATGCAGACCAATACTGTGCTGTTCCCAGGCGGTCCTACTGCCTGTGCATCCACATGGTTGCCATAAATCACGTGGAGGTTGGAGATTATTTGTCTGCAGAGAGGAAAAAGAAATAGTGGGAGGAGTGCTGTGGGGGATTTAGCCGAACAACACACCTGAGTGATGCCACAGACTCCCATCAGAGTCGAATCATCCAGCTTCTCCATCTTTATCACAAAAAAAGAAAGAAATACAGAAATCTTAATCACTTCAGACAAGTCCAGTTTTGAGTTGTTCATCTCTCTCTGATAAATAGACTTGAAAAGATTTATATTGTGCTGTATCTCAGTGGCGTTTTGACCCCAGCATGTCACTGACATTTCATTAATACACCCAAGATATTATGTCATCTTTAAAAGAAAAAGTGTGCCATGTGTTTCTTTTAGGATAAGAGGACTAAAGCATGGGCTTATCCTCCAGAGAGAAAGAGAGCTGTTCAAAGCTCTGTGAGACCATCTAACTCAATCAATGAAAACTTCCCGCTGACTTGAAATGGACATGTTCTTTATCTCTAAAAAAACAGGACACAATATGACATAGGGTTCACTGAAAAAAGTAGCCTGAATAGACAATGTCCGACCTCAGCCTCCATTTTCATTTTTCATCAAAGACTTCTGCTACTGTATCATAGAAAGGATTGGCTCTGAAGAGCTGTGATTGCATATTGAACATTTTCTAATTCAGCCAGTTGGATGCAAAGTTAAAGTACTTGCATATATATTCCCCAGATGCACCATAGGATTGTGGGTTTTTCTGAAGTTTAGCCAACAAACGCAGAAAAGAAAATCACTGCAGACAGATTTAATACAAAGAGTGAAGCACCTGCAAGAGATTTTCTGTAAGATACAGTCAGGAGAACTCATTCTTTCTGATCCATGACCCACATCCCCCATAAACCTCCTGAACCTTTAATTTCACTTATGTATACCACCACTGATCTTTGGAGTTCTCTTTTGTCATTCCAAGGAAAATGGTCCTCACTTTGTCCCTCTAACTCAACAAACTATCTTCCAACCAGAGGACGACTCTCTACCTCTGCACTGCCCATGTGGTAATTCATACTTTCATTTTTGGGGAAAACACTGGGTCTTGAACTGACCAACTCCAGTTGTTTTTGTGTGCTTTAAAGTTGTCAAATTTTTTAAAAACTTTTCTTCCTTTTAATCTTCTGTTACTAATTCTTAAAAGATGCCAAACCGTTCAGTATTGTTGAATAATTAGCTCAAGTAATATATTGCACCCGGCTTGCTCTTCTCTGTTTGATTAATACATAAAATGCTTTAAAATTTTAATGAAAAATCTGGAGTGGTTATTGTTAATTAGATTTGTTTGCTGGTGAATGCATTACCAATGCAAAACTAACCTTAACGTCTTTTTAAAGTGCATTTTTAATGAGATTACCTAAATAACCTTTTTAATAGATTCAAACCAGGCCCTCTCATAACCCACTCCCACAATGAAATGTACTTCAATGATCTCATTATGCTGATCTGGTGTCTGTTTTCTGTGGCCGTGAAGAGGTCATTAACATCTTCATCGTAGGCAGTATTTTCATTCAGTAAATGTCATTCAAGGAGCTCCTCCACAGCTTATTAAGTGTCCAATTAGAGAAGAGCATTCTCTGCTTTAGAATTTATTTGAATTTGTACATAATCTGTTTACCATCACCATAAATAGAAAACAATGTTTTCCTTATGGAAACAACTAGAAATGCTTCTTTATTATTGATTATTTTACAAAGTCCTTACAGAGGAGCACAAAAAAAGAAAATCTTTGAATTAAGTGTCTTCTAAATGCAAGTTTGTCAGGGATTTTTTAAATGTCTTCTTCTTCAGTGTGTATTAGCAAACAATTTAAGGAAACTGAGTAATTTGAGTGTCTAATGTACGTGATTGCAAGCTAAACTTGGAAACCCATTATCTCGCATCTCCCTGAGGACTCTGCATCAAGGACCATCATCAACAATAGCTCACACATTCACTTGAGTCATGTAAAGTATTTCTTTGTAAAAAAAAAAAAAACCCTGAGTGTGCGAGAGAGAAAGTGCCATGTTTAGCCCACAAAAGACATAATTGTCAAAATTTCTCTGCTCTTCTGGTATGTACTAATCCAGAAAATCTGCAATATTTCAGATGTTTGGTGTTTTCCAAAGCAAAAAGGAACATCCAACATTTGTGGCAACAAAAAACAAAAATGTGGAAATTAATGGTGGGGCTTGAAGGTATCAGCTCATTCCAAAGTTAAAAATGAAGCAACATTGATGGTTGAATTAGGTTTTAATTTTAAGAATAAACTTAACACACACACTCCTTCATTAAATCAACGAGTCTCCTTTTCTGCATCCCTTATTCCAGATGACACACCAAGTACTTTCCTTAAAGTCTCTAATTACTTTAGCTGTCCAGTCATCTAGGAGAACCTCCTCATTGTTTGGGTATTTTCAATTCAATTCAATTCAATTTTTATAGCCCAATATTACAACACAGTCGTCTCAATGGGCTTCACAGCCATATTTGTTAGTTTTTTGTTTTTTGCAGGTTGCTGTGCCTCTCTATTCAGTTTCTGTTAGTTAAGTATACCATAGGTATTAAAGAGCTCTCATGGTATCTCCGGTGTTAGAGTAATTATTAAACTGTCTTTGTGGAAACAAATCTTTCCTCATCACATACAAGCCCTCCTCCTCTTCATCGTCCTCACTACCAGATTTATCCTACACACCACCATCCAATACTATCTGGCTACACTTTCTTCAGCCACCATTTTGCAGTCGCTGATCTTTTTTAGATTACACTGTCTCCACAAGATGATACTCTCCTTCTAATCGTATGTATCACCCCATGCTTTTCTCGTTTCTGGAAAAATTTGTTCACCACTGCCTTTTCCATTCTATTGGCAAAGTCCACCACCATCTGTTTTTCTCCATTTCTGTCCTGAACAGCAAACTTACCCTACCTACACTTCCTTGTCCCATCAGCTTCCCTCACCCAAATGTCTGCTAAAGTCTAATCATCACTCTCTCCCTTCCCCAAGTCTTCCTCCATTCCCTTCTGGTCTCTGTAACACACAGGATATCCACCTTTCTTATTTCCATCTGCCCTGCAATATTCTCTCAAACAGTATTAAATGCTTTAGATATTCAAAATACCAAAAACCAAACAGAAAAAAAATGCTGCTGAATGACCTCCTTTGACCTCCAACTTTGAATGGAAATGCTCACCTGAAATACCTGGATCTAAACAGAACCAGACGACACCGATCAGTGGAAATGAGGCTTTAGTGGACTATAATGTATAATTAGTGGGGTATAACCAGCCTCAATGAACTTGTAATTCAAAGATTCAGACATCCTAGTCTTATTCTTTCTCGTCTTTTGAAGCAGCTCTGGTGCACTAAACATTTTTAGATGACATAGTTTCCCACATTATAATTTGAATATAATGTTGATTAGTTGGTACTTTCTGTACTGCAAGTTAACAAGTTCAAACAGGTATGCCAGGATTTGAGTTGTCAGTTTTTTGTTTTTTTTTTTGTTTTTTTTTTTGCCAGAATGAATTCTGCTACAAGGATTCAGAAGAGGAACAATCAAAAGATTATGGAAAATGACAGATTCTGGGGTTAAATGTGTGAAACTTACTCCGCAAAAAAAAAAAAAGAAAAAGACTTTCCACCATTTCACTTTGATACCACCTGATGAGAGAATTTATGAAGACTTCAAATATGAGGACTAATTTTAGCTCAAAGCTTTGAGTAAAAATGTCTTTTGGGTGCAGTTTAATAAGCCTAAAGAGAGGGGACAGGCCATTCTCTCCAGAAACCCCGTACCCCCTCTTTCCCCATCAGTTTAGTCACCTTCCCTTCCTCCATCAATTTCTCCCCCACCCCTTTACCCCCGACTCCCACTCTGTATATAATGAGTCTTAATGTAGTAAATTTGAAATGGCAGAAGAAGGCAGGATTTTTTTCCCTCCCTAGTTATCTCTGGCTGCCAGGCCTTCACAGATGGGCTGCCCCCTAACCTCTTTACCCTCGGAGGCATAGAGCCAACCTCCTCCTCCTCACACCTCTCCAAAATCCTAACCTTAACATTAAAGAAAAAAAAAACATTCAAGCGGCCACATCCAAATGTCCCTTTGACTCTTCCAGATTATTTTAGCTTGACAAAAGATCACAAGTCTGAATTATTTGGGTAAAATTTTGACAGCAAAAGGACCCATGAAAACCAATGAGGCTCTACAATGTGCACTTTGTCATCATTAATCCAGACTAAAGTAATGAGGACAAATTGAGGAAGAAATCTCAGACAATAATGAGTGGGCACATATGAGGAAAGGTGTTAATGACTGACACGGAGAAAGTGGGTATTGGTTATGAATGATTACATTCCACAAACTCAATCTTCTTTCTCTTCTGCTAATCCTCCGTCTTTTTTCCCAATCTTCTTCGCAATTTCGTCCCCCCTCCTCCCCCTCCTGGGGTGTCGTCCTCATCACATACCATGCCCTCCCCTCCTTTCCTCCCCACTTTACCTGCGACCTCCCCATCCCACCATCCTTCATCCTTACAATGTAAATCCAACCCCTCCCTTTCATATCCTCGCCGCTGCGTGTCTGATGTTCCCTTTCATTCTGTTCAGATTTAGCCTCGGCAAAACCTTGTTATCTGAAAGAAAATGACAGGAGACAGCCAGCCTGGAAGGAGTGGATAGGGGTCAGTGATAGAAGAAAAGGCGATAGCCTTGAGTTTATGAAGAAAGAAATAATAACTGGTTCACTGATTCAAGTATAATAGAAGTCCACATACGTATGTGCCTCTGTTGGTGAAAAGTAATTAAAAGCAATGTGGTCGCGTTTAAAAATGCATGCAACGCTGGCAAGTGCAGTTCAAAAGAAAAAGAAAGAAATGAGGAAAAAAAACCAATTGACCGAGAAAGGAATTAAACATTGAAGTGAAGGAAAGCGATACAGAAATTATGACAAAGAAAGAGCTTTATTAGAAAACATGTAGAGCAAAGTGTTTGAAAAACATGCAGCAAAGGGCCATATTGCAGTAAAAGGGTTAAAGAACTGTTCATCAAGTGAATAATCTACAGGCAGCCTAACTAAGAAGGTTCTGGTGGATACCTGCAAACTTCAACCATCATAAACCATTTTTTCTACTTTTTCTTAGTTATTAAAGTTCAATGTTAGCATCACGTTACAAAGATTGATTTTTTACATTGAAATCAAGCCAAACACAGCAGGTAAATTAGGAATACATTCCTTTTCAAAAGAAGAATATTTAATAGTAAGAAGAATTTTTAACATTTTAATGAAACTCAAAATAAAATGATTAAATTCCTATGTGCTTTAAACTTGGGAAAACCCTTCAATAAAATAAAAAGAAATAAAAAATATTTTTTTGTTTTTGTTTTGTGAGACTACAAAATATTCGGGTTGTAAATCAAAGAGAAATTACATGAGCTTCCTGTTTTTACTATGATAACTTTTATTTTTGTCCTAATATTTTTTGTCATTGACTGTCATAGTTTTAAGACGAGAGGAGAACTTGAACACCAGCAGACAGGCAGTAAATCAAAATTTGATTTAGCTATAAAACAAAGTTTCAAGATCCCTATTTACACTATAGACATGACATTAATGGAAGAATTTGGAAAGGTAGCGCAAAAAAGATGAAAAGAGAATATTTTTACCAATTTTTGGCCAAAATAAAACTGAAAAACAAATATTGTGTTGTGAGTCACCTTTATCTTTACACCAGTTTTGGTATTATATTAGGTAACTTTAATTATGTATTGAAGATTTTTGAGTGAAAAATTGTACTCCCCTTGTTTGCACATCTGAATGAGTTTATATGTTTGATCGCTGTTCTGTTTTCTAGAAAATCCAGAACTATCACAGAAACATATACTAAAAGGCAGCCTTTTCACATGACGTTTTATTTACTAATAGTTTATATCAGTTTTAAACATGCTTCATTATAACATTTTTTGGGGTTCAGAAAAATTTGACAAAACCAGAAAAATTGAGGTAAAGTTTAAAAAATAATAGTTGTAACATTCCTGATTTTTTGTCATGTCTGACAGAAGGTTTGAGGGTAAATATTGAAAATTAAAAAAAACAGATAATCCACAAAAAAAAAATTGAGAATTGGTCAAAATCTGCACTTTTTTTTAGGTTTAAACTGCACAACTTTACATTCAGGCAGCTTTAAAAGGGATTTTGTTATAAGCTTTTAAAATCCTATGGAAACAAATTGTAAAGTGTTAGATTGTGAGATCATACATCTTGTTTTAGAAAGTGAAGACAACATAAGAGACACTGGGGCTCAGCTGAGCAGATTGGGCTGTTCCTGATAACTGAAATCAGGTTTTATTTATTTCGTTATTTTTGTTGTGGCCCCTTATCGCATTCATTCATAGAATGTTCTGCAAACCAAATACAAATTGGGAGACAATTCTGCGGCTGTACTTAAAGTGCCATCTGCCCATTCTGGATCTAATTTAGCCCCACAACTGAAAAAGTAGGAAGCTTTTTAGGATGCAAACACAGCAACAATAGCAGCTGCAGCCTTTTGTTCCAGCTCACAGCAAGTTTCTTGCTTCTCTCTTCTTCATCCATCACTATCCCTCATTTGCTGCAAAATGTCTGATAAGATTTTAAATTATTCCTGTAAAATTCAATTTTTTTTTCTTTCTTAAGTAATCCCACATACAGCTCCACCCCCCAACCCCCACAGGCCAAGCAGATGTTTGTTGCTCCAAAGTTGCTGATGATGAATATGAAACTGATCAGTTTGCCACATTTAAAGACCCACTCTGATGACTATTGTATTTTTGGTGTTCTTCTGGCATTTTTCTGATGACGGAGGACATTTAAAAAGAAAATTAAGTTAAAAATGGCCTTTCTGGGTATTTTTGTATTCAAATCACTGTGAATCAGGAGCAGACGAAAAAAATGCTGTTTGAAAAAGAGGGAATTTGCTCCGAGCTCTCAGCAACGGTGGAGAAGGCGGCGGGGTTGCTCTGCATCAACTCAGAGGTGAATTTCTAATGAACTAATGCCACTCTGCAGAAACTGTCCTAAAAAAAGGACACAGGTTTTTTGATTTTGGCTAACAGCAGTATCATAAATGAAAGGCCGCTGGCAACGTTTTGAAAATGGATCAAAAGATGATTGGAGTGGGTCTGTAAGAAGGGGGAAAGACATCCATTAATTTGAGTTTATTTCAAGTTTGTTTGTGTTTCCTCCTCAGTCCCAATCATCACTGCTGAACAGCTCTGTGGTCCTGAGCGATACACCTAACGTGGTTCTGGAGGGCCTGAGGCCCGGGACGGGATATGTGGTGCAGGTGAGGGCCCGCACCGTCGCTGGTTATGGAGCCTACAGCAAGGAAATGCTCTTCCAAACTCTTACTGATGGTAAGTGTGTGGGTGGCTGAGTGAGTGTGTGTGTGTGGAAGTGTGTGTGTGTGAGCGGCGCTATTATGTTGAGGAGAGTGGTGAGAGAGGGAATGCAAAAGGGTGTATGGCAGGGAAATCTGCCTGTGAAGCAACTAAAATCTGCCCCGCTTTTCTGCGTGAGTGCTTACACTCATGTAAAACGAGCCTGTTATGTGAGGTACAGAAGATTTCAGCCGTATTGAATGCGCTCTCTTCCCCAAAATAACTGCTCACTTCTGTGTCACATAGGTGTGAGAAAAATTAAATACATGATTCCTTTTATAAGTTGCTCATTTAGATTTCCTCTCTGTGCATTTGCAGATGAATATAAATCCGAGCTCGGACAGCAGCTCACCCTGATTGCGGGCTCTTTAGTGGGCGCAGTGTGTATCGTCTCATTGGTTGCCGTCACTATCATCTGTACAAGGTAATATGCAGCAAACACACACAAACACACATCACACATTCTGATTCTTTTAAAGTTTTAAAGTTAGCAGGCCCCATCAAACAAACATGAGTGGTCAAAGTAACACAGGTAAAGTGGCTTTGATCATAATGTGATATTTGACATTCTTTTTTTCATTTTATTAAAGGTCCTGGCTTACTAGACAACAAAAGCAGCTCATTTTAACTCAGTCAAGTCCTGTTGCCTTCGAGGTCTGCCTGCTGTGGCAGTGTGTCACATCTGTGGAGCACTTTTGCTCTGCTTGCAAGCCATAACAGGCATGCCTCTGGAGCGGCTGTGCTTCAGCAACATTCTGGAAAACTCACAAGATCATAAGTTGACTAAACTGAGTCCCTGCTCTGCTTTGATTTTGAAACTCTCTGGATTTGTGCCTTTAGTTGTCTCTTTTGCTTAAAAACTTCCTGTCTGCTTAATGCCATTTATGTTACTGTGCAGGATTTATCACCAACAATACATATGTGTTGTTTTTTTATCACTGCAGCAAGTTGTAATGAGACATTTATTTGAAAACTTAAAGAAAATGACATGTTTTTGCTTTTGCAAAATAGACTTGATGTCTATCTTCGGTGAAGCAACACTGCTTACTGTGTGACTCCTCGAAAATGCAAGTCTTCTTTACCCCTAGAACAAGAGCCGTATCACAGCTTTGGGACTCTTTTTTAAGAGCCTGTAACATGCCAAAGGGGACAGTAAAAAAATATCTTTGAAGGTTTAAAATGTTAGGAAACAGAAACAGAACAGATCAAAATTATTTTTTTTACTAAAAAAGTTGAGTACTTTATGCGTTTAAACTTCTGTATTTTACAACCTGTGCATCTCTAAAAGAGCCCTATGTGCTAACTAAATTTAAGATCATCAGTTTTGTAATGATTTGTTTATATGCTTCTTAATATCAGGAGTCAGAGCTCTGTCTCCCCCTCTGGAACCATCGCCAGAGTACTAGACACTACAATTCCCACCAACCCCAGTACACAATTCATGGATGACACTCAGCTGACTCAGTTTGTCATTTTTCATTCACATAATGTCCAAACTCTTCAAATTTACAGCATCTTCTTGTTTACATAAACAGGCTCCTCGCTCACAGTGCTGGACAGAAAAGAGAAGCACAAAAATACATCAAATGAAGTCACAGGACTAGATAAATAAACCAATTGAATTCCTAAAATTATTCAAAATAATAAAAAAAAACAACATAAAAATACCAACTCCCATGATGCATCTCATTTGCTGCTTGTTTTGCAGCGGACAGGGTTTTTACCATGTAAACATAGTGTCAGGCCAAGACTGTTTACTCTTTGCACAACACTCGTGTTGATGTCTTTATCAGCTGTGTAGTCCTGATCGCCTTACAGCTATGTTGTCTGAGGTGATTACAGGCATTGGCTAGAATGAGACCTTTTTACAGCAGCGTCTGGAGACATTAAAGACTGTATTTGAAAATATTGTCCAAGGTCCTTGTGCTTTAGAAATGTCCCATGCCCCTGACAACTGCTCAGTTGCCCATTATGGTTAATCCAGCCTTACCTCCGACGGTGGAGGCCAACTCCAGACATCACGGTGTTCTGCTACTTTTCCAACAACTCCTACACATCATTGACTGTCTGATTCAGATAATTGATGGTGGATATATCTGGAAAACAAGTCGTCATCAATCCATACTACTGTCCAGGGGATTCATGCTAAACAACCCTAAGCATCAGTTCGTCCCTACAGCTTTTTTAGGCCTAAAAGAAAACTGAACTCTGATCAGCTTAGTTTGGATCAACCAGAGAATTCCACACTAAAGCTCGGACTATAGATTTTAAGCTATGAAAAAGTGTTGTAAAAAAAAAGTAGTATTTTTCTGAATGCGTGGAAACACATCTACTACTAGCGTCTCACTTGTACTGACCCATTGTAAACTATGAATGGCACACACTATTTGGGGTTTGAAAACTATTATACGGAGAGGGCATCCTTCAGGAAACATTTGTGATCAACTGATCTTGAGCGTGAACACGTGTGTTGCAGAACTTCTAAAGGGTATGTCGCTCAAAATAAAAATAAAATGCAAATGTACTTTTTTTTTCAGGTAAATTTTCAAATAATTGTACCTCATTTGGGCATTCATTAAAGCAAGTTCAACATGTGTTATACATTACTGTCGTCTGCAATGTATACAGACAATTGTTCACCAACCTTTAGTCCTATCATATCAGTTCACAGATGCTTCAAGTACAAATCATACAATTATGTTTTACTTTTATTTACAGTTTTTTTCATATTAATATACAATATGCATGTTAGAGGCACCATGTGCAGAAATCGGCTTGCTTGAGCTGTTTTAAGAGCATTTCCATAGTTTGTGTTCCTTGGGGCTATGGAAATACATGACGTGTTTAAGTGGCAGCTTATAGCTAGGCCATCTGGGGTAATGAAACAAGGGGGGCCCTTTTGTTTAGCACATTTTACACACGCTGATTATTTAGCCCTATTCTACACTAAATCAGCAAATTCACTGTGTAAGAGATTCTATTGGTATTTTGAACTTTTAGTTTTAAGTACATTTTAAGGCCAAAAATAAAAGTATTTTTCAGCAGGTAAGTGGTTTTGTTAAAAGTGAATACCATACAGGACTCAGATCAGCTAATGGATTTTCTTTGACTCGTGGATGAGTAGGCCTTCAGTGCACATCACTGGTTTGATCTTTCCTCACATTTCCTGTCTTTATTTGATCTATCTTGTAAAGGTAAAATGCACCAGTTTTACTTTGACCTTCTTGGTCACTTCACAGCAACTGTATTTCTATTTCCGTTGATGGGCTTACAAGGTTTTTTTCAAAGGTTTTTTACTTTACTTTATAGATCTTGTATGAGCGTAGACTTTTTATAAAGCAAATAGGTTGCATTGGATTATAAAAATGCACTTGTACAAATTTGGTGTTACAACTGTGTATAGTAGGAAGGTGGAAAGGCCACGAGCTCATCTTTTGTCAGCTGTCTTTCTTGTTGTATCCCAGACCTTTATGTGTCTCAGGAGATTCCCTCTCTGAGTTTTCCTTGGATGGCTTATTTCACCCCCCTCCCCACCACCACCACTGAGAGTTCTGTGTAAAAGCCTGTCTGCATGTGTTCACCCATTCCATGTCTTCCATCCATTTCAACAGCGGTTCAGTAATTATTCCATCCTTGCCCGACGATCATAATAGCCGATGCTGTCAGGTTGGAGGACATTAAGAATTCTCCTTGGGCAGGTGTTGATGACTGTGTGTTTCTGCTTTGGCCGCGGGTCGTCCGTGCTCTAAAGCCGCATTGATTTTACATTACTGTTGAGGATTCCTGTTTGTGTGCATTGACAAATGGCTGTTGATGAGTTGTAGCACTGACTGCCCCCACCTTTTGTTGCTGTCATATCTCTGGCGTCTTCTAGACAGACAATAATCTGCCTTTAAAAAAATAATAAAAGGTTTCCCTTTATGAGAGATGAAATTCATTTGGGAGTGAATTTTTGCTACAGATAGAGATTCATTTGTCCGAATTATTGATAAAAGATATTTTTTGAAATAAATCAGTTTCCTGACAACAACACGTATAAGCCTAGGTTTTTGTTATGTCCTCACTTGAATAAGAAGCAGGAGATCACCACACGGGGCAGTAATGAGTAACACCAACACAATAGGTTCTAAATGGAGTTTGTCCAGCTACTTTACCTCCCAGCAG
Source organism: Adrianichthys oophorus (assembly GCA_036245035.1). NCBI lineage: Eukaryota > Metazoa > Chordata > Actinopteri > Beloniformes > Adrianichthyidae > Adrianichthys > Adrianichthys oophorus. The sequence continues at coordinate 11,056,766 of BSAI01000138.1, forward strand.
CTGTAAAGAAAATTGCCAATTTGCATCTGTTTTTACAAAAACCTTCAACAGCAGTGTGTTCTCTGGATTCTGTTTGTTTTGATCTACAGGAGGAGACAGCTAAAGGAGAGTGTGTTTGGTGACAAGCTGCAGCAGTATAACACAGGAGGAGGTACGGACAACACTAATGTCATTAGTGTGTGCTCTAATGTATGCTATGTTTATCAAACGTTTTTTTTTTCTTTTTACATTCTTCCCAGAAGGAAATCTGAGGCCAGACATGTTCAGCGGTCCAGTCCCCACTGTGACCTTTCCCACCCTGTCCGAGGGTCGTGGTTCACCAGGGGTCAAGATATACATTGACCCTTTTACCTATGAAGACCCCAATGAAGCAGTGCGGGAGTTCGCCAAAGAGATCGACCCATCGTGTGTCAAAATAGAGGAGGTTATCGGATCAGGTAGGAAGACGTGCTCTGTGTGAATAACTGAAGGAACAAAACCCGAAGACCTAATATTCATTCGTTTGAACAAGAGCTTCTGCCAAAATGTCTAAAAAAAAGAAAGAAAAACACAAATAAGGAATTTTCTTCAACTAGGCCACACATTTTCGTCATTTGGAAAAATCTGGATCCACGCAATGCCGATTCATTATTTTACTTGATTTTCTTTTCCCCTTTGAAGTGAGGAGAGATGTTTTATTCATGCTGAAAACCTTCAGAGGAATAAATTAAAACTGTCTTCATGCATTCTCCCTTGCTGTGTGATGTTGGGCAAAGCTACAAAGCTCCCGACCAAGCTCAACAAGATAAACATGTGTGTAAATAGAGGCTGGGGTGGGCTGTAAAGACATGTTTAGTTACAGAAAAGTCCTCGCTGTCTTTTATCACAGATTCATTTATGTTTGTCTGCAGGAGAAAAATCCAGCACAGTACAGGAGTACAACAAATAAAAAGATTATACTTTATAATGAGACTTTAACAAATGTCTATATTTGTTAAAATGATCAAACAATGCTTATGATCACATGTTTCCATATTTATTAAAGTACCACTCCGATCGTCTTTTGATCTGTTTTCAAAGTGTCTCCAGTGGTCTTTGAATAATCATTATGTCGTTTTTAGGCAAAAAAACCTGGGTTGTTTTCCAGCACATTGTTTCTGCACAGCGGCAGTAGTCCATGAGAAAATAGCGTCTGACTTGTGGGTGAGGCTGTTGGCGTAGAGTGAGGCCGCCATCATTTCTCGTCATCCATCTGTTTACTCGCTCTCGCTAGCTTACAGCTTCTCATACCCCCAGAATACAGTGAAGCAAACAAGTATTTGAACATCCTGTTATTTTGCAACTTCTCCCACTAAGACATAATGGGGAGGTCTGACGTTTTCATCTTAGGTGCATGTCCACTGTGAGAGACAAAATCTAAAAAAATCTGGAAATCAGATTGCAGGGTTTTTTTATAATTTATTTGTATGCTACTGCTGCGAAAAGGTATTTGAACACCTGAGAAAATCAATGTTCATATTTGGTACAATTGTCGTTGTTTGTGATTACACAGCTAAGAACGTTCCTGTAGTTTTTCTCCAGGTTTGCACACAGTGCAGGAGGGATTTTGGTCCACTCCTCCACACAGATCTTCTCTAGATTATACCGGTCAGTCAGCTGAGAAACAGAGTTTGAGCTCCCTCCAAAGATTTTCTATTGGGTTGAGGTCTCTCCAGAACCTTGAGTAGCTCTGTAAGAGGCAACTCCGTGATTATCCTGGCTGTGTGCTTTGGGTCATTGTCATGTCGGAAGACCCAGCCACGACCCATCTTCAGTCAGTCCTCCCTCAGTTCTCCTTCCCTCATTTAGAGAACTGAGGGAAGGAGGCTGTTCCCCAAACCTTGCAATACAGCCCCGGTAATCCTCTTCTTAATACAGAGCAGTCATCCTGTCCCATGTGCAGAAAAACACTAACCATAGCATGATGCTACCACCCCCATGCTTCACAGTAGTGGTGGTGTTCTTGGGAAGGTACTCATCATTCTTCATCTTCCGAACATGGTGAGTGGAATAAAGAACAGAAGTTCTGTTTTGGTCTTATCTGACCACATGACTGGCTCCCATGACTCCTCTGGATCATTTAAATGGTCATTGGCAAACTGAAGATGAGCCTTGACATGTACTGGTGTAAGCATGGGAGCCTTGTGTGCCATATATGATTTGAAACTATTAGTGTATTACCAACAGTAACCTTGGAAACGGTGGTCCCAGCTCTTTTCAGGTCACTGACCATCTCCTCTCGTATGGTTCTGGGCTGAGTCCTCACCTTAGACCCTTTAAAATTTGTTTTTTTAGTCGGTCCCTTATGATTTGGTGAACCTCTGGAATGTTTTGATGACTTGTTTGTGTTTTGAATTTTAATATTAATAATCATGCAGATACAGTATATAGATAGAATTATTAAGGACAGACAGGACCCATCTGCCATGCTGCAGCATAAACATAATGGTGCATGTTGATGTGAGAATCAATTTCTTTTTTATCCAAAAATAATGTTTTATACTGATAAATACCATTGAGAAAAGAAAGTAGTAAAAATGACAACCTCTTTTCTATGTTTATTTTCTTTCCATGAGATAAAACAATGAATGGATGTTCAAAGAAAAAATGTTTTTCAGCCTGTAACTGATAAGAATTTGAGTTTAAAAGATGCTTTCCTTTAATAATGTGCTGATTCGGCTAATTGTGGAAAAAAAGCAAGACTCTCCAGATTCTAAACGGTGAAATAAATTAAGAAGTGACTGACCAAAAAAATAGAAAAATAGCTGAAATTTGACCTACATTTAAATGTCTAGAATTGTAATTACCCCAGATTGCAGCACTGTTTAAAATGTTTTCGCTTTCACTTTTTGCCATAAATCCTTATTTCTCACAAGTTCTGTCACTTTCATGTATTATCTGAGCTGCTGTCAGATGGAGGAGCTTCTGATATTTTAGCTTTGATAATTCCCAACTTATTGAACTCTGGTCCCAAACCAATGAAGCCCAAATTGCCACAAAGCTCTGGTGTTAAAGGTCCTGAACCACATCCTGACCTTCACACTCTGTGGGTATAAGCTCTGGGCTTTGGTCTGCAGAGCCACTTTGAGAGGCTTTTGGTAATTCCTCTATTTATTTCCCTCAAGGAAGGGCTTCTCAAGTCAGCCAGAGTAAAGAGAAAAAACAATATGAGCGGGGGGATATGAGAGGTGCCTAGACTATACGTAATTTTTTGAGGACTAAATGTTACCCACTCATAGTAAGATAAAGTCCATAAATATTACTTTGTTTTCTATTCTTTCTCCTTTGTTGTCAAGTTTTGAGTTTGTTTATGGAGAAATGCTAAATAAAAGAGCAAAGATGAAGGGAGGAGCTACAGATTGAGATGGAAAAATTAAAAAAAGAAAACACTGTAATAAAGACATCCCCCCACTTGCTCATGTTTGCTCCCACACACCCGCAAAAGACATGTTTCTTTGTAGCTTAATATTTTGCTGTCATGAAGTATTATACTGGGCTGCATGGTGGTGCAGTGTCAGCACTCTTGTATCACAGCGAGACGGCCTTAGTTCGAATCCCGACAGGGTTCTTTCTGTGTGGAGTTTACATGTTCTGCCCGTGCATGCATGGGTTTTTTTTCGGCTACGGCTTCTTCCCGCAGTCATAGGTTATTTGGTGGCTCTACATGGTCCTTAGGTGAGGAAGTGTGTGTGAATGTTTGTGTGTTGGTGTGGCCCTGCGACAGACTGGCAACCTGTTTAGGGTGCTTCCTGCTTTTGCCTAAGCGTTGCCGGGTTGGGTCCAGTAGCACCCTGACCCCAAAAGAGATTCAGCTGGTTTAGAAGATGGATGAATTGAAACTTTATAAAACATTGAGGCCATGAGGCATCTACAGATGAAAAAATATGCAACAAAGAGAATTTGAGTCAAATTCCCTTGTAGGAAATCATAGATCCAAACCATTTAAGCTATTTTGTTTTTTATAATGAGACCAGTGATGCTGGTTTTTCACATAAACAATGTCCATCTGTTCTGGAGATGTAGTTGTCAGTCTAAGGTAACTGTCAATTGTTTAGGATGCTGTAGGCGTGCGTAGGCTTCAGTTTTTTTCGTTGTTTGTAGTAGATGAGATGTGCTTAGCCTACATGTTTATTTAGAAAAACTGAATTGACTGAAGTTAGGAGTTGGTCCTTCAATTAAACTTCTAGCTAATTTAACGCAGAATAGTTTGATGTTTTAACCATTTTGAATTAAAAATAATACAGTTATGGCAGCAGTAAAAAGGGGGAAAAAAGCTTTGTCTTAGTTTTAAAGTTTACATAGGACTTTGTGTAATATGGAAACACCCACATATACCCTTTTCAGTTATAATCACTTAGTTTTTTATCATTGCTCCCATCCAAATGTATATTGTAATAGATTTCACTTTAGAATGTTGTATTCTTCTTCTGCAGGTTTTATGATGAAAGTACCTTTAAAGTCATTTAGAAGTCATATTATAAATGATCTACCTAAATAATGTATTTTTTAAGGTAACGGATTACTTTAAAATAACAAAAACAAGTCCTTTTTATCACGTTACAGGTTGGAAGAAACCAACACTGCCATACGTGGATAAATCTCCACAACAACAGTTTGAAATGGAAAACCGTTCTTTTTAAAACAACAGAGCAAAAACGTTTCATCCTGAAGTTCTTCTCAAACAATGTGTTTTGATAAAGTGCAGATTTCAGACAAGGTTTGACAATGAAAGCAATAAATCTTTCTCTTCTGATGCTCCATCCTTTCCTTGACCTCTTCTATTTTCCTGAGAAAAGAAGTGGCATGTCACCGGGATTCTGCCTCTCTCAGTGAAAATTACTTTCTTTGTCCATGCCCATTCAACCTTCTTTCCCTTATTATCAATCCTCTTATTCCCTTCCTTCACTCAGTCATCTCTCCTTCTTCTGCCATCCATTCTTCCCCTTATTTTGTTTTTCCACCCATCTGTGCTTCTGCTGGTTTGCAGCAGAGGCGCTAGGTAGTGTTTAATGAGTAGGGAGATGTGGAGCAGAGATCAGTGTGCGACAGGACGGCACGGCCTGTCATCCAATTCCCATCACTCATCCATTATTCACCGACTGATTTTTTTCCCTTTTTTTATCTCTGTGACGAGGACTTTTATTTTGAAATGTTATTCAACGTTCACGTCCGCAAGCTGCAGACTGCTGCATTTATTCTGACAAAATGCGCACAGACAGAGCTTTTTTTTCATCGAAGTTACAGCTGCTTCACATTCGTGACACCATGCATCTGACCTGGTCAACCCAAAGCACTTGAAAGGGAGCCATTATGCTGTTTTCCAGCAGGTTAACTTTAATTCCCGGCACCTCGAAATGAGCTTTTCACCCTGAAAAACTCCAAAACATTCATTATTATTCTTAACTGATCTGCACACATCTCCACTGTTCAGGCTCTGCTTAACCAGAAACAGGTCCTCACTCCAGTCTTGTAATTGTTGATCTTTGTGTTTTGCTTGCCAACGTACAGCTCTCTCGTCAACCTAGAAATGCTTCAAAGATGCACATTTTTTTAAAGAAAATGTCACAACCTTGAGAGATGGACACTTTACAAAATGCATGCTGTTTCAGAACAGAATCCATGCATAAAATCTGTCATGCAGGGTTGTTTGACAAAGGAGGTGGTTACGGGTCACAAACAAACCCATGAATTTGATTCTTTTCATGGGGGTTTGTGGAGGACCCCAATGCAGGACACAATTCAGGCAGATTTGGCAGAAACTTAAGTTATTTGATCGAAAAAAGCAGGAAACTTAAAAAAAAACTAGGAAAAAAACTAAATTTTGTACACTCTTGAAGAATGATCATCCTGGATTTTTTGAGTTGCTGTGGAGAAGTCACATTACAGCAGCATCAGTGGACAGATGAGTCTACGAGATGCACTGGGATTGCAATGAAGGGGAGAAAGTTAAGTATCTTTAAATCAAAGACATTAAGTGTGAAAAAAACTGTTTAAAACCCAGAGAAACAAGATTCTTGTTGGCTTTCACACAATTCCTGTTCTCAAAAGTTAAAATTTTCTGTAATCTTTCTTATAATATGACAATGTAATAAACGACTGATAACCTAAAAGTCAAATCTTTATAAATCAACTGCAACAGTGTTTTTTTTTTTTCAGCCTTGACCTACAGCAACGCACGTTCAAGCAACCACTTCCAATGAAAAGTCTGTGTAAAAGCGTGTATATGTGGATTTTGGGCTTCCGTGTTCAAAACTGTTGTATTCACACGTTGCTACTCAAGTTTCTACGACCATTTTCAGGCTCTACATACAAAACCAAAAGTCCATTGAATGCTCGTTGAAAGTTAAAGTTAAGCCCAATTTAAACTTTGATCGATCAGTGACTCGGATTTGTTAGTCATGAATGAATGAATCCCCTTTAACTCATGGGAGTACCAAGTTGATCATGGAGGAGAAATTCTGTGACACCAAGCATTTCATTTATCAGAATAGAGGTGTGAAAATAAAAGCCTATAGAGCAGGATTTACGAGATTGGCATCGCGTTGACATTTCATACTAAGCCTTTTCCGACTGTAGGTGGTAGACATGCTGTAGTATTGGGTAGTGACATCACATGCTTGGTGTGAACATAACATCAGAGTAGATCCAGCACTGTTTGGAAATGATGAGAGTGGTTTAAAGAGGAGAATGGAGTGATAAAACCGTCGTGGTAGATTGGTCTGCGACAGACTGGTGACCAGTCCAGGGGCCATGAGTAGCCGGGTTAGGCTCCGGCAACCCCGTGACCCCGAAAGGGATAAAGCGGATTGGAAAATGAATGAATGAATGGTAGATTGGTGAATTGACAATATCCTAAAATTCTCAACATTTTAGACTATGCCCAAAATTCCTCCTTACTCCCCAACTACTATAAAACTGTATAGTGCTATCTAGTACCCTGGATTTTAAAAGCAATTCAGTAAACCATGCTCACGACTTTTTTTTTCGTTTTTTTAACAGCGAATATGTCGTCACCGATTACATGAAGTGAAAACCTAATCAATACCAGCGTGGTACGATGACCATTTATGAATTCACTGCGTTCTGATGATGGTTAATTAAAGGTTTGTTTCTTTTTTTTTTGCAAAATTGTTCTAATGCAGTATATTGTGGTCTATGCTCCTGAATCTGGTGAGCATCAATGCACACAGTTTTTTTGCAGAGAATTCTGGGTTAGGGTTAGGGCTAGGGCAATCAATTTTGGAATTGTAGATTTGGACATCTATACTATAAAATAGCAAACGCACCATATAGCCCACTAGTGAGTAGTGAAGGAATTCAGACATAGCCTCGGTTTTACTTTAAAAACTTTGAATTTAAAATGAGTAAATACAGCAAATCTGATCTTTAATTAAAAAAAATACCAGGGTAAACAGTAGATTTACTTTAGTGGGTAAATAGCTGCAAGTTTGTTCATTCACTACCATTTGGTTGGTGTAGAGACTGGGAGCTGTGTTCACAAGGACTGCCGGTTCTGCTAGGAGTGAAGGAACACACGACGAGCCTCACCTTCACTCTGCTTTCCCTTACTTTCAGAAAAAGCTTTCTAAAGCATTGTATTTTAACCCGTTAATGGCTTTTCTGTCTCAAACAACACTTTTTAGTTGTTTACAAGTTCCAGGGACAAAAATGTGCCTCATCACTTCTCCTCACGGAGACAAATGGTTCCATAGAGGCACAGAAAAGGCGAGGCTCCAAATGTCATTACATCCTGGACACCAAATCTTTATCTATGATAATTTTGACATTTATATAGAATGGAACAAAAATGCCCAAGTTATTGCTGTGTAACAACACAGAGCTGTGCGGAAGGAATGGATGCTCCAAGACGCTCAGCAGCCGTCAACACTTTAACTTAAAGGACAAATTAGACAGGGGATCAAACCTGCGGAGAGTCTGTATTCACAAAGTCACTTTTATTGAACAAAAAAATATGATATTTTAGGCACTGGAGCCCTGTGTCCACCCTCATAGTAATTACTGTGCTGCTTTTATCTTGTTTGCCACCTGGACTGCACAACCTTTTCCCTCCCCTGGGATCAGTTATTGAATGGATCCAACTTTTTGTTGTTTTTTTAGCCTCTAAAAAAACCCAAACTGAAAAAATAAATAAATAAGTGCCCTTCAGCAAAGCCCCCCGACCCCAATCTGTTGTGGTGGAACTGCTCAGAGGCTGTCAGCGTGGAGGTTGTGTGCAGACAGCTGCTTCCAGCTGAGAGAGTGTGTTTGTGTGTTAGACACACACACACCTTTCACGCTGCAGCACAAACTCAAAGGGCTAATGTAGTTTCTCACATTTTGTGTTCCTCAGAACTCATTGCTTTAAATGTTTTGTGCTTCATTCAGGGGAGTTTGGGGAGGTGTACAAGGGTCGCCTCAAACCTGTGGGGAAAAAGGAAATCCTTGTGGCCATCAAGACCTTGAAGGTGGGTTACTCTGAGAGGCAGAGGAGGGACTTCTTGGCCGAGGCGTCTATCATGGGTCAGTTTGACCAGCCCAACATCATCAGACTGGAGGGCGTGGTCACCAAGAGCAGACCTACCATGATCATCACGGAATTTATGGAGAACGGAGCTCTGGACTCATTTTTAAGGGTGAGTAATGCACACAGATTCACATTTAATGAGTTTACAGTACATCAGGTTTAGTTAGTTTGGAGGTGAGCAGGGACAAAAGTTCACCTCAAAGGAAACATTTTACCCTTTCAAATGTATTTGGAGTAGCATTTTCAATCTGTTGAAGATGCCACTCCAAAAACATTCATTTTGTTCAGATTGTTCAATTAAATGTCAGATTTCCAATTCTAATTTAAATAAGTATACAAATATCTCAATGGGATTAGAAACATTTTCTTACCAAGAATTCTCATCTTCAGAAAAAATTCTAGTCATTAAGTCACTAAGACATATTCTTTTTCAAACTAATATTATTTTGCTTTTGAAAACTTTATTGATAAGATCCTTTTTCCTGCAAGACAGAAAATAAGATCATTTTTCTTGAAACAAATGTCTTTATACTTTCTTAAGATTCCATTTTTTCAGTGTAAGGAGTTTATGGACGCCAGTTTAAATTCATCCTATTTGCATTGCAGTTTGGATGTTGCAGATTAAGACTGAAAACTCCCATGTCACACAAAGCTCCAATTGGTGTATGACTGTGTGTGATCCTTAAGCACTTTACACGTGGGGAGTGATGTTTGTTTTATTATAAAGTTCACTGTCACCCTTTTAAATGCTTTACTCAAACATTATACACACTTAAACTGTGACCTAAACAAAAACTGCATCCCTGAAATGATAGAAACTACTATAAGACAAATTGGGAAAACATGGTACGAATATCCTGCAGCGGTCAGCTCTTGTGGGGGAGAAGGGTGAGTTCCAACTCAAAAATACTCTTCTTGTTCATCAAAAAAGTGTTTTATTTAAGAATAGATATCACAATTTACGATTTCAAAAAGCCTTTTCGTCCTCCCTTTTACTGTCTCTAAAAAACTAACTTTGAGCCACACCTGAAGCTACAAGTGTGCACAGATTAGGGGAGTCACGAAACAAATCAGAATTCTGTCTTATCAGTAAAGAAATGAAAATACATATTAACTATTTATTTATATAAAATGGTTTTAATGTTATACTTACAAACCATGAAATAGACTGGATCTGAGTCCAAACGATGATTTGTAAACCCTCTCTATTCTCAAAGACCCACTCCAATGAAAATTCGATTTTTTTGTTTCTTAAGACGTTGTTGAATCATTGTTCTTGTGATGTAGGACATGTATGACAGAATATAGTATTAAAACTGCATTTAGTATTTCATTCATTCATTCATTCATTTTCCAATCCGCTTTATCCCTTTCGGGGTCACGGGGTTGCCGGAGCCTAACCCAGCTACTCATGGGCGAAGGCAGGGTACACCCCTGGACTGGTCGCCAGTCTGTCGCAAGGGGCCACAATCACACACCCATGCACACTCACATGCACACCTAGGGACAATTTAGAGTAACCAATTAACCTATGAAGCATGTTTTTGGACGGTGGGAGGAAGCCGGAGTACCCGGAGAAAACCCACGCATGCACGGGGAGAACATGTAAACTCCACACAGAAAGGTCCTCCAGCCAGGACTTGAACCGGGAACCTTCTTGCTGTGAGGCAGGAGCGCTAACCACTGCGCCACCGTGCAGCCCGCATTTAGTATTTCTTTATTCAAATTGTTTTGGCTGCGACAGACTGGCGACCAGTCCAGGGGTGTACCCTGCCTTCGCCCATGAGTAGCCGGGTTAGGCTCCGGCAACCCCGTGACCCCGAAAGGGATAAAGCGGATTGGAAAATGAATGAATGAATGAAATTGTTTTGGATCAGGAGCACATGAAAACACATGGTTTGAAAGAGCTCGGGTTTGTGACGCAGAAACTGCCGTAAGCGGGCCAAAGTGCTCCACTCCAATTCCAAATCCTCCACTTGCAGGTATAAAGATCCATTAACGTCTTCATCTTCCATGTCTGAGCTGCCATCTGACTCAAAAGTGTGCGGCTGCATAGCTCCGATATTTTTTGCTACACTAATGTTAACTTGGAGTTGTGAAGGTCTGAAAGCTAGAGGGAGAGAGTATAAACAAAGGGATGCTGGGATATCAACAAATGGTTACTTCCATGCCAAGTCCTGCCCACAACCCAGAGGGGAATTTCTAATGAACTTCTCCAGCGTTGCAGAAAATATATCTTAAAAAATTGACACAGGCTATTTTTTGCAAAAAAAGCCAAACATACTGAATAATCACAATTAAAAGACCACAAGAAACGAATTAAAAAATATAGTTGGAGTAGGACTTCAACTGAATTTTAACAAATTCTTTCGTGTGTGTTTTGTACTTAGTAAAGCAAAGACCAAGGTCACTATTGGTTCTTTAGATGTTTGTGTTAATGTGTCCTTTGAAGACAAAATAACGGTGCTTTAAAGAAGAAGTATTGAGAAAGAACTTTCTGAAAAAGCTTTAATATTGAGGAAAAAAACATGTTTTTTTTCAAAAACTAAAGGAAAAAAAACATGCATTTTTTTCTTCTTAAAAGCTCAGATAAGACCAGTTGGGGAAAAGAAACTCATACAAGAAAATATATATATAGCGGTACAATCCATGCAACGAACTTCAAAAACGGCACCATAAAAATAGAATTATATTGGATGAATTGAAACAGACAGAGTGAGATTATAATCAGTCAGACTAAATGTGTTTATTTTCTGCCATAATAGGGTTTCTGCTTTTTTTCCACGTATCAAATTGGACTGAGCTTGTTTGAAGCCTCACACTTGTGTGCTGTTGATTGTGGATCTATTAGAGCTGGTTCTGCTTCGTTAAGGAGCTTTTTCTTTAATGCTAGTTCTGCTTAGTGTCACCCTTTGGAGCTTTTTCACAAACTTTTTTTCAGTTCTAAGCTTCCTAATCAAAACCCTGATTAATTGTCTAGAAACTTTATTTAAAAAAATGTGATATATTAAATGGATTATAGTTTAAATTGGGGTTTATAAGCCCACGAATGCCTGAGCATGAGTGTACTCAAACTGAGCTCCAGTTGAAGGATGGATAATTGGGAATTTGGCAAAAAAAAAAAAAAGACAGAGCTAGAAACAAACCTCCCATTCCTCCTCTCTGTCTGTCTCATTTTCTCTCCCTTCCTGTGCTCCTGCCTCCTCATCCTGTCACTCTTTGATCTTGGCCTCCTTTCGAGGCGCCTCTAAAAACAGAGCTGGAAACTCTTTGATGCAGACTCATGTAATGACTCGTAAATGCACACAACTACAGCGATCGATCTCAGTGGTGTTGCTATCCTGGCGTGACCGTCGTGCAGGGACACCACCTGAAGCATCCGAGCTGCGTGTGTTTTCGTGCGTACCTGTAAGCCGTTGTTTTTTATCAGGGGATTAGAGCAGAGGAGCGGCAAAAAGCACAGTTTGATGTGTAAAGTGAATTAAAAGACAAACCCCTCGCTACAACTATGTTAACGGGGTGTCACTGACTTTTGCAAGTAATACATGTGAAAAAGCAAAAAAAAAAAAAAAAAAAAACTTTAATATCACAGATGAATCCACATGCAGCACTGATCAAATCAAACTCGTTTGGACTTCTGTGCATTAATCAGGAATTGGAAGAGCCGTGACTAAGTCCATGAATATTTATGAAGACGTCAAGGTGCCCCTTAGGGGTTTGCAGGTGCTGTCAGTCATCTGCTGATCATCAGAACCTCCTCATTCGAGAAGGGCACACAGACTGTTCATCCATTCATCTGTGCAAATATAAAGTGACAAACTGCATTTTTGCAGTCTGCAATCATTTGTATTAATTCACTGGAATCCAGTACGAGCAGCTTTAATATCCGACCAGTGAACAGTAACACATCTGAATACTGTTCAAAATTGATGCAATTTTTTATATTTTATTTTAGATTTGAAGTCTCTGATTTTAAGTTTACTTTGGGAACTTTTTGGCCATAATGTTAATGCAGAAGTTTGGGTTTTAACTTGAAACTTCAGATCCACTTCAGTTTCCTTTGAAGAGACTTAAAATCCAAGCTTTAGGGCTTAAAGAAAATATGTATTTAGTTTTTCCTATGTATTCATTAAACAATCAAGGTTAAAAATAAAAATGCAATCTTTAAAAAGACCCTCTTTTTATGCATTTTTAGTTTTTGAGGTGCTGCAGGGGTTAGCAGGACCTTTATGTGTGGAGTTTGCATGTTCTCCTTGTGCATGTGCAGGTTTTCTACGGACACTCCGGTTTCTTCCCACAGTGCAAAAACATGCATTATAGATTAATTGATATCACCAATGGTTCCTAAGTGTGTATATCAGTATGTAGCCCTGTAACAACCTGACAATCTTTTCAGGGTGTATTTCGTCTTTACCCAACAGTAACTAGGTTGGCACCAGCAGCCCCGTGGCCCTGAAAGGCGTTCTAAAAAATGGATGGATGGATGTTTGAAAGAAACAACAATGTTCGACAATGAAAAGCTTAGTTTTTACAATAAGACTTGACTTGTCAAAACCTGAAAGTTCACGTCTTTACTTGACTCTTATGTTTCTTCAAAAACTTTAAGCTCGTCTCTGCCTTTTTGACCAAAGACTTGATACTAGATTCTAAAAAACGCATCTTTTATAACTTTTTTTATTTCCAGAAAGGCCACTTGGGCACATAAACATTATACAATTTGATTTAGATTTGTGATCGGTACTTTATTCACAACCTAACCTTTCTTAACCTGCGTCTTAACTGAACTTTGTGACCAAAGACTTACTATAATTGATCTGGACTTACAACCAAAGACTCGAGATTAGACTTTTGAGATGTGGCTCACAGTTGGGATTTGGACTCTCTCAAAAAACTTGAACTTGATGTTTGATCAAAGACTTGATTAGAACTTGAATTTGACAATAAAGACCTGGACTCACGGTCTTGCTGTTTCGCAGAGTTTTTTCAGTGCAATTTTGCATTTTTTTTTTTTTTTTTTAATAGTGCAGTGTGTTCTTCATCCTGATTGGCTGTAGCTCCTGTCAATCAATGTCTCATGATATAATGCTTTCAGCTTGCCACCTTTGCATAAATCTTTGTTTTCTTTCTAAAATTCTAGACTTTTTTCTATGAAGGTTTGAATTCTGAGAGTTTGAACAAAAGAGAAGAATTTGAATATTTTATTGTCTGTCTGAGAAATGCATAGAAAGTGTGTAGTGAGGGATTTTTCAGCCTTAAAACATCAATAGCAGATTTCACTGATCGACGGTTATTTTTAGAAATTAACCCCATGATAAACAAGGGAACACCGTGAGATTTGGGTCATAAACACGGTGTGCCTGCTGTAAATGAACCTTAAAGACCAACATTAGTATCTATGGTGGATGAAATGTCTGCAAAGAGGCCAAACATACATGACACAAATATGAAAAGTAAAGCACAGGTAAATCTCTTCATCATGATTGTGACAGAACTGCTGGTAAAGTCATCAGCGTTTTTAAAATGCAATTCTTTTCCCTAATAAATGTTCTTTGGTGGCATTTTCCTTAAGTAATGACACGTGTTTTTGCCTCCAAGGCTTTATCTAAATAAAGGATAAGTATGGTAATGGAAAATAAATCTAATCCTTTCACGCTTCACGGTTTTTCAGCAAAATGACGGGCAGTTCCCAGTAATCCAGCTTGTTGGTATGCTGAGGGGGATCGCATCTGGAATGAGGTACTGTCACACACACGCACTCTTTGTAATACAGAAAAAACACAAACCTTTTGCTTGATTTGAAACGCCATTAAAATTCTAAAGTAAGGTGGTGTGATAACTTTTGGCATCCACATTTGGGTAGTTAGACATTAACCCTCCAACTAAAACATGACCATCTCCTAACTTAGACTCTCCCTCCTTCTGTAAATCTAGCATAAAAGGCTGCATGCATGCACAGTAACACATTCTCACAAACAAGATACTTATCTGTGTTTTACTACCACAAAAGCGCACACATATTAAATTCCTCCTTAAAGGATGGATGAACGCCATAGTTTTCACACAAGCACAGATATGCACCCTGAAATCCTTCCCTTCTTATATATTGACCACAAAGTCATGCAGTAATCGTTGTTGGTGTTTTAGGTATCTGGCAGAGATGAGTTATGTTCACCGGGACCTGGCAGCTCGAAACATTCTGGTCAACAGTAACTTGGTGTGTAAAGTGTCTGACTTTGGCTTGTCACGTTATTTGGAAGAGGACACGTCTGACCCCACCTACACCAGCTCTCTGGTAAGAATACAAAGCTGTGTACATGGCCCACCACAAAGGAGTGATTCATTTTTGCTTTTTCAAATGTGAAGAGTTTTTTGGTTTTGATTTGATTTTCACTACCCAAAAGCAAATTTCTAAAGAGCTCCTGCAGCTCTACAGTAAATATCTCTTAAAGGTTTTCTGTTTATCTTCCTCCAAATGGCAGAAAAAACTGCTATTTTCCTCCCTGAGAATTCTACATATCTGAAGGTTTTGGTTTTTTTGCTGTGCTGATTTTTGTAACGAATTAAAGACACGTATTTCAAATAAAACTAGATTAAAAAAATCCTCAAGTTCAGAGCCCTACTTTTTCTCTTGTCTGTCTTCTTTCATTTTTGTCCTTCATTACATCTCTGACATCCTCTTGTCTATCTGTAGGGAGGTAAAATCCCGGTGCGGTGGACGGCTCCGGAGGCCATCGCCTACAGGAAGTTCACGTCTGCCTCAGATGTCTGGAGTTACGGCATTGTCACCTGGGAGGTGATGTCATACGGAGAAAGGCCTTACTGGGACATGAGCAACCAAGATGTGAGTCACCCGTCTGCTTGTGTGTCTTGCGGTGTGCGCCCTCCCCCACCTCCCTGAGATGATCCACGCACCGTGGATCTCTTTGTGGTGTATAATGGCCGTCCTTGTTTGTTTCCTTTGCCGTCACTGCCAGCAGGGAGTCGGTGAGCCTCAGAAAAGACATGGGAAGTGAAGACATCAATTTAAGTGTAACACATGTTGCTGCATTAGCATGAACCTCAAACACTCGAGAGCTGATATCTTCAAGGTGATGTTTGATGCAGAAATCTGTTATTCCGCTGACACGTCTGTTCCAATTACCTCCACACTATCATCAATTTTCTGTAGTATGTCTGCACCCTTTTTTGTTGTTGCCGTGTCAAATATATTTTTCTAGAAACATTTTATTAAAATGTAAATGGTACCCAAACTTAAAAAGATTTTTTTCTAGTACATTTTATTTGCTATTAATTTTTATGGAAACATTTTTTTAGGGTAAAGCTTTCATTTGTTTTTGGTTTTTTAATACATTTTAATAAATAGAAAACTTGGGGGAAATCCATCCAGTAAAATTATTTTATTTTTGTAGCTTTATTTAAGTTAGTATTTATTACAAGGGGGTGAAAGCAACATATTATGACTTTTTTCCCTCTTCTCAATAACTCAATTGGGCTGGATTAAATATGGTTAGACAAAATATACATGAAAACCTTTGACATTTTTAAAACATAAAAGTAAGGCTTTTAGAAGTTTAAAGCAGTTTTATCTTAGATTTGTATGCATTATGAGAGTAATTGGATTGTTTTTGAAAAGAAGAACTACTTTCAGGCTTTTCCTTTAGATTATCTTAGATGTCTGAAATATTTTAAAATTAAAAAAGAGAACCTTCTCTGTTTTTTTTTTTTAATTTTAAACATTTTGTGTGTGTGGGTTTTTTTTTTTAGTAAAAAAGCAAATACCAACCATAATAGGGATTTTTTTTTTTTTCATCTCGAACCGACTGATGACCTGTCCAGGCGAGGCGGGGCAAAGGCGGGGTACACCCTCCTTTGCCCTACAGTAGCTGAAAAAGGCAACCCCATGACCCTAAAAAGGATTCAGCTGGTTCAGGAAATGGATAGATAAAGTATGGATTTTTTTCTTTATGAATGTAGTAATTTATATGAAAAACAATACATATATTTTCTACTGTAGTGATGACCAGTCAACTTTAGACCTTGTACACTTGGACTTCTTTGTTCAGTTTTCTGCAGAATGACTGTTGTCTTACTTTTAGTGAGGGATTCAGCAGCAGAACTGTGTTTTTTCTTCAAATTATAACACCGTATTTTTACTGCTGTGTTCCATTTTTCTCTTGAGCATCTACTTCACCTCAACTACAACTCTCTAACATCCTTCCAGCTGCCTCCTGTGCAGCCTCGCCCTTCTCCCCCTCATGGCTGCTTCTGAGTGACAGAGGCGTCCTCTTCAGCCATAATGACTGAGACTCAGAATAATGATCAAGACGCATTTATCCTGGCACACCCTGTGTATAATGATGGGAGGGTGTGTGTTACAACTGTAGCTAATAAGGGTCTTTGGGGGGCATTAGTTATGCGTAGAGCTGACACCCTGAGCTCACACATCTCCCCCACTCACACTTACACACACAGTGGACCAAACCACACACATGTACAAAAGTGCGCACACACAGTTTCGAGGAACACGGTGAAATTGTCAGCGCAGCCACTGAAGGTGTTCGACATGAATTAATCATAAAAGAGACCTGTGATGTTTCACTGCACTCGCTGCAATTTTGATTGACGGCTGTGCTTGGAGGGAATTTATGCATTACAGCGCCTGAGACGCACGTCGGGGTCAAGTATAGTTCAGCGAGCAGGCAGACGAATTCCCAGCTCTGCGTCTGTAGCATTAAAGGCAAAGCTCAACATCACTTTGGCTCACAAGCACACCAACTCATAACGCTAAACTTATGGAAGGCGGAGGGAAGCATACGTTGAAGTGCACTTTAAGGTTTCATGGTGTTGTTAAAGATCTAAAGGGTAACTCGAGACACAGTAAGCATGTAGCAAGAGTTTAGACTGGTTTGAACTCAGAAGTCACAGAGGGAGGTCAAATAAGGTTCGTGTGGTAAACAATAGAGACAAAACTTGGCTAAAAAAGGAAAAGGAAACAAGAAGGCAAATTTTGTCAAAATGAAGAATATAAACAGGGTAAACCTGGCAATAAGACGGGGAAGGTGAAGTCGGATCACCAGGAACGCTGGGAGTTCACACAAGTCTGGCAGTGATGGTGTCAAAAGACAAGCCGAGTTAAGATTATCAGCCAATAAGAAACGAGTCATACAAAATTATTTTCAACCTAATAAGTGTAATAACTAACTAACTTTTTTCAAGCTGCATTTCTAGTCACATCCATGCCTCCTTTTAGTTCACTGAGTCTTTTTATCAGGTGCAAGTATAAAATATACCAGTAACCATCCGTTTTCTTTATTTGTTATTTTTAGGTTAAAAAAGACTCTCCATGCCAGTAAACACATGTAATTGGTGTGAAAGTCCTGTTGTAAATAGACACAACAACACGTACTTGTTACATATAAGGTGTGTGTGTGACTTTAGGGAGATTTTTGAAGCCAGTGTTTTGGCTTTTTGTGCATCAAAATTTTGTGAAGTTTTCACCTCTGACCAAAATATATAAATAAATCTAAGAAAACAAAAAAAATGTTTTTAACTGGCAGTTAAGGTTCAATGCCATTAAACATGACATTGCTTATCTTTAGACACCTGTAAGCCAAACCGACATGAATTTAGAACTTAACTATGCAACCAAGATTGATGCAACAATGCAGCACAATAATACAATTTAAAGTTTCCCTGAAAAACTTTGTCTTGCCACAGTTTTATACGTAACTTTTGTCAGTAGTTATTAAAACTGACCTCATCCTGTACTTTTGTGAGTGTTTGATCATAAGTTCTTACATTTTTTAAATGTGGAGTTTTATGAACTCACAACTTTCATACATCACAAATTATTTGACATTATGATGCAGAGGAGTCAAATAAGTCTTCATCTGCTGTTTATGCAAGAACCTAAAATAAATGTCCTTTGAGTCCAGAGGCATCTACATCACAATGAGAAAAAAAAAAACGTCAAAATTGGACTGAAAAACGGAGGTCTGATTCATGGAAGAAAAGTGCATGCATGCACAGTGCTGTCTAATGAACGTGTTCGAGGATGATGCTTTTAAAGCCACCATGGTTCACAACTGTGGGAGTTTTAACATACCAGCTATTACAATTATAGTTTGAAAGACACTCTGAAAAAGTTATTTGTCCTCCACATGCAGGGGGCAGAACAATTTCAGGCCACACTGTCAGAGCTTGATTCTACTTTTATCTTCTTTATTCTACTTGTTTTTTTTTCTATTTGAAGTTGTAAAGCATCTTTTCAAAAGTTTTTTATTTATTGCAATTGAAGTTCAAAGTCTTTCTGCATTTCAAAATCTCATCAAAAGGCTTCTGTAGAAAATTCTTTAAAGATCTTCATTAGGATGAGCTCTGAATGTAGTTTAAAGAAGCACGCTTGAACATCTGAGCCTCCTAAAGATGCAGTCAGTGGTCAACAATACACATCTGAATTGACTGCGTGGTGTGTTCAGGTCAGGTTCTCAAGCGAAATGATAGCTTTCTACAGAAAGTTATCTTTGCTAGAATAAGGAGAGAAAAAGAGCAAAGCATGATGAAAACATGCTGATGTTATGCATTCAATGTAGAAATAGGGAAACAGTGAACCTTCATCTTTAATCAAAGTAAAAAATGGACATGAAAAACTTGACAGCAAGTAGTAAAAACATGATTTCAATTTAATTCAATTTTATTTATATAGCCCGATATCACTACCGTAGCCGTCTCAATGAGCTTCACACCAGTATCTAAACAAAGAACATAAGAGTCAGTCATAAAATGTAAACCATAGCTGGTTGATCGACAAAAACTAAACAGACTAAGCTAAACTGGCATCCCTGCCCTCAGACCCTCCTTCTCAGTGGGGAAAAACTCATAAAAAAATCCTATCTTGTCCCTGTGTCCCACTCCCCTCTGAGTGGGACAACAGATGAATTGCACTGCACCAAACAGAGGCATGATGAACTAAATAAAATATAGTACTGGGTAAATGATAAAGAATAGAGGACAGAACCCCAGTGCACCATACTTTCCCCAGCTTCTAACTTCTAGCCTTCAAACAGCTACTTGGTATTGACACTTAATTCAAACATGTTGATGGAAGTTGCATGTAATACGGCACAAATAGCCAATGGGAACAATAAGAACACAAATAGAGAATCTTCAGTTTTAGCATGTTAATATAAATATATCATTAATCTAATCTAAGCCTGCGTAAAGCTCTTGACCTCAGTGCTCTGGTGCATTCTGTGTCTTCTGGAAGTGCTACTATATCTCTCAGCTGGCGTTGTGGTCCCCTCGGTTAAAATAGAGTGCTTTTTTTTTGTTTTTTGGGGGGGGACGATAGATCTGGACATCTCCGCTTAGTCTGCTATCTTAAGCAGAAGAAAATTGATGGATGGACAGATGGACCTCTTTCTTTCTTAGACTCCATTAGGAGCTTGCCAATGTCACTCCTAACGCTGTTTATGCAGAGAAGACTTCATGGAAGATTCTTTCTTTCCCCTGCCAGCACTTTGGTCACAACAGAAAGATTAAATATATTTTAGGAAGAACAGAGCATCTCTATCAGCAGTTTCATGACTTCATATTACTACCTGTCACTTTGATCATGGGGATGACAGTGCTCTGTGGAGCATGGAGACAACAACATAATTAGGGATGGAGTATTTATAGCATTTTACTTCAGAGGATTTTTATAGATCAAAGGTAAAACTGGCATGGGAGGAACTGAGAGAAAAGCTACAACTTTGAACCTGTCAACAAGCCAACATGTCACAATCAAAAAGTGAGTGTTTAATCACTCTGTTGTATAGTGTGCTTTAAAGCTGCACCGTTTTGATCCAGATGGGAGCTCAAATGAGGAAAACAATGGATCTGTTTGTATGCAAGCGGAAACATCAGAATGGAGCAGAGCATGTGGTTTGCCTTTGTAGGTCCTACATCACTGCTACAAGCTTTTTTCAACAGAATGTTTTTGTCTGCTCCTGACTCACCACGATTTGAACAAAGAAGTACAGTTTTAAGCTTAATATATATAATAGCTTTATTTATGTCCTCCATCATGAAACAAAGGCTACAAGAACATTTTAAAAATACCAAAAAGCACACTTTCCTTAGGAGTGGGTCTTTAACAAGTTCCCCCTTTTTTGTTTTGTCGGTACAACAGTGTTGGTATCTTTTGTATCGGATTAATCATCCACAGGGTTTTGGAAACTCCTTTACTCAATATTTGGCAGAAACCTCTGTTTTGCACAGAAGAAGAAGATCATTCTGCAGTGACAGGTCAAAATAAACAAAAAGTCAGCACAAACTACATGAGTGTGTGTTTCAATCATTATTTTATATCTTTTATATCTTCCCAAGTTGCATTTTGCACCTGACTGTACTTTAAGGTTTCGTTGTCAGCTGTGATCAAAATCTAAATCACAAGGAAGCTTCCTGAAGGAAACCGTTTTTCTTGGGTCACGTATCTGCAGGCTAGACATTCTGACACGTAAACACTGTGTTTGTGGGTTGCAAAGATTACTGAGCTTGCCTTGAGAGAAATTGATAATGATGTTTCCTCTTCCATTAGGAGAGTTCCTCCATGTCAAAACGGTGGCACTATCTGATAGCAGAGCCAGAAGCTGTCTCCTCACAGTGTGACAGCTGTTTCAGTTCTCTAACAGGTCTATTACTGATTTGACCTCTTCGTGGCCTCTATCACGATGAAAACTGACTGCTCTCTTAGCAGATGAACAGAGCTCCAAGCAGAAAGTCCATGTGCTTATAAAAGGATGACATTGAACTGACACTGAGACTGTTTACGTATCCCTTCTACTCACTTCTAATTACCTAGGTCAGGTGGTTTTGGAGAAACGGAACCTAGAGTCACTGCGCAGCTGCTTGAGCTAGAGAATCTGCAAGATAAGCAAAGAAGTGGAGCAGTGCAGATGTGCTTAGAGATGTTTTCTCCTGGGACGAGCAGCATACGTAGTGGCTGAATTCAACAGAAAACAAAACATTTCATACTATTACTGCTTTTTTCTGTTCTCAGGTGATAAATGCCATTGAGCAGGACTTCAGGCTGCCTGCTCCTATGGACTGTCCAGTTGTGCTGCACCAACTGATGCTGGACTGCTGGCAGAAGGACAGGAACGCACGGCCAAAGTTCCCCGATATTGTCAGTATGTTGGACAAAATGATCCGCAACCCCGCATCGCTGAAAGCCGGATCCAACAACATGCCCCCTGGGTGAGCAGAGACACAAACCCATTTACATCCTCAAGCATATTTTCTCTGTTCCACTCGTCAGCTTTAAACGCTGCTGTTAATATTCCCCCTTCCCCCTCATATCTGCTTTCTGCAGCCCTCCTCATCATCCCTTATTAGACCGGGGAACTCCAGACCTGAGTAGGGTGAGCTCAGTGGAGGACTGGCTGGCTGCTCTGAAGATGACCCAGTACAGAGACTCCTTCATTGGGTCGGGCTTCACTTCTTTGCCACTCGTCACACAAATTACTGCTGAGTAAGCCTTCCTCCAAAGAGACTTGTTTTGTTCTTGTCTGTTCTCACCACATCCTTTCAATTTGCTTGAAAATATAAGCAGAATCAGAAGCAGTTGTTTTTTGCACACTTGGGAAGAAAAAAAGTGAATCTAAAAAAAAGATTGAAGAAACAGAAGTATGTTTTGAGCTAAAACAGTCACCTAAACAAAGAACAGTGAATTCCAAAGACTCAGTTGGTCTTTGAAGATCACAGTGAAATGCTCAAGAGTCATAATTGGAAAACCCAAATCATATATTTTTATAGTAGAAACATTTCCAATAGGAAGTAGCTCGACTGGTAGTCCTCAACTGAAATCAAAGTCTCCACCCCCACCCCCATATATTATATTATATATAAAACCTTCATTTTAACCGACAACCCTAACAGTTACTGTTTTTCCAGTTTTTAGCTTTAACTTTTGCATTAGGGTTAGGGTAAGTTGGATAATTTCCGCATCCATGCAGTGGTGTCTGGCACCATCTTGTCTGCAGCCAGGTCCCTCTCAACATTTCCACTTCCAAGCACAGTAGTGGAAAGGTAGTAATTAGAGTTTTGCAGCTATTTAATTACAAAACATACCTGGTTTACTTTGGCCTAACTTTATTTTTATTTGTTGCTATGCACCACTCTTCCTCTGAAGTAGGATTTCGCTAATTTGGAAATCTGAGAAATAACTTAAAAATGTTTTGGGGTGTAAGGCTTCAGAATGAATTGTTTATTTTGTGTTTGATTTTAATTTGTGAATTACTTTCATTTTATAATTGTGTCAAAATCTACTTGTGCCTTCAAAAAGTATCAGAATGAAAGAGTTGAAAATAATGTCTACTCAACTTCAACTGCATATTAATTGCTGCATTTATGTGTTAAAGCACTGAAAGAGCCCGGCTCCATGCTCCATGCTTCAGCTAGCTTGTAAGGAAATCAGGGATTGAAGACAGTTGCTTGGCTTCAAAAATGAAGCTTTCCACATGCTGATCCACAGATGGTGGATCGAGGCTGCTCATTCCTGCTTAAATGGCTATACCGGGTTATATTATTCAGATAAATTTAGCCAAAGGGATTAATTAGAGGTATTTAAAAATTGCACCAGTGTGAAGAAGGCGTATAAAAGGAGTGTGCGCCACTGAACCTTGCTGAAGATGCTTTACATGCAATATGAGCAAGTACCTTGGGGGACGGGGGGATGTGCAGCCTACCTGCACTCACGTTTCTTGGGTTTTTAATCCATTCATTGCATCAGAAATTCACTGTGGCATGTGTGTGTAATTAGGTTTTAAAACACAAATGACATTAGGGGGAGGAATGTTTTTTCTCGTTCCAATTTAGCATGGAGTTCCTTCGATGTCCTAATAGATAATATAGAATTATGGATTTATCACGCCTTATTTCAATATGCTTGGGAGGCATAGTTTTATAGAATTTGTTTTCCAGACCATCATCCATCTGTTCACATGTGCTCCAATTAAAAAAATTAAAAAAAAAATCAAGCTTACTACATTTTTTATTCTGTTTTTCTAGGGATCTGCAACGGATCGGAGTGGCCCTCGCTGGACATCAGAAGAAAATACTGACCAGTGTTCAGTCAATGAGGCCCCACGTTGATGATCAGTCTCCCACTGAGTCGGTTTAACCATGTTTGAGATAATCACAAGACATTTAGTCTGTGATAGAGCATATTTCTATTCAACACACCGGAGCCCACATGCATTTCCTGCTTTACGGGATCAACATTTGTCACTTTTAAAAGTCTGAATCAAAAGAGTAAACAAACATAACCGAGTGACTGTTTTGAAAAACAAAAGCATCCATCATCTCCAAAAGAATCTTTCAGAATCAGCTTTTACGATGACTGACTCCAATCACAGATCTCTGCAGGCAGTTTCTACCAAACTAGCTTGCTTTTTGGAAGACAGGGTGTGTTCTCTATGAAGGATACATCACATAAATATATATAAAAATAAAAAAAGAGAAAAAATTGACTGAAGCAACACAAATGGGACCACAAGCCTGGATAAAAGGTCTTTTAAACTGTTTGTGGAGACAGGAACAGCAGCTGGTCTTGTTATCTGCAGCATGTTGTGTTGTGACTTTTCCATCATGTTTTAATGGGACCTTTTTTTGAACCTCTCTTCATGTTGAAGAGTCTGTAAATATAATATTGGAAGAAAATTTCCACTTTGCTCAATGGTTCTAATTTTAGCAAATGTTCTGTCTGTTTTTATGAGAGTATTTGTGACCTTTTTGGTGTTTTTCTTTGCTCATCGTTTAAACTCAGAGATATTTCAAACTCAATCCAGTTATATATCTGAGTTGGACACCAAAAAAGATAAAGAAATGTCAATCCAAAGCAGTCTGTTCCCACATTTGGGACAAATCAAGTGTACACTTTGCAGTATTAAGAGAGAAAGCGGCTTAAGACATTGTCTGAATTGCAACATCAGTGGTCTCCAACCAGAAAATCTCTGAAAAGGTATTGTCATCCAATGTTCTAGTGATTTTTCTGCAAATCCGTAAGCTGGGAGCCAGTCGATACATAAAGTGCTTGAACCAACCCAGAATCCATTGCTCATGTTCAGTCCACACACAAAGCAAATCTCATTTCTGCCTAAAGAGTATGGCTGCCGTCCAGATGGCAATCATCACTCTGCTGCAGGCTGGCTGGCAAGCTCCTTTGTATTCTCTGTGTTTTTTTTTTTTGTACTTTATTTTATTCACCAGCTCCTGGACGTTCCTATGTTGTCGGGGTTTGTGTTGACAGTCTCATTTAAAAAATGAAATCTCTGATTATTAATGCTGTGTCCGTTTGCAGATGAAAACTGGGTGAAGGGACCTGTACGTCCTCTCTTTTTGAATTGTGGACACAAACTTTTAAAAGGTATCTGACAGATATATAAGACTGAGTAGTGACTATAATACTGCCCGAAAGAAAAGAAAAAAAAATTAACAGCTTGTTGAATAGTTCATAGTTAACCCAAACCCTCTTATCTTGCATGCACAAATGCCTCTTTGCCAGTAGCTCAAACTGGAAATTATAATTTTATTTGTCGTCTGGCTCCAAAACGACAGACTGTGACAGTTGTTTGCTTTCTCTGCAGCACAACTCTGACAAGTCCCACAAAACGGTGTGTTTGTCTAGCTGAAACGCCCCAAAGTATTTATTTATTTTTTCATGAACTGTGTGACATTGAGGTCTGCTGTGGTCTTATAGCTCCAATAATTTCAGTTTCCACTTTAGCACTAATACTCTGCCCTGATGGTGCAGGCGCTGCATCTGTTGCTTAGCAATGGCCATTTATTGAACATTTTATCTGGACGTATTAGGGTCAACTGAGAACGTTTTGCAGTTCAGAGGCAAATTGTTTAGGAAACAGAATTGGGATCAGAGCTTTTAATAAAGAATGACACAACTTAGAGCGTTTGATTAAAATTTAACATTCAAATGTCACTCCAACAGTGTGACAAAAAAAGGCAATTTCTTCATTAATTAACTTAAAACTTAACTTTTAAAGAGTTTTATTTAGTAATAAAAACAGGTTATGGGGTAAAAACACAAAAGAAGGTAAAGAAAGTATCAGATAGTTTCATGAGAGAACATGTCTGTATCACAGATATTGAATTCCAAGATATTAGAAGCAGGAGAGATTAGCAAATCCCTGCTACAGTTGCAGTTTTGTGTGACCTGTGCAGATAGACATGTCCTCTTGTCTGGGTTGGGTGTATGCGACTTGGCTGGTCAGTATTTTATCAGTGTCACAGGCATTTTAGGGCGCATTTTAGCATTAGCATAAGAACATACATTTGCATTAGCGTCCGGCCACTATTCGGGTCTTCTAATTACTGGTTTTGCTCTTAGGAAAAGCAATTGCAAAACGTCATTACAGTTCATAGAGAGGTGCACTTAAAACTAGCCCGAAAGTCATGTACACACCAGCATTTGATGTCCCTTCGTCCCTACCAAATCCGTGTCCTTGATTGGTCAGAGTTCTACCGGGTTTAACTGGCAATGCGGGGTTCAATGGCCATGCACTTTGTAAATAGGGCCTGAAAACGGTCGTAAAAACTTGTGTAGCTACATCTGAATGTAAGAGCTTCAAGGGCAGATGCCCAAAATATAAGTTTACATAGACTTTTCATTGGAAGTGGCCGCTTAAATGTGCATTGCCAAGGGTGGTGTGAACGGGGCTCTACAGTTAGCAGTGCAGCAGCAATCAGTTATGCACAAAAACCAAAATAAATGCTTTTGTAGCTAACTTTTATAAAATCCTGGAAATGTTTTTCTTCCCTGAAGAGTCAGGCAAAATAATTTAGGCTTTGGAGTAAATATTATGCATAATTCTTCTCCATAGGTTTTCTTACAGAATAGAAATAAAAATACTAGTATGTTACACTAGCCCAGATCTATTCTACACCTAGAAATGTTTTTTATTACTCTATTCTGCTCCCACTTATTTGATTTCTGGTGTTATATTTGAGTTTTAAATCCTGTTGAGATTCTGTCTTCAGAGTTAATATTTGGGAATGTGAGCCTTTTTTCATACACAGCCTATGCACTCAAACACTAAACTCAAGTATTAGCTGCTAACAAACTTCCGGGTGGCTTTTTGTCTGTGTTCTTGATTCTGCACTTGGCACCGCTAATGGCACTTTGTTAATCGGACTGAAGGAAGTTTACTTGTGATGGACAACAAAAGACAGATGGTTAACCCTTCTACCTGCCAAGTGGTTTTTTTGCCCTTTTTTCTAAACACTTTCAACCAACCAACACCCAGATGGCTTCTTGTAACAAACCATCTGGTGTGTCACTTTAGTTCAGTTCTACAAACTGGTGTGCTTGATTCAGCGGCTGCTGCTAGACTCCAGCAGAATGCTAAAAATGGCACCGTGGTCAGCTTTGTGTTTGAGAGTGGGACCGTAAAGTCAGTGCTTTCCAACCTGTTACTGTGCAGGCGCCACTTCAGTCACATGCAGACTGAGCCTTATTATTACTTTGGAGCGCTTAATAAACACTCGGCAGAACGTCTGGCTCGAGTATGAAGGGGCATTTCAACACTTTAATTTCCCAGCAGTGCTTCCTGTCATTGCTGTTGCATTGTAGTGCGTCTTGGCATGTTGCTGCCACTTGGAATAATGTTAAAGCATTGGCAGAAAAGTACTGTGTGCATTTTTTTGTGTGTGTGTTTGTACACAAAAAGCACTATAAAACACATTTTCAATACAGAAAAGGCGAAAAATGTGAGTATGTTAAATATATGTTGGGATTTTTTTTTCTTATATAATTGTGTCCCTACATGCTAATAAGCTGATGTGGGTCCTTGTGTGAGACTACGACTCATCTCCTTTGTAAAAATTCTGCATTTTAAGACAATATGACACATTCTAGCTATGAGAGAATCAAGAGTTATGAACGTGATTTAAAATAAAAAGTATCTCGGATTTTTGAATGGCACAAATGGCTGCTGCAGACACAAGCGCCTTGAGCAATTCTGTTGGGTTTGACAGCAAAACGTGACTTTCACCACAGACGTTTAAAGCTACAAACACACCAGACATGCATTCAAGAATGTACTGAACGTGGGTTTTTGAAAGCGCTTTTAGCATATGGTGTTCTGTTGCTACCTGATACAACACTCACATATACTCGCAGTTGGAAGAGGCTTGGTGAAAAATGTAGAAGCGCTGCATATCTCGTGAATCTGGCTCCAGATTTTTTCTTTCACAGCTCTTTTCCGATACATTAAAGACTTTGTGTCATATAATGTCAGTTGGCATGAAACTCAGTTATTCCTTTTTCTTCATGATTAAAGTTTAAACAGTTGGCACTTTGTGTTTTGAAAAGGACACTACCTATACATCATAACCAAATCTGAGTCCCTGATTGCTCGAAGTTCAACTGGTTTAGCTTTCAGCACACGTTCAATTGCCGCACATTTTGTACGTAGAGCCCAAAAACTGACATGAAAACTTGTGTAGCAACGTGGGAATTGAACGCAGAAGCCTGAAATCCGGAATTACATTGCCTTTTTATCGGGAGCGGTTGCTCGAACGTGCGTTTCCAAGCCTGGCATGTACAGGACAGAAGACTTTTCAGACCAGCACCTGAGACAGGAAAAGAGAATCAGAGAATAACAAATCCGGCCCAGAAATGAGAGGTGACTTTCTCCCAATCTTTAATGGAAGGTTCTTTTTTTAATTACAAGCAGATTCCACAGCTTTACGCGTGGGGCTGGAAATGATAGCAGGTGAGGGATGACAAGTGAAAAAGTTAAAGGGAGCTGAAAGGAAAAAGATGAAAAGAAGGGAGTGGGAAAGAAGCTAGAGGGGAGAGGAGGAGCGGGAGGCAAAGCTCTATTTGTGTTTGAATAAAAATGAGGCTGGGAGTGGAGAGATTACTGTTTCTTTTTGTCTTTCACCCTCTGCTCTACCAGCTTCTTCTTCCTGTGCCCAAAACCTCTCTGAATAACTCGCTCTGCTTCCAGTCCACATTTCCACAGTCTGCTTTGAACTCATAGCTGTTCTATTTTCAATGCACCCTTCACACTCAGCGTTTTGTGCCCCGTTAGACTTTTATGGGAGATTGTTTAAAGCCCCTGCAGTACTTTGTTTAGCTGTTTTCAGAGGTGTTAAAGCACTCGGTACCTGCTTTTCACTGCACATCCTACCAGATTTGATCAAATGGACCAGTCCTGCCGCAAAAACACGGAACGTGTTTTGTAATTTATTTATTCATTTTTTTTTTAGGAAAAAACTGTAAA
Organism: Adrianichthys oophorus; assembly: GCA_036245035.1. NCBI lineage: Eukaryota > Metazoa > Chordata > Actinopteri > Beloniformes > Adrianichthyidae > Adrianichthys > Adrianichthys oophorus. The sequence continues at coordinate 11,085,593 of BSAI01000138.1, forward strand.
TATACATTTTCTTTCCCCTAATTGAACGCATAATTTCTTTTTTAGAAAATCAAGATTTTGAGCTTCCTAATAAGCATTTTATCCAACATCTGATCAAAAATGTCTGCCTGTTTGCGTTTTTTGCAGAGAACTTTTTTGGTTCCAGTTGCTTGCCATCAATTTTTAACACTTTTAATTTATTTTCTTTGTGAAAAAAGGATAAAAATGACTTATTAACCAGCTTTCTTTCTCTGTTTACCTTCAATACTGTTATAGATGTTCAGTGGTAATGGAGTTGGAGCATCCGATGTATGATAAGACTTTAACATCATGCACATCCATGTGTGCCTGTGTAAAATAATGTGCTGTTCAGTGTACAGTGAAACGTTTGTACATCGTGTGTGGGGGTTTGTAGCTGTAAACTTTCTGACATTTACAATGGACTGTTTGTCAAATAAAGAAGACCAGTCAAACTGAACTGAGAGCCCACTGGTGATTAAAAATATTGCTTCCTGCCAAGTAATCTAAATAAGTAAACTTCAGCACTTAATTTATTGTCTATTTATTGCTGATAAATAAATAAATGATGCGGTGGCTGTGGTGCAGAGGGAGAGCGGTCAATCGCCGTCAATCTCCGAGGATTGCAGGTTTGGGTGCCCACCCATGTGACAAAGTGTCCTTGACCAAAAACACTGAACCCCACATTGTTCCTGGTGGTTATGGATTGGCGCCAGTGTAGGGCAGTGGAACCGCCAGCAGTGTATGAACGTGTGTGTGTATTTATTTATTCAAATCATGTTGGATCCAGAGCAGATGAAAACCTGCAGTTTGAAAAAGGTCAGATTTGTAATGCCGCAATGACATAGGCGGGCCAAAGTCTACCTTCTCCACTACAATTCTGATGCATCCACTTGCAGACTAATAGATCCATTAACATATTAATTTTTGTCCTTCTGAGCTGGTATCTGGCTAAACTGTAGGCTATGGCTAGATAGCTCTGATATTGCTCACTGTTTGTTTTTTTTGTTTGTTTTTTTGTCACCCTAATGTTAGCTTGGGTTTGTCAGGCACTAAAAGCTAGCGGTAGAGAATGTAAACAAAATAATGCTAACTTCTGTGCCAACAATCCCACCATCAAAAGAAAATCAAATGTTGAATGAGGTCCTGCTGCTCTGCAGAAAATATGCCTTAAAAAAAGACACAGGCTTTTGGATTTTGGCTATAAACTGCATCATCATTTCTAAAAGACCACTGGGAATGATTTTACAATAGAAGAAAAATGGTTGGAGTGGGGCTTTAAAGCAAGGTGGAAATGTGCTATGTAAGTGTATGCCATTCATTATTTTATCATAAATAATTTTGACTCTAAAACTAGGTTATTTTATAATTATTTCAATCTGAATTATTTCAATATTGATATTTTCTTTGCTTATTAAAATACAATCAGAACTTTAAAATCATTTGCATGCTTGAAAAGTCACCTAATGTGGTTCAGACAGTGTCTTCATCTTCTTTGCCGAAAGAATGCAAGAAAAGCATCAAGCAAAAGGTACATTTTTTAAAAGTTATATTCAGTTTGAATTAAACAGTAAGACATAATTCTTCAATGTATTTTTACATTGTTCACATCAGTAACTAATAACAACAATGTCATTCCCTATTCTGCATGCTATTGGGTGACTAAAAATGAAACTTCCAGGTAACTGGTCCAAAAGAATTAAAAAAAACCTCTACCAGAAGCAGGCTCAGTAATGACAGACATGTGTGTGACCAGCAGGGGTCAGATGACAGAACAGAGATAAACAAAGGCATCTAAGTCTTTGTGAGAGAACAAAAGGAAGACAAGTTTGTAACTGCAATTATGAAGTGTATTTTTATGGACTACAGGGCAGACAGGGCTGTCGTTTGCAGTGGGAAAGGTAAGAAGAATGCCCAGCGTGTCCTGGAATTACCCTAAATTTAGATCTACGGTGGCATAACTGAAGGGTCAGGGTCACACATGTCACCTTAATTCAGTTTTATTAAAAGAAAAGTGTCGCCCTGGTGATGGAGACGGTGTCTCACTTGACTAAAGAAATGAGCTGAAAGGTGTGACGTCAATTATTTTTTTTTTGTTTTGGTGTTCTTGTATTTTTAAAAATTGCACCCTGTGATTTCACTTTACGGCATCTAAATCTGGTAATATGACACTCTAAAAATGATTAAAAAAAAAAAATGAAAATGAAAAAAAAGCTCCAGCAATTGAGATAACGTTCAAAATAACTTTGTACCATATTACATAACCACAACAGATAAAAGATTGTCCCAGTATTTTTAACTTCTATTAATCCTAAATTGAATGCAAACAGCTGTTTATTTGTTATATAACACAAAGGGTATTTCAATTCGGAATAGTGGACACTCATTTCCATTTCATGGCCTTTCATCAATATTTTATTTCTACATCTGCCTTTCTAAGGGCATCTCCTTCACAATAGGAAATTGCTAAATATACTCCCGTGTTTGTTTTGATGCTTGAAAACAAAAGCCGTAAATGGACAATCTGTACATTAAAAGCTACTCAGGACAGACACAATAATCCATATTGAATTTCCACTTCTGCACACAACATTAAGCTCTAAATTCTCCTTGATGTACTGTACTCTGAATTCTCAGTAGATTAGAGAAGTAAGCTGCGTTCTGAAAGTAATAAGAAAGGTAATAAAACTCCATAATGAGATCCTCTTTTATGCAGGCATGCTTAATGAATCATTCATAGCAGAAACAGTCAGATTTTTTTTTTTTAAGCGTGAGGAATATTTATTCACAATAATTCCTTATAAAGATGAGTTTGAGCAATTTAGGTAAGGCAGATTCAGACATTAAAGCACTGAGTGGACAAAAAAAGTTGGCAGTCATGAAAAGCCATAATGTGGGAATTAGGAATTCAAATCAAAGCTGTTTTGATCAAAATCAATCTATTAGTGAACAGTCTGTGGAGTCAACTTCAGGATTCTGTAATCACACAATGATTAACAGAGGAGGAACTACTGGAAAAAGTTTAAGGGATGAAAAAAAAAATGCTGAGTGTAGCTGATTAAAAAAAAGGTAAAAGATGAAGATTTAAAAATTACATTACATTATCAAGAAGTGAATCCGACATCATTCATTTTTCAAAAATGAAAAATTACAAAATTAATTTACTTTAGCTTTTTGTAATGTTGATGTGTCTCAACAAGAAAAATTAACAATTCAAATAAAGTTCAAATTTTAAAAAACGGTGTGCAGAGATTTACTGGTTGACATCTAAAGGCTTTTAAATCATGCTATGACACTGTGTGTTTTGCCTCCTAAACTGTCACATGCAACATTTTTGCAAAACTTTGCTAATTTCTGAGAACTAAATTCTGCCAAATGTCCCAGAAATCTGTAACATTAACTGTGTTGTTGGTCTAAAGCGGGGGTGCCCAAATCAAGGCCTCAAGGGTCGGCCTCCTATTGGTTTTTCAGAAATCCTGCCTTATCTGCTGTTGATTCACTGGATCGGGTGTGTTTAGCCAATAAGGAGCTTCAATGGCAGGTTGGTTGGTTGTAAAACATGTCAGACACCAGGTCAGGTGACCGGGCCACCTACTTTTGACCCACCCACCTTCTGCAAGGTTTACAGAATTACCAACGTGTAATGGTTAAACTAGATGATGTGGAAGTCAAATCTTGAGTCACCAGGGGTTTAAATTTGGGTTTTATAGACATTGACTTATCCTCTTTTGCATGATCTTGTGTTCTTTTGAATCTATTAATTGATGTGCTTTTTTATTGCAGTAATACTGGTGGCTCAGAATGCTACCAGCTGGGACCAGTGGATAGAATCAAAAAACGGGACTTGGACTCTAGGGCTATGGTCACAAATACAACTGTCATGTGTGATGGGAAGACATCAGTAGTATCTTCAATATTTTGTGGCTGATTTTTTTATTAATTTTTCTCATGGTCATGAATGTAGACAGGCAGTCAAAGGGCCATCAGGCATAAAGAACGACACATTTTTTATATACCTTCGGACTACCAGGTTACTGGTGGCTGCTACCACCCTGTGGCCGTCCAGTTGTCACTCAATTTTGTAATGGCGTCTATCACCGGACTGCCACTACTAGACCTCTAAATGTGCCCGGGCCTCCACTGACCAACGTCAACTTTTAGAAAAAAAAACAATCCGGTTGCCCAAAAATGTTAACTTTTTCTTAGAACCTGCTGCCACGTGCAGTGTCTAAAAATGCAACTGCAGCCTCCAGATTGCAAATATGGAGGTCCAGAAGAGACAATATTAAATAAATTATATATATAAACCATTAAATCATTAAATACAAGTGTCACCAATTATTTAAAATTGTCATTAAATAAATACAATTGGAAATAAATAAGTAAATAAATGTAAAAAAATATGTGGCATTAAAATATTAAAATTGCCATTAAAAAGCACATGTAAACATATACTGACATATTTAGTTATGTCATGGTCCCAATGTGGGATGAAAGAGACACATGGAAATAAATATGTGTAAAATTAAATATTTAAATAAAAGTGTCAATAATTGTTTAAAGTTGAAAATAATTATTTAAAAGTATCATTAAATGTGTCATTATTTTATTAATCTTCCATTTTAAATGATTTAATTACATATTTTTTTATTTCATGGTTTAATGTCACATGTCATGGTCCAGTTTGCAGCATTTCATTGCGTTATCTGTCAAACTGTCCTATCAAAACTCAGGGGGTGTATTGATTATTGATTTCATTTGCAGACATCAAAAACATTGTTTAAGGGTCAGTTTAAAGACATGCAAAGGAAAATTTGTTAACTAAATGTTTAAGCACATGAACTGGCACGAAAGACTTAATTTGCAGGAGACAAAGCTTGATGGCAGAAATTTCTAATAAACATTTAATGAACACTTAAACACATCAAACATATGAATTAAAAGAGCAAGAAAAGAGGGACAAAGCAAGTTCTCTGAAAACCAGACACTTAAATAGATGGGTAAGGATGGGACAGCTGTGGATAATGAACAATCTGACCCTGCTGTGACCCTGACAGGGAAGTAATTCAAAACAGAACATGACCAAAACCAAGAAAAATCAGTAAAATGCAAACTAAAGAACACAATCCTAACACCACATGGCCTTTAAACAGACAACATGGCTGTTGTGGCTCTTAGTTAAATGAGATAAATGTATTGTACTGATGACGGAATGTTTATTTTTTTTTTTTTTGGCTAAATTTTACTCAAAATTCTACTGATAGAAAAAAAAGTACTTTAAATTTGTACATTTAATTATTTTTATGATTTTTTTTGTTTTTTTGAAAAATATACGAAAGAGGATTAAGGTGATATATTTAAAAGAATTGAGATGTAGTTTTTGTATTTCTCTTTTTTTTTAACTTTTCATAAAATTAGAGTTACATAATAAAATAAATAACTCCTCATCATAAATGTATTTGGTTACAATGTCATAGATGTCATTTCTAGATTCTCTTCTTTTATGTGTTATTTTTAAATAATACAAATATAATAATAACAACAACAATAATATTAATAATAATAAAATTCATAATTTCATTATGTATTATTATTAATACCCAATTTTCTAATAATAATAATTTGTACTTAAGTAATATACCAGTAATATACCTGGAGCAAATTCGGAACCTTGACTTCAATCCCAAGTCAAGACAAAAATTTACTAAACAAACAAAAATAACCTTGATAATTCTAAATAAAACTATTTATTTTTATTTTGTATGGTAAACCTCTAAACCCCTTTATTGTTTGCAACTAAATGTTGTCTTTATTGTTCAATGTAAAACATTGTATCACTGACATGCCTCAAGTATTTGTCGGAAGGAGAAACGGCTTTGCAGAAAAAAAGGAAAAACCTGTGCTATCCAGTAGTCTCAGTTTTGAAAACTGATGTCAGAGGTCAAGTAAAACAAAGTCTTTCTCATATTCTGTCATGAAACCCACCTGTTAATTTCCATCAGTGTTGTTTAATAAAGCTTACTCTCATTCTGATCCAATTTCCTTTTCTTTGGCTTGTTGACCCTTTGCCAGTCTCGCCCTTCTCTCATTACCTCTGATGTTGAGCGCTCACAGCATGTGTGTCAGACTCACCTGCTTTCTCCATGTGTTTTTTTTACTTTTTTTTGGGGATGCTTGCAAAATATGAAGAATAACCTGAGTGAACCCTCAGTTCATGAATGAACTGAGTCCCCACATTAAAGTGGGAGACATATGGTAATGTGGGGACTTAGTAATCAAGATCAATGATCGCCGTAATAATCACTGTAATGTCCCCTTTGTTAGGTAATTTCCTCTTTATGGGATCAATAAAGTTTTATTCTATTCTAATCCATATTACATTTAAACATTTTACTATGGGGAAGGCCACTCCCATTATAATTAATTGATTCTGAATGAAAAGGTTCCTTTATTTGTTCTTTTCAAAATGTTGTTTTTCCTAAAACAAAAATGTTGTTCCAAGCAATCCTTTACATCAAAGTCAGTCTGAGCTTTAAACCTCAACCTCACCACTCTGAAAAGCTTTAGTGTCATTTCAACACTTGATTAAGACAGAATACTCTGGGGGATGAATTATACTTGCACCCTAAAATGTACAAGTATCCAAAAATGGCTTGGATTTTCACATTTTTCCGAGGATAAAAAAGGCTCAGAGCAGCATATTAAAGCTATGAATAATAAGATTTCTGCCCTCTTGCCTGATGAGACCAACACTTGGCTAAATGCAAAGAAATCTTTTGCCACAATGCCTACATTACAACTTCTGAAGTGGACCATAGGGTTGTGTCGACTCTGAGGTCAGGAAAGGTTGGCTCATGTGACAAAGGAAAATAAAAAAACACTCCAGCAAATTGAGTTGGGTCATTCATTTAAAGACAGACAGTAGACCAAAAAAAAAATTCCCCGAAGATTGTGCATATTAAGTATGGCAAAAAAGTATTGGGGTGTAGCAGAATCAGTGACTGACTAATGCCTTTTCACCTAACTGTAGTAAGCTTTGTTTGGCAGGCATGAAAGCATACCTGAGCTCTGGTGGGGGCCAAATACATGAATATAACAAAGAAAATTGGATTTTGGTGCACTTGCAAGTGAATCTGGGTGGGGTTTGCCTACAGTGTGAATGCAAATCTGCACTATACTGCAAGTCTGAAAAAACAAAAAGAAAGAAACCCAGGGCAAAATTGAAGGAAATGTAAATAAAGAGAACTTTCAAAAATGTCTCATAGACAGAAATGCAGAGACAAGGGACATTTTGAATAATGGTGGTTTGCTTTTTCAGCACTTGCTTTTTATAGCATATATTTAAATAATGTTCCTCACTATATCAGGGTTCATCTTTCTCAGTCTCACTGTTTCACAGATTTTGTTTTTGCATTTTTGTGTGTTTTTTTAAGCACATTGTGTTCTGCATCCTGATTCATTTTAACAACAATTCAACTAATATTATAATTTTTGGTTGCTGATACGATTCATAGTCGATATTGATTTGTTTTGAGTGATCCGATTCCAGTTCACTGACCTAACCTAACCTAACCAGTGTGACTTGGAGATAAATACCTGGTACTAAACAGCGAAGGTGAAGTTTTCCAGATTCCTTGTGTTTCTTCCAAGATAATCAAGTGTAAATTAAACATGTGTACAAACAAACAAGTAAACACTAATTCATTTCAAGTCCATTCATATTTTAGTTTAATAAAGTTCAGCCTACAGTTGTTTTTCCACATAAAAATAATACAAACAGAACATTATTAGAACATTATACCACACTTTATGGTCACGTCTTTGTAAAATTTAAAGTTTTCCTATCAGCCTTCACTTGTATTTCCAAGGCACAGGGAGACCCAGTTAGGCAGCAGCATGAAGGACCCACACTGCATTAAGCTCATTGCACGCCCTGGGAAGCGAACCCAGGATAATCCAGCCAACTGAGCAATCCAGGCGCTCCTTTTGGGAAAAAAACGATGGCCTTAAAAAATTGTAAAGCTTCTCTCAATCAAACCAATTATGTCCAGGTCAGAAGGTCAGAAACACTGACACTCAAAGCTACAATGCTCCTTGTACCTCATAACCTTGTGTCTTATAAAGTATGTCTTAAAGCTTATGTCTTAGCTTTCTGTTTTTAAAGAAAAAAAAATCTGACCAGGCGTATTAGAGAAGTAAACATCAGCAGGAGGGGCTGCGTACCTTCATCATCAGCAGGAAACATGAGTGATCAAAGAGAGGAGACAGAGAGGGAAAAAAACCCTCAAAGATGTTCTCTAAGAATCTGTGACACACATAGGGAGCAAATGTGTCTTTCCCCCACTCCCCCATCAACCTCTGGGATAAATAATTGACTCTTTCTCGACACAGGTCCACTTGTGTGAGGCGTTTTGCTCTGCAGACGTCGCAGATTAAAAAACGTGTTCCATTCAGTTTTATTTAATATTTCTCTTCTGTCCTGAATTCTCTTTCATCCTCGCTCTCTATCTCACAGATATCCCAGCAGGAAACAATAAGCAGTTCACTCTTTTTACTTTTAAAGAGGGGGTGAACGTTTATATATTATTGAGCTGCAGTCGGCAGCAGCTATCTCTATCTGGAATGCTGATAAAAGAAATATGACACAGCACCGCAGAGATTCGCACACATCCAGACATGAACTCTCCCGGGCTCCGAGCTACTAAATTTACGGGCAAAGCAAAACCTGAGTGAGCTAATTATTCCAAGCATATGTAAAGAAAAATATCAAAGGAAGCGTCGCTGGTGGAGCAGATAAAACTTCTTGAGTGATTTTTCAAAAACAAATCCTAATGAAAATCAATTCTTTGTCACATCAGACTTTTGAGTGCCAGCTTCCACATCCTATAATCCACTCTCAGTGGTTTTCCTGCCACTTATTAGTTATTTACAGTTTTTTCTCTGTTCCGCACTTGCTGCTGAGCTGTCATTTAAATCTTTTTTTTTTTTTTTTAATTTCCTAGGAGAGGCGATGGTTTGTGCTGCTTAACAGAAACACATTCAACTGACTTGGTGTCAGCGTTGGTGGTCCACCTGCTGGTCCGGAGACAAGCAGAAAGTGTGATAGCTTTTAATGCATGAGAGATCTAAAGACACTCACTTTAATTCCCCACACAAGAGTATCAAAACCACAAGAGGAGTCCAAAGAAAACTGCAGCTAAGCAGAAGAAACTTGTAACGAAGAGGCGGAGACGTTTGGATCCATAAGCAATGGGTTTAATGATCATCAACACGGACAAGGGCAAGGAAAGGCAGGAGTCAATGAAATGGAGCGAGTCGAGGAGACAAAGAAACAGGCTAGGGTCAGGCACAGGGAGGCAAACAGAAGAATAATGCTCAGTAATGAATGCAAGACTAAAACTGTGAAGCTGTATATCACCTATTGCTTGCTATTTTAATATTTTAGGTGTGAGGCGCTGTAAGCTAGCGGGAGAGAGTGTACACAAAAGGATGATGGGAACTGAGGGCAGGCTTACTCCGTGCCAACAGTTCTGCCCACAACTCACACAGATTTCTAATGAACAACTGTCTCTCTGCACAAACTATGTTTGATAAAACAACAGTTTTTTTGTTATTTTGGCCAGCTGGGAATGCTTTTACAATAAATCAAAAGATGATCGGAGTGGGTCTTTAAGAACAACAGAATCATCAAAATATTTTAAAAATAAAATTAAAAAACACTTTTTGGCTTTTCAGTGAGTTTATCTTTTCCTTTCCTAGTCAAAACAGGCCAGGATGCAATGAAATTATGCTTTTAATAATAGAAGAAACAACATGTAAGAGCAGGCCACTGGCTTTTAATCAAGAGGACACCACCAAGCAAAAAGGCCCAAATTATGACGGCCAAAAAAAAAAAAAAAGTCTAAACCCACATGTGCTACCTTCAATGTGATGAAAGAGCAGGGAAATTAAATATTAAACACTAACCTAGCTCTCTGGACTATCACAAACAATAGAAAACAAGTGGGTCAAACAAAATGCCAACTCACCCCTACAGCCTTACTTTTAAATCAACTTAAAAAACAACACGTTACAAGTAAAGAGAGCTGGGCAGAGCAGACCACAACACAGCAGGACACCACATGAATCAACCACACTCTATTGCTGTCAGCAGGGAGGGCACACAAGCAATAACACCAGCAGTTTGACCCCCCTCCACGCTGAAGTGAAGCGAAACTCAGGGTGTTTAGGGACGCCTCTCGGCTCTGGTTCAGTCAGCAAGCTACACCTGAAAACAATATTTACAGAAAGACACACAGCGAGGTCCCACTCTGCCAGAAAAATACTGCATGCTCTACAAGACGAAACTCTAACCACACATTCAAATTCAGCCCAAACGCGAGATGATTATTTTTGCAATTCCTGTCTTCTTACAATGTAGCAAGTGAAAATTTGTACTTAGATCCGTAAGCCAAGTTTACATTCACTAACTTTAGCAAGAAAAAACAAGAACACAAAACACTCAATCACTAATTTTAATTGACAAAAAATTGAGACAAATTCAGACTTTTTTTTCTCTGCTTGGACAACAATATGTGGGAAATGCTCAATGTTCACACCAGACAGACATGGACATTAGAGTGACCACTTTCAATGAAAAGTCTATTTAAATGTGTATATATATGCACATTTCAGGTTTCCGCATTCAAAACTCTTGTGTTCAGGCATCACTACGCAAGTGTTTAAGTCAGTTTTTAGGCTCTACCTACAAAACGCACGGTATTTGTACGCTTGCTGAAGTTAAACGAGTTGAGCTTTGACCAAGCGCCCTTTTTGAAACATGGAGGTGCCAAACGTTTGAAAATGTATCATGAAGGAGAAATTACTTGCAGGCCTGACTGGAATTATATGACACCAAGTCTTTCAAATATCGGAACAGCCCGGAGCGAGACACCAAGCCTCTTCCATCTGTAAGTACATGTGCTAGTATCAGGTACTGACACTAGCACATGTACTCACAAATGCTAGTATCAGGTAGTGGCAGACCTGTTTGAACAGTGTATGCTAAAAGCGCATTCAAAAATCTGTGTTCAGCGCAGTCTTGAATGTGCCACACATGCCCAGTGTGAATGTAGTTTAAGAGTTGGTGACATGCACAATGCGTTTGCATATAAAAGCCCAAATAGCACACATAGTAACCAGTGTCAATCATAAAAAGACTGACAAATGTTTCAGATAAGCATAACATATTATTACATGTTTATCTTGTTCTATTCCAAGTAATACATTTCTCTTGCAGGCAGAAAGCTACATTTGGGAATATGCTGTGCCCTATGATGGCCTAAATTGCCTGAGACAAAACAAAAAATGCCATATTCTTGTTGTGGATGCACCAAATGCAAAGGAGACAGACTAGGACATGTTTTAATATAAATTTTAGTCCAAGACATAAATCTCGAGGAGTAGGAAGTTGTGGGTCTGCATGTTAAACACTTAATGACATTCCAATGTATTGCAGAGAAGACCTTCACTTTTACAGGAAAACCTTGTAAAGCAAGCAGGTTTAACATGGTGCATTTCATTTTTACACTATATTAAAATATTATATAACAGTGCAGTATTGGCGCATTAGCATTCAGGAAATGGTGCTAGCTTTCCATCACTATGTGTGTCTGCCAGTTTTTTTACCATAAAAATCTAAGCTGGAGAAGCATGCCCCTGACCCCTGATTAGCATTAGCAATTAGCACTTGTGCTGGTTTTCAAAATGATATATTTTCTTCCTCTTTACCTGTCAGTTTACATCTCTTGACCCACCTTGATCAAAAATTCTAATAACTGTCTGTACTCTTGTCCTGGTCTTGTTTTGGTAAACAGATGAGATGTTTAAACCCACCAATTGACAGATATGAGAAAAACAGGAAAAGTAAGAAAAAGAGATATGACAGCAAAACTGAGAAAGAGGAAGTTGCTATCTTCTATGCATGATGAATATCTATTTCCTGGGACTCATTCCAAGCTGAAAAATGAAGCCAACAGCTGTTATGAAAAGTTTGGCTTTGTGACTGAGAGTTTGAGGCAAATACATTTCTCCAGACTAAGTTAAATGTATATTATTAATAAAAAATTTGAAGATGAATGAGATTTCTCCTGAAGAGAATAATAATATATTATTTTCCCCAAACATGCATACTGTGCCACTGAGTGTAACTCCATCAAGGGCAGTGAGGATGCATATTTTTCGAAAGGACACACCAACTAGTAGACTGACAACAAGAACTGTAAAAAAATCCTACTAATATATAAATCTTTGTCTTGTTGGGTTATGTTAAGAGGTTAAGACCATCAAAATGACTATGAATATAATTAGCATTTCAAGGGAAATAAAATTTGACATTTTTGAGAATATATAATTGGAAAAATATATCATTAATCAGTAACAACATATAAAACATTTTTGAAAACAGTTTTAGCATAAATCAGGGGCGACTGCAGCTCAAGAATTGAAGAAGTAGTTGCACGTAAGTTTGATTGGTGGGCTGGTTCTGGTTGGTGAGGATCTTCAGGTCCTGTCAGAGATTAGAGTCCACAACAAACCAGACTCATGACAGGAACATTCAATTGATTTTGCAGTCTGCCTTAGAGGATGCTCACCCTACAAACACCCTCACACTATCAAAACTGAATCTGAATGCATAAAATGGATAAAGGGGTAGAATGAGGGGGTTAAGCTGTATGGCCAAGGAAGGAAACGGGACAGAGCCTTAAGTGAAAAGAACATTAGTACTATGGGAGCTGTCTAATACTTGAAGCTAGTGAACTGTGTAATGCCACAATTACCTAACTGACACACTAAATAGACTAGACTGTCATTTTCCTTTACAAAGAGCATTAATGAAAATCTTTCTGAATATTCAAAGTCTGACGTTCAGCCTAACATATGCAGAAAATTAGTAGATACTTATGGCAGAATACCCATTAGCTGAACACAAACAACAGGTTTAAACTCTCTAGTCACCTAGCTTAATCTATTTCATGTGATTAGTGTTCAGAATATATATGGTTTGAATTTCGAACGGGACCTTTCTGTGTTGAGTTTGCATGTTTCCACGGCTTCCTTCCACAGTCCAAAAACGTGCTTTAAGAGGTGTCTCTAAATTGACCCTAAATGGGCATGTGAGTGTGGGGTCCTGCAGCAGACTGGCGACCTGCTCAGGGTATACCCCCCCTTTGCCTAATAGTAGCAGGATTGGCTCCAGCAGCCCTGTGACACTCAAAAGGATTCACCGATTACTGAAAAAGATGGATAAATTGTTTGGGGTTTTTTTGCAGAGAAAGAAAAATGTGATGAAACCTGGAATAGTTGGGGACATACCACAATTTGGTAAATATTTCTTTGAGCACAAGTTTAATGGCAACGTTGAAACTTTTATGATTTATTTGTGCTTTATTCTGACTCAAGCACAATAAAGATAACCCAGAATCAAGCATATAAAAAGTCATGCTATTACCTAATGCCCTCTTTTGAAGTTGGTCTTTAATTGCAGCCTGTAGAACACCCCTGTGAGCTTTAAAACAGGCTCACTTTCTTGATTCATCACATTAAGGTAAGGAGTTTGACCTTTAATTACTGCACACCTCCAGGCTAAGTACTTTGGTTTGTAATGAATCCGTCTTAGGACTGATGTACTAGCTTCCAATTAGCCGTAAAGCTTGATTATTTTTATTTACTTTTTTGTACTTTAACATGCTAGAGCTTGAGAGCAACTTTCAGGTTTTTGTCAGAGCCGCAGGGGGTTGTTGGTGGACAAACCTTTGAGTCTGTGAAAGAAAACATTCAGTCTCTGTGGATAACCACAGGAACCATTAAGGAACTGGGCAAAAAAACACCAGTGTTGTAAATTTCTACCCAAAGTGGCACTTCCACGTATCAGGAAAAAACAAGGTGTTTGAGACAAGCAGAAACAGAGGTTTGTGGTTTTCCTGTCCTTTTGAACTCTAAACTGAAGCACTGAAGTGTGACGTCAATCAGCCTCAACCCTCGGTGTTCGCAGTCGAGGAGAAGAAAAGCCTGGATTCAGACGACTTCTGTCAGGATATGGAAGAAGAGTATTTTAGTGTGTTTGCCATAAATCTGCCAGAAATAGTTCTGTGTTTAAACTGTTGAGAGGGGGGGGGGGGGGGGGGGGCGGAATTGTGTCTGTGAAGCCACCAAACTATAGTTTTGCTGCATTGGGTTGCTTAAAATCAAGAAAAAATTAACAAATTGAGTTAAAATCTTGATCTGTATATTTCTTATAATTGTGCATGTTAAGTTATTTTTTAATCCTACCTATAGGCAGGAATACCTTTTTGAAGAATAAAAAGTGTATTTTTTCCATATGTCAGAATTTAACATTTTCACTTCTATCTTATTGTCTTCTGCCATAAACAGCCTTTTTTCTTCCTTCCACATTATCCCTCCACAGCTTCACCTTCCACTTCCTCCTCTGTTGCCTGCATCCCATTGTTCCTTTTCTGCCCCGAAGCCTCTTAAGACTATATTTAGCAGGTGATTCTTCAGGAGGGATAAGCACTTGTGTTGCTTTCTGAGGACGCCCTCAGTGTTTGCAGGAAGCAGCTCACTCTAATCTCATTTTTCACGGTGTGGGTCTACTGTTGGAATGTGTTTTAAAGTTTGAACAAGAAAAAGATGAGAAAGTTTTTGTTTTTTTTGTAACTATTCTTAACTGTGTTTTTCTTTGTGAAAAGATCATTTAAATGGGTTTCAGATCACTGCACTGCTCGTCAATAGTAATCATTATTTATTAATTTCGAGAACAATAAAAAAAACATATAAAACAATAGAGAAGTTAACAATTGGATTTCAGTTGGCTGGCTGAACTTAAAGAACCACTCAAAACACAAGTATTGTGTTTTTAACTTGTTTTTGTATTTTTCTGATTTTGGAGGACATATATGATGAAAACTAATCTCAAATTCACATTTGTGAGTATTTCTTTATTCAAATTATCTTGAATCAGGTGAAGACAAAAGATGCAGTTTGAGAAAGAGTTTATTTATGGCGTAGTGGGCCATGAGCTCCCTGCTCTGCTTCGCAATGGGGAGGGGAAAGGGGGCAGGTAGCTTTGGACCAACAGAAAATAAAATGCAGTGTTCAATTATAAATGGATGAAATTCATGAAAAGTAAGTCTTCAAGTAGAGGATTACAAAGATAAATCTAGTTCTTTAGTGTGGAGAAGATTTAAAAAAAAAACATTGCAAAATATTTCAGGAGAGCTCCCAATAAAAAATAATCATTAGAAATAAATGTTCACATTTGAGCACCATCATAGTTTAAGAATTTTTCATTCCAAAAGAGCAAGTACAAAGTACATTCTTTTCCTGATTTAGGAATTAAAGTTATAGAATTTTGTCTTCTATTCCCCACATAGAGGTAGCCGTGGTGCAGTAAAAAGGGCAGTCGGCCTCTGATTGAAGGATTGCAGGTTCGATTCCCACCTTGCCCATGCATAGAAGTGTCCTTGGGCAAGACGCTGAACCCCACATTGCCTCTGATGGAAGGTTGGCGCCAGTGTTCAGCAGCGAAGCCACCATCAGTGTGTGAATGGATGAATGGGACTGTGACTGTAAAGAGCTCTGGGCCTTCAATGAAGGTAGAAAAGTGCTATATAAGTGTACACCATTTACATGCACTGTATATTGAAATTAAATGGATGAATTATATTGTACTTCAATGCAAACTCAGGTTGTTGTTGTCATTGAGAAGTTGTTCTCATTCGACCTACCTGGATAACTAAATGAAGGTTCAACATTTTTCATTTTACTTCAATTATTCTTTAAACTGTGACTTTATTGCAGTTAAAGCCAGTTTGAGCACTCAGAGGTGAGATAAAAGCAAACATGACTGGCCCCTTGAAACAGAAAGAATGCCTTTTTAAACCATTTTAACAAGAACCAAGAGTTCATGTTGTTGGATAACCCAAACCATTAAAGACCCAGGAGGATGTTTAAGATGTTTATTTGATCTCAGAATACACCCAGAGGCTTGCTGTCCAAAAGCGGACGGAGTCACTCTGAGACCTGTGGACCATCAGAACACAGCAGAGACCGCAAAAGACTGGAGGAGGTAAGTGGATGCAGAGTTAACACGGAGGTGAAACCAAGCAACGCTCTGTAAAAAAAAAACTACTCTAATCAGTCCCAGTGGTCAAACTGGCTGCAAAAAAGAGCATCCCAGTGCCATAGCACCAGTGATCTACTCTGGTTTGTTTTTTACAGAGAATCCCAACTGAGATCAATTGCTGGTATATGAACATCCAATAGTTTCAAAAGTGTTGAGCAAGTCAATTCATTGTCAGTCAAGTGTACAAAAGATGTATACACAATGACATTTGCTTGGCAGTTTTCAGGAATTAAAGTAAACAAATAAATAAAACTTGATAAAGGTTGTGATTTGGTTACAAATGTAGCCACGCTGAAATTAGTCATCCAGGTGAACAACAGAAGAGTCAGGACACAGCCTTTGGAGGAGAACATCTTAATCATGACATCTGGGAAGCTTTCCCCATTCTGACTGTGGTCTATCAGCTAAGAAGTCAAGTGACTAGTTTCACAGGGTGGCGCTGAAGCCCAAAGGACTCCATTTGTTCCCTGACTGTAGTAAGATAAGAGTGCTGAATGTTGAACTCAAGTAAAGAATCACCCAAAGAAAAAGGAAGTGGTTCTTAAAGGCTCATGTTGAAGATGCTTTTGGTCACACAAGAGGAGCTTGATCAGCTTCACATCCCGCCTGTTTGATTATGCTTTTGGTGGGACCAACGTCCCAAAGTCTTTTTTTTTCTTTGTTATTTCAAATTAAAAGCAAATCAGAAAGTACCATATTTTGCAGTTCTTCCAATGACCACTGGAGGCTGGTTTCAAAAAGGAGCAGTTTTCAGTGGACTTCTATGCTAAAAAGTTAAGTTGAGGACATTATTTTTCTGACAATAAGTTTCTCTGGAGCACAAGTCACCGAAGGAAAAAAAAAAATAAAAAAAATTATAATATAAAAAAAAAATCACATAAAGATCGCATCAGAGTAAAAGTCACTTTTGGGAGAAATCTGTTTACCAAAAATTCAGGTACAAGAATGGACATTATGTCTTGAATGTCATATTATAATAAAACCACAGTGGAGGAATCTAACAGCAGTAGCAAACCCAAACAAACTATTCAAAAAAAAACATGGCTTATACCTTTTAAAAATATGGTAAACTGTCTTAATTTGGCCAACCCACTTCATTTTCATAATTCAGAACCCTATGAGTTAAAGGGACAGATTCTGAGCACCACAAGAAAGAGAGGTGAGTGTGTAAATGATCAGCAGAATGTAAGATTTGATTTCTTGTTCGGTGCTTTTTTTCCGGTGTAATCTGCCTGTTCTGCTGGTGAAAAGTGATGTAAAGCAGACGATCGACCTCCATTTGAGTAATGGTGAAGAGGTGTCTCAACTTTACAGGGAATCTTTCCGCTTTAACAGACTAGCTGGCATCCAATGAAAAGGAAAGGTCAGGTCAAACAAGATTACAAAGTTGAACAAAAGTCAGCAATAAGATCCTCCTGCTAACCTATAAGGCTTGAATGGTATGGCCCCATCCTAAATTAAAGATCTCATAGTACCTTACCAACCAAACAGAACACTTCACTCACAAAATGCTGAATTGCTTGTGGTTCCTAGAATGTCTAAAAGCACAACTGGAGGTAAAGCCTTTAGCCACCAAGCCCCTGTCAGATGGAATAAGCTCCCAGCTCATGTAAGAGACGCCGACACAGTTTCTACATTCAAAGTTAGATTTAAAGCATTCCTCTTTGGACAGGCTTATTGCCAGGCTAGCTAGTAATCAGAGAATATCTAACAGAATATCTAATGTTTCCATACGTTAACTTGAGAAAAATATATTTTGGCTCCCATTGACTGTCATAGCCTACTTTTTGGACATGTAAACACATTTTTTTCACGAGTAAATTGCTCTGAGAAAGATTCAAACAATATATGAAGGGATTGTGTTCATGGCTTGGAGTTTAAGAGAAAAAGAGCACCACTTTGGGATGAGTGTGATAAACATAAAGCTGGAGACGGGACACAATTATCTAAGTCGAGCACAATGACCTGAGGTGCTTTTCAGTCGTCTGTCTCATGTGAGTCTTATTTAAATCAGTGCAGGTGTTTGCTTGTCTGTTATTATTATCAGTTTGAAAGAAAAAAGATAAACAAGTATTCCTTTGTTCTTTACTAGTTTTGGCATAATTGGTTCCAAATGCAAAGAACAAAACGAATAATATATTTTATAAAGTACAACTTCTTGCAATTATTCAACTCACAAAGATTAGTAAATATATAGGAAAATAAAATAGGAAAATATGTTAAAAATATTTATTTTAAACTGCCTGTATTACTATATTCAACAAAAAAAATCAGACATCTCCATCGCAACCTGCTGGAAATGTGAAAATATTTAAAATCCATATTCTTATTTTCCAATAACTGCCATCTTGACATGATGACGATGTCAGATAAATAGATCCTCTGTAATGAATAAGACAAATAGCAGTTCAGAACTGCCTTATGTGCTGGCAAAAGCAAGGTCTGGTTACGTCACCCTGATTAGCGTTAGCTGACCCCACGCTGAAGTCAAGCCTGGAGTTGGGGCCCCTGGCAGCTAGTATTCTTCCCAAGGGACCCAGATGAGCCCACCCTGAAGGGATACTGTGGAGTCACTCCCATGTGGACCCACCACCTACAGGAGAGGTCACGAGGGGAGCTGGAGCAATGTGGTGTGGGTGGTGGTCAAAGGCGGGTGCCTAGTCAGCTCAACCATTAACCCTTTAAAGGGCCTATCTCATGCTATCCAGAGCAGTGAACACAGAAGAAAGATTTTTGTTCATGATATATTTTTTTTGGGTGAAATCAGGCTCTGTTCAGCCCCCTGTTGCTACACCCCAGGTCAGGATACATTTGACTACTTGTGTAATCGCAAACAAAGGCTACTGTACCAAATAGCAACATTGATTTTCTCAGGTTTTCAAATAGCTATTTGCAGCAGTAGCATACAAATAAATTGTTTGAAAAAAATCATTCAATGTGATTTCCAGATTTTTCTTTTTAGATTGTCTCTCACAGTGGACATACACCCCTCCATTATTTCTAAGTGGGAGAACTTGCAAAATCACGAGTTGTTCAAATACTTATTTGCCTCATTGTATATTTAGCAGTGAATACAGTTTGCTTTTGCTGTTATATTCATGCTTTTATTTTGTACAAGTTTAATGTAAATATTTTTAAAGATGTGATCTTTTTTCTTTACATATTTTGGTGCCACAAAATGTAGTTTCTTTTTGCTTTCTTGTTTTTTTTTTTTTTTTCTTGTTTAAAGACTCAGGATGTTTCATTAGATAATCATCCACTGCCGTCCTATCCTCAGTGTATCTAAGAGTCTGGTTGTTGGGTCATTTTTGTTAGGTCACCTGCCCATCACTAAATTGGTTGACTCTTCTCTCACAGGATTCTCATGTTAAAGTTTAGTTGCTTATGTTGTTTTTAAGTTTACTAACTAAAGCTTTATTGTCTGTCCCAAGCTGTATTTCGTGCTTCATGTGTTTTTGACACAGATAAAAAGCAAAACATATTTTAATTGAAATTTCTAATTAACACCTCTCCTGTCTGTTTTGAAGGCAGTAAAGCTGAGGACAGATTTAATAGTTTCATTGACAAACACAAAAAACAGCAGCTTTGACACAGAGCGTATTGGCTGAAACTGCGTTCCTTGGGGAGATAAAGAAAGAAGTTAAATTGATCTGTTTTGTGTTTTTTTAATATAATTTGTTTTTTGTCTAAGTTTACTTTTTAAACCAACACAGTTTATGAAATCTGAAAAAAAAAGTATTAGACAACCTCAATAAGACTGTTTCTTTCTCAGTTTATGATCAAAAATTGTAATATGAGATCTAGGTTCCTTTAGAGCGGCTGGATGGCTCAGTTGGTTGGGTGTAGGACTAGTGTGCAGGAATCCTGGGTTTGCTTCCCAAGAGGTGCAATGAGCTTCATCCAAAATAAGACTCTTTATGCTATTGCCTTACTATGCAGCCACAAGGGGACAAACTCTCTAGCAAATCACCTGTGCAAATTAGTGCAAGCTTTTTGCTGTGGCAACGCCTGATGGGATGTGCTGAAAGGTGAACATCTGTTTAGAAATGCATAAAACACTTTGAAGGTACTGAACTTGTTAATTGTTGTGCAGTTGTCTCCTTTGTGACCTGACAAATATACATAAATATATATTCCAATAAATAAGAAATACTCTAAACATATGTGTTGACAGTGAGGGTTAGCTTCCATCTATCTGTAAAATCTATTTAAAACAAAGCTTTTAGAAACTGCATTAACGTAGACAGATTTGGAGTCATTTCATTCAAATTCTGGGAATGGTAAAACTTCAAATATTGCAAAGCATCATGGGCTCCACTGTGCTGTTTCACTACTAGGAAAATCTAACACCCTCTAACTATTCTGTCCTTTAGTCTTGAGTCGGGCGCTAATTTTAAATCTCAGCAGTATAACTGAAGACACTTTGTGACCTGAGCAGAAAAAATATCAGTTGCAGTCATTCTGAGGATGCACTCAGATGTGAACCTGCGAGCGGCTTTGATGAGGTGGCCATAAGAGAGAGATGGGGGGTGAGACTCAATTTGGTATCTCCATAGTAACGGTAGATTGCAGAGAAATCAGCTTTTCTCTTTTAATCACTTTTTAAATCCTCTTTGAAAAGATAGAACATTTTGGAGACTATAGTGTGACGGGGAGGGCGAGGATGAATCTCCACGGTAATTGTGACCCTCCTTTCATTTGCTCTCCTTCACACACACGAACGCTTCACTTCTTTGTCAGTGTATAGATTTTCTTTCAGCACTGGCCTTGTCTTTTTGCACAAGGACAACTTTCGGAATAGCAATCAGCTGGCTTCATTTTCCGCTGTCTCTGGGTGGAGCAGAGCAACATCTGCTCTCAAGTCAGAAGGTGCTGTTTGAAGGTGCATCCTTTGGAGTTCCTTACTGGGTAAAAAGTAAAAGCAAAGTTAAGCTGAAACTGAAAATATGTTGCATTTCATCATCTCTCCTAATTCCTTTTAAATTTTGCCTTTAATTTCTGTTCTTTTTTTTCCAGAAAGCAATTATGTCGTAATGTAAATTTCCTGGTTTCTGCTTGCAGCCACAAAAAAGAAGACAAAGATTCTGCTGATATGAGCCTAATTTTTCCTTCTCAAGGGGCAGCCTTGGTGTTGCATTAGGAATGAATCCTGTCTAGCTCCTTAGTTTAGTAAAAGCATTAACATATTTCCACCCCCACACTGTTCAGGGAAATTATGGCAAAAATACAAGAGATGAATATTTTCGTGAGGCAATCGGAGTGTTCCTTTCTGTGTGTGTTGGTTGCGGGACTGCTGCATCACACTGAAGTTAAATTAAGTGCTGAGCTCAGGCTGACTCACAGACTGGCACAGAAATTTGTTTTAATTACAATCACTGATTGATTCCCTGTCTAAACCCTCAATCAGCAGCCATTTATTGGATTTTTTTTTCTTGGAAATGTGCGCAACACAAAAAAAAAAGGCATCAATCGAGTCCTTATGGGTATTTTTTTTATATATGTTTAAATCTCAATAAGTTTCAGACATTTCTGACTCTCTACACTTTTTTTTAATCTTTCTCCTCTTTAAAGATTTTTTTAATGCATTCTCTGTATCTCAGAGACCAGAGCAGTGCAGCAGCTGCACAGTCCCTCGCCTTGTTAATATTTCACATAGTTAGAAGCCTGAGCAGACTCCTGGTTTTTCTCCCAAAAGGAAAGTCTTCTCCTCGTTTAACCTCCAGCGCCCAATCTGCATGCTATCCCACCCAGCCGAGGGCTTGACTGGTAACACATTTGCTGCTCGGTGACTCTATTATTCCCTTTTTCCCCTCAGTAGTGTGGGGGAAAAGTATGTCAAGCGCAACATCAAATCCTAAAATGTTAGCAACTTAATAGCTCTTGTGTTTTGCATCAAAGAGACAAACGACTTTTACCTGATCTGCAACTTCAAGCAGACATAAATAGGAAGAAAAACGGTTCAATTTTCTTTCTATTTTTTGAAGAAAAGAATCTACACATAATTGAGCCTTTATTCAGTGATCGTTTCCAATTTTTAAGATGTTAAGATTAAAAATGTAAAAAATCCCAAAATTGGTCCTAATACAAAAACTCATGTATATTAGAAAATATATTTCAAACCTTGGGTTAAACATCCACAAATTTTATATTAATTATAATTAAATCAATATATCTTTGATAACATTCAATTCTATATTTCTTTAAAGGAAAGGATATTTTATTGATATGTTTCCTTTCTGTCTCAGATGCATCTTTTGTTTATTGTTTATGCCTCCCGCATGTCTACTATAAAGGGCCTGCACTGAAAACTGCACTATATTTTGTTCCATTTCGGATGCATCTTCAGAAATATTCCTTCGAGGCGGTTTCGAGGTGAAGCGGGTGTTTGATTAAAGACTTTGACAGAATGGCATCTGAGTGATGCTGCAGAGACAAAAGATGCTATGACAAACATTCTGTTGTAAAATGTTGTTTGCTGAAATATTACAAACAGTTACTGACCTGATTTCCTGATTGAATTCTTTTAACTGCAGAAAAGCTTCTACACAGTTTGAACCAAAATCTCCTTTTGCTTATATTAACAAAGCTCAGAAAAAAAACTATTTTGCATAGTGTGTGCACCCACTGTGCGGCGTGATCAGAGACATCAAAGAGATCTACAGAAATAGAAATAGAAGTTTCCCACAGTGCAGCTCACAGACATAGACAGTCTGACACAGTTTCAGAGTTTGTCTCTAGTTTTCATTTGCAACATTTGTCTTGACGCTCAGATACATTTTTGGTTTTTTAATAATTGTTCACAAAACTTTTGAAAGTATGGACACCTCCAATTTTCATTCTCCATTTGATGTCTAAATTCTTCTGGAGGTTCTTCATTGCACAGCCTTTTTTTAAGTAGTTGCGTCTATGTAGAGGGGTCTTCTCCACACTTTAAAGCTGCTCCTCACTGGATTTTAAACAATGTCGTCTGTGGGCTTCTTTCATTTTTTTTCCTAAATTATGGACATTTTTTGTGTTATTTTTATAATGTTGTGGGTGGTGGTTGTTATATTTGTGCAGCACGTTGAGCAGCCTAAAGTTGTCAAAGTGCAATGGAAATAAATTGACTTGATGGTTATGCATCACCAACTATAGCAATTATGGGAAGTAAAAGCCAACCTAATTTACTGTTTGATTATATGTTTTCCTTTGTGCTGCCAAAAAAACAGTACAGTTTAGCAAAAACATTCCACCAGGGGCAGTAGAAGGGCTTTTCTATGTCATTTTAAAGTGTCTATATGAAATCTCAGAAACACTCTTTGTGGGAAAAGTTTAGCTAATTTTCAAAACTTTATAGCGTGAATAACTCATCTATTGTTATTCTTTTATTAATGACTTCTTGTAAAGAAGCAATGCTAAATTTGTTGATAAATAATACTTTTAAATACAGTTACATCATGTTAAAATATGTGGATCAAATTTGAGACAGTGGGTAAATAAGGTGCTGTTTTTCCCCATGAACATTCATTTTATTATTTTTGTATCTTAAACTAACATAGTTGTGAGCAAAAACTTACCAAATCACTCCATGTGCCATAACTGATACTAACTGTGTCTTATTACAACAAAACCTATTGCATTTTTTTTCTTTTTGTGGATTTCATCAAAGGATTAAAAAAACAGTTTAATTCCAAGAAATTTGAATTTTCGCTTAATTCTTTGTAGTGGGGTTTACAGGGTTAAATATAATGTGTCAAACACAGTATCACAGCATGCAATGAGCATCTGGATCGCACTTGGACAAAATTTCAAAAACAATTTAATTTTGAAGACTTTCAATAAAAGTGAGATCAAGGCTCTTGACTCAGTCACAGCATTTAGTCTTCAGTAAAGGTTCTCTGTGATTGCATAAAATATTCCAATTAACAACAACAAAAAAAGATGGATTTAAGTTGGTCACATTAAAGGAAGTCTAAAACATTTTAACTAAAACTGTTCCAAGAATAGAAAGAAAAAAGCAGTGTAGTCACACCAGGTCATATATAATTGAGTTATTCTTATTATTATTGATAATTTTTTTCAGTTCATCTACCCCAATAAGCTATAATTGAGACTCCTGGGAGACTGTGACCTAAAGAGCAGAACAGAAGGACAGAGGTCAGAGGTGACAGGCTGCTCATCATGGTAATCATTTCATTTAGTTTAGAATGATTCTGCATTGGTCTTCTGTGGCTTTAAAGTATCTTTTCTTCTTTGTTCACATTTTTAAAAAATAATTAAACTTTTTTTGCTATGCATTTGACTTTTTTTAAAAATACATGTTTAAATGGTATCATCAAATACTATGCTTTAACATTAAGCAGTATTTGCAGAGTAATGCTGTACATGTAAGGAAGAGGTAAATGATTTTACTTTAGACTAAAATCCAGTAATACAATTGCCAGCCCAGTCAGTGTATTGACATTGATATGTTGCTTTCTACGATAATGCTTTAATGTCAGGCAATGAAACTTAGAAAGAAATTGTGAAGAATATAAATTGGTTGCAATGAAAACCACAGAGCTTGTGGTTGGTCAAATGTGTGTTTAGTGTACATTTTCTAACACTAATATACTACAGCAATAATGTAACCGTATATGACAAAGACAAACCTTTTTTTACAAAGCATCTTTAAATAAATAATAAAAAGAATAAGAATGAGATGCTGTTTAACAACATAAGATGTGCATTATCAGGCTCTTTAGACTTGTTTTTTTTTTTCTTTTTGCTCCAACAGTTTGCTGTTAAAGGGCCTATATCCAACTTTTTTTTTTTTTTGGTTTTTAAGCGTATCAAAATGTTAATTTCTCAAGGAGCGAAAGGTGGTGCCTCAGAGATCGAGGCGTCTTACTACCAGGTGAGAAGAGCTCACTAAAATAACTCATATTTCATAAATATTTCATTTTTTGGTGTGCCAAAGATAATATATTAGTGCATATATGGATATAGTTTACTCTGAAAGGCTCATCAATAACATGATATAGGCCCTTAAAAAACCACATCAATTACTCTGGATAGTTGGGGCACAAGGGTCAGTGGCCTAAGGAAGGAAATTAAGATCTCCGTCTCCTTTGCCACTTCTTCAAGCTCCTTGGAAAGCCATGGAGACTTTCTCAGGCCACTTCAGCTACATGATATCTAGAGCGTGTCCTGGGTATGATGCAGACTCCTCCTGGTTGGACATTTTGATCAGCTCTCACAGGAAAGGAAAGCATTTGGTATTTTTTGTGATATCCAGACCACTTCAACTGACTTTTTTTCAATTCTTAGTGAAGCTCCCAGAAACATAAAAAAATGGAAAGAAAAAAACCCCTAAAAAACAAAGGGCAACGTCTCTTTACAAAGTTGTTTAACCATTTTTGAAATAGGGTAGTGCCTTCCCTGCAGGTTTTTGGCTTGTCTGGGTCCGTCGAGGGTTGTAGACACTAGTGGATCCACTTTAAAGGGAGCGCAGGTGAATCTTGCAGATCCCTTGAGGCTCGTGTGGCCACCTCAAGGGATGTCATGAAAATGGAACGTACAATTATCGTGCGTGTGGTAAGTGTATTGTGAAGTATTTGTAAGGATGATGTGAGGTACACACACGCCTGACGTGCGGAGGATGCTGTTGCACAGCGCCCTTTGCACAGCACCCTCGCCATTAGTGTGTTGCTCGTACTAGATCCTTACTGAGCTCACATCAATGCTATGCAGGTGATACGTACTGGTAAGTGCCTGAAGGACCCCTGTAGGTTTCCCACACAAACTATGCTCTGTCTAATTTTCTAATTTCTGACAACCAAAAATGAGCATGAACACTTTTGCTTTACCGGCTCACAGAGTGATCTGGGATTGGATTACAAACAGTTGTGACTAAGGCATAAGCAGAAGTTAAAAACCCATCAAACCCTTCCTTTTTGTCTTTGAGAATTTAAACAATTTAAAGATGTTTTGTTGTTTAATTGGTATTTCTTAATTGCCCCTATGAGTGTGTGTGGCCCTGCAACAGAACTCTTCACGATGGACCCCGTTTTTCCCCAACAGTAGCTGGATTGGCTCCAGCAACCCTGTGACCTCGAAAGGGACCGAGCAGGTTCTGTGAATGGATGGGAGATGTGAATAGACAGAAGCACACGTATACTAAGAAAGGCACAATCAGAATAATAATGTCCAAGTTATCTCACGCCTGCTCATTGATTTGGGCAACTTCAGCAAAGAACAAAATCAAATCCTCGTCTGTAATCCCCTTTCTCAGAGAGGTGTTAGCCCAGTTGGACACCATCATCAGATCATTTTAAGACTAACTCCTCCACCTGCTCAGTCTGGCTTTAGTAGAATTCTGAAAAAAGGTTTCAGGTTTTTTTGAGAGTAATAACTGCCAGTGAAATAACTATCCAGAGGATAAATGAGTGTCCTTTGATTTCTGAATCTATGTTGTTGCAGGACATCAACTACATTAACTCTCACACCAACACTGCAGTGATGTCCCCATTGATTTTGGATTATTGCTCTGTCGCCATGATCACACACATTAGCTACTGCAGAAATAATCAGCTGTCACTGGGAATATGACAGTAGTATATGTGGGTTTGTGGAGGATTTATGGCAGTCATTTTTGGGGGGGGTAGTAGAAACCGGTAAGGATACGGGTGGCAGATGAAAAATAGACTGTTAGTCTGTCTGGCCCGGGTAGAATTTCAAAAGCCTGGAATTTGACAGTAAGAATGAAATATAAAGTGAAATGTGAAATATTCCAGTGGCGAGACACTTTGGCTCTGTCAGTCCTCATTATCCAGCTCCCCCACTTCTTTTCCCTTTTGTCACACCTTCCTGCTTTCAGCTCGGCTCTCTTCATCTCTCTGGCCTCTTCTGTCTCTCAGCGTGCCGCAGGGTGATGCTCAGCCGCAGACTGGTCACAGTTTTCATAACAAAGAGGGAGTGCGGAGGGTGGAGAAGAAGAAGTGTTTGATTCCTGATGGCTCCCATCTGAATGTTTAAAGATGAGCACAGACAGAGGGAAAATTTAAGCAGAAGTTTGAAACTGGATTATTCAGTCTTTCTTATGTCATGTATCCTAAAAATCTTTCTACCATTTTTTTTTCTTTTGAAACACATATATTTAAATAAAAAATGTCTGTTTTGGTTTTTCTTTTTCCCATCTTTTATTCAATGTAATTAACACAAACTTCCACGTGGGAAACAAATTGTATTTTGCCAAAGGGTTGAAAATTGCAATCAACAAGTATTTTTCTCATCGAAGCCTACAGGGGTTCGCATTCTAATTAACAGACAGCTCACTGTTGGAAAACAGATGACAGTGTCAATAAAATCTCCCTCGTCTCGTTTATAATCCTGCGATTTTCAGTTTGAGGGTCGGGACCCTCAGGAATTATTATTTATTTATTTTTTCAGATATTTACAGGAAAAAAAACTGTGAATCCCATAACCTGCTTTGTAAGTTTTTATTTTTATTTTAAATGATTCAATTCTGTGTGTTTTAATAAAGCGAGTTTATGCTAATGTCTGACTTGGGGTTAAGGAGGTCATGACCTGAAACTTTAATTATTTTTTAAGGTCATGACTTGAAAGGGCTGAGCGCAAAGCAATAATCAGCCAACTTTACAAGTGAGATCATTTTCATACTGACTTATACACTTTGATTCTTAATTTGATTAGAAAAATCCAGCCACCTTTAAGAAAAAGGGCATGTTTCAGAAAGCAGCTCATTGCAGACATGGCTATAAAAACTGAAGCAACGTTAACTTAAACCTACAAATAGAAATACATCCCAACATGCTGAATAAAAGGCAAAAACAACAAATGTTTACATTAAAGTACAGAAAGGGGTGATAATGAAAGATGGGATAGCTGCAGAAAGAAGCAAATTATTGAAAACTATTTCGAAATGTTAAGAAAATTATGGGAAAGCATCACAAATTGTTATAAAGTTATCATTTTTACTTTTCGAGAATCCCAAGACTTAATTTTTTACAGTGAAAAAAAATGAATTTTTGGTCCTGTTAAAAAATGTATTGGATTCAGCTTCCATTGGAACAGGTATCTTTTTGGATCAGCAAATACATTTTACCAGAGTAGAAATAATAAAATAAGAATCTTTAAACAGTTACAACTAATCTTATTAAATAAAAACTGCTGCAAACTCAAAAATGCCATGAACTCAGATTTTGACTTTCAAACCATAACTGAGATACAATAATATAATATTTAATGCAAAGCAGTAGATTTACCTCTAAAAAATACTTAAGCTTTAAAACTAACTATTTGAAATCTGAAATGACATTTAAAATCTTGAATTTTTTTAAAACAAACAATTTCTTGAGCAAAGAGGGGGGAAAAACATCAAATATTTGAGTTCAAAAGCTAAAATCCGTAGATATTCCAGCACATTTGGGCAGGACGATTTAAATTCGCATTTTGCAAACATTACAGAGTAATGGCTTCTGGAGAAGTGGATATGGGCTCCTGAGTGCTCCAGCTGCAGTCCTGACCTTTTCCCAAAAAGAGAGAGTGTAGAGAAATCTGAAAGCAAAAATGCAACAATGATGACCCCATACTGCTGCACACCCTATGAGGTGTACACAGGAAGAAAGGCAGGAAATAACACCTGAAATGATTCATTACTTTCTGTGTCCTCACTGTCAGAATGTATTTTAAGTACTGTGAAAAGGAGGGCCAACATTAACGCTAAAAGCTTGAATGCTGGAGAAGATGTAGGTATTTGTAGAATGAAGTTCAGGAGGCAAAATATGACACTTTTGTTGTTAAACACAGTCAAATAAATGTAAACAGTTACAGTATTTTTGTGCTTTGGGTATATTGAGATCTGAAGAAGTAAACATTTCCAAACCCAAAATCCTCTAAGTAACGTTTTTATTTTTATTATTCTTTGCTATAATCCTGCTGCTGTCAACAGTATGAATTTACATGATGTCATGCAAATCAGGATGTACCAAAGGGTGCAGTTCCTCAACTGACCACCAAAAGCAGGTTTCAAAAGGGAGCAATTTCCCAAGTCCCTTGTTAAAAAGTCAAACTTTTCATGTTCGTTGTTTATATTCTATTTATGACCAATATGTTTAGAGGGATTTTCTTTTATCTCCAAATATGGTTCTATCATAGTTTAAACCTTTTCAATTTTAGGGTTACAATTTTTATTTTTATTTTTTGGCAGGTAGGTGGATATGGTGTTAAAATGACGTGGCATGTGAAACTAAAACTTTAAACCAAATGTCAAACCATTTTTTTTCCAAAAAAATGACTTGAAAGGTATATACATTTTATTGAATGTAATTTGTGGTTTAAAACGTAAGTCTTGTCATTATTTTTTCAAATGTGTTATTTTTTATGCCAGCCTTTAATTTCAATGCCATGTTAAGCTGGCGTCATTGTAACGGTGGGGCCATGGGTGGACTCAAGAAAACCTGCTTTTCCTTTGTTAGAGGCAAACATCGTCAGTAAGCAGTGATTGGTCCAAAGTCAGTCAAACGTTTAATGTGGGGTCAGCAGATTAGATTAACTCGCATTACAGAAAAAAATACAGTGAAAAAAAGGATGATTAGTAGGAACATGTATCAGAGCACGAATTGTAATTCTGACAAATACATTGACTGAGTACTAGCTGTATATTTCTCCAGCAAAGTGTGTGGAGTTCTGACCTTCATGGATCCAGTGGGTACTTCCTATTTGGAATGCAAAGGAGGGGTCACTCAGTCCAGTTCTTTTATACTGTCAATGGTTCCACTTCAGGTTTTATTTTTGCTGTTCAAAATCTTTGGGTGATGTCAAAGTTTAGCACTCTCCATACCCCATACTGTTGTTATTTCAAACCATTTAGAAATGGACACATGATAGGAAGCCTTGGTATGATTTCAAAACAGATCTATTTTTTCCCTTATCCACAGGGGCTGCTATCACTTCAGTTTGCCCGCTGTCATTTCCTTCCTTGTTTTTCCTCACTGCTTTGGTTCAGTGGCTGCATGGCCCATGTTATTCCAGCCAATTTTCCTGCCTGAGGTTTCCTTTCTTGTTACATTTCATCACTGTCTGTCTCCAGCTTCCAACTTGTTACAAAAACCCTCCTCCATCCCATTCTGCATCACACTCTGCCTTTGGAAAGCATCACCTCCATCACCACCATCAGCATCTTGACCCTGGAGTGCTTTCACCTGCTGATTCTGCACCTGACCGCCAGCTTCACTGTTCCACAGCCCAACCAATCAAGACATTTTAAAGATGGAAACCTCTCAGTTATTATCATATTTACCTAATCCCTTTTGTTTGTTTGTTGTGATACTTTTTATAGAAGTGTATTTCATTCAATTTTTAAAAAAGTGTTTTTTTTTTCATTTTGTATGTGATTCTTGTTCTAATTTTTATGAGAACGACAAATGACAAAAAAAGTAAAAACATTTGAGGCACTAATCTCGTCTGCACATGAAAACTACAAGATGACCTGCAATTAAAAATTGAAAAGCCACAATTTTTGATATCATTCTTTTGGTTTAAGATATCTTTTAAAAATGTTTCAATATAATTTATTCTGTTTTTTTAGATAACTTTTTTTTGTTTTTCTATATAACGTTTTTTCGTTTCTTTTGCTGTTTTTTGTTTCTCGCTCTAATTTTGTTCCGCTGTATTTGTCTCAGACTACAACAGTTGTAAGCAAGAAGATAAAGACACGTCTACAACTTGCATTACTCGAACACACTGGTCCACTCTGAGATCGAGTAATGATCTTATGGATTTCTGTTGAGTTTGTTTTAACAATAATGAGGACTTGTGATGCTTTTTAGATTATTTATGATGAGTTATTGTGAAGTTAATGTTGTTTGTCTGCTGCATTTTTGTGTAATTCACTGGTGATCCCTGCCTGCCTTTGCAGCTTCACATGCAACCTCAAGGCAAACCTTTTTCTTAAATTGAATGCAATACACTTCTGTAACTTTTTGCCAAATGGGATTTTTAACATGTCTTTCAAACGTACTTCCATTTAGTTTTAATGCATTTTTTGGTCCGTTTTATCTTTAGTTCTGGGGTTCCCATCATGGATGCTGTTTTATTTGGTCTCCCTCCCACTGTTGAATCACGATTCACTTTAGAGCCGCAAAGAGTTTTAGCCATCTTTGAATTGTTTCACATTTCTTACTTTTGTTTTAAATCTTATTTTATAAGATTGTTCAGCTCCTATTTAAATGGTTTCGTGATGGAAAAAGTTTTCAAAAAATTAGTTAGGGTGAAAGAGGAATCATTTAAATTTATTGCCAAAAAAATTAGCTACAGGTTGTTGGTAACTGCACAACAGTGTTGTGTGGTCCCTGGACAACTGTGTCAAAATGTACCCCAAAAAAATCTCAAAAATCAAATTAATCACTCTAGCGAACAGTTCCTTTTTCTCTGACTCCACTCTCAACCACAAAACAGCTGAGAGTGATGGCCACATTGTTTTCTCATCACACCTGGACAAGACACAAACAGGAAATCACACAAACTCATTTCAAAATAAAATACACACTAGAAAACACATGCAAAATAAAAATTGAGATCACGTTTCAACACAGGTTTTTTTTTTTATTTACCAGGGAGACCAACACAATTAAACCCCCTTAAGTTTCCTCAAAATGACAAATTGACATCACTTATATCAGAGTTGCAGAAGTTCCTCAAGTGTAGAAACAGTTAACATTTTAAAATGAACACTGTCTTTAGCTTCACAGCATGGACTCACGGATCAGAACCAATGACTGAAGCGAGCAGAGTGCTGTCCGTGGTGCTGAAGAGTCACTGCCATCTACTGCTGGAAAGTTCAGACTCATGCATAGAGTAACCTTCATTCATCCACAGTAGAAATGTTTCAGACTGTGCGTCTTTTTTTTTAGAAAGATGCAGTCCTCCCAAATGCACTTTGTGTCTCCTTCTGCAAGCGTTTCTGCTGATTTAATTGATCATATCATCTCTTTTTCTCGTACGGTTGATCCCATTCTACTCTCCAGGACAGGAGCCTGGTGCTGCCAGCATGACAGCTCCTCATGCCACATATGGAGCTAATTCAAAGGCGTGCTCCTGAACCAGATGAAAGATTGTTTTTGTGTCGAAGACTTGAACCACCTCCCTTGACACTCCAACACCTGATGCGCTGCGTCGTCTTTCTCGTGGAAATATTTTTTATTATCGCCTCTAAGCACAAGAAAAAGTGCAACTTTTACAGATTGAAATGTCTTTTTGTGAAAGGTTGAACCCATGTCCTCCCTCATACTTGTCATGTGGCCTTGTGAACATGCTGAATAATGCAGGCAGAAGGATGAAAAGTCAAATGGAAAACAGAGCATGGAAGTGGAAATTAATTACAACTGTTGGGAGTCAGAAATCATTCAGTTCACACAAACACACAGAGGTTAGTAAATACACAAATTCCCCTTTGGGTGCATGCAGATTAGCTTCTAACTGCTCCAACCAGTCGTTTCATTTTTAGCTAAAATTAGGCTGAAGTTTCTGTTTCACTTAAGGAGCCTGAAACTTTAAAGCTGTTGTGCCAACTTTTTAAATAAGAAATAAATCTGACCTTTTGTGCACCATAGAGTAATATGAGTTTTAGGAAATGTCCAACTTTTTTTTTAATTTGATGGGTCAGACTTTCATTACATCCCCAACTCTGTGACTGGTTCCTCCAAAATGCCAAACAAAATAATCCCAACTGCAACACAAAGATAAGGATTCGCTCTGGTGCCAGGGGATAATCTCCTGATAATGTGATGCGCAGCTGCAAGGTGTGCAGCAAAGGTAGTTTTGTAGAAGTCCCATTACCTGGCACGTCCACAGATTTGTGGTGTGGGATTTTCCAAAGCACTGGTCCTGTGAGAGGCAGGAGTTACCAACACCGGTGCAACAAGGAATGCTCTTCCAGCACTGAGTCACTTAAGAGATTAGGGAGTAGAAAATGATCAGGGGCTGTGACAAGATGAGTCTTATTTTGTCAGCAGGTGTTTTCTCACCAAAAAATGTCGCTCCTAATTGGCAGGGCTGCTGCTATTCTGGAAACATTATAATATTCTGCATTTTTACAAATGATTTGTGGCTTCTTTTCTTGTTTTAGTTTTACATACGAAGATATTTAAAAGTTTAGACAAATCAAAAGTTACTACAAATTTCTTGTTAAGATCAGTTTCTATATATTTTTTTTACAATAGTGAGTTTATATTGGGGCTGCACGGTGGCGCAGTGGTTTGCTCCCTTGCCTCACAGCAAGAGGGTTCCCAGTTCAAGTCCTGGCTCGGGGACTTGAAACAGTTTGAAACAGTGTCACCAATGAGAGGCCTTTCTGTGTGGATTTTGCATGTTCTCCCCGTGCATGCGTGGGTTCTCTCTGGGGACTCCAGCTTCCTCCCATCGTCCAAAAACATGCTTCATAGGTTAATTGGTCACTCTAAAAATTGTCCCTAGGTGTGGATGTGAGTGTGCATGGGTGTGTGACTGTGGCCCCTGTGACAGATTGACAACCAGTCCAGGGGTGTCCCCTGCCTTCACCCATGAGTAGCCAGGTTAGGCTCCATCAGCCACATGAACCCAGAAGGGATAAAACAGTTCAGAAAATGAATGAATGATCTTGAGTTATGGACGATAAGCAGCTAATTTAAAAATTGCAGATTTATACTTTATTAAATATGTTTGCAAAATTTAAAAATCTCAAATGTATATAATAAATAAAGTTGATGTTTTATTTTAGAAGCGTTTTGAACTGTAAAAAAGAAAAGGTGTTAAATATTGTACTGTAAATACCAAAAACCAAAAGAACTCCATGACCTTTTTGGCATATAACGGAGCCCACTTCTACCACTCTGACTTTTTTTTTATACAGTTTTATTATTTCACTCTTTAAATTATGCAACCAATATCAACCTCTCCTAATTAAAAAATGACTTAAATGTATTGTTTTTGCTAAATTATAGCCTAAGAACATGCATGGTAGCACTGGAAATTGCCCCCTCAAATGTGTTGGCCCACAAAAATCCGAAAATTAATGTAAGAAATTGAGATTATTTAAAAAAAATTAAGATAAAAGAAAAAATGTAAGGATGAAAGAAGAGACAGATGGACAAATAAACAAAGATATAAAAAGAAAGAAATGAAAAACAAAATGATAAAAATGCAGCCCCAACAGGGCACAAATCAGTGTCCTGTTTGTGCCTGTCCCAAGCAGTAAATGCAGTAAGATGTGTCAGGGAGAGCATTCAGTATTATAAAACAAATCAGTTAGATCAAAGGAGAAAATAGATGTGTGTATCAATGAACTGATTTGATGATGGTGTGGTTTTTGATGCATATTAGGAGCCTGAACTCTCTGCACCCCCCAAATCGCCCCACCTGATACCTTACTTGCACCCCATAGTGGGGATGACTGAATCCAGGACTGGTGTTCAGACTGGCACAGCTGCACAATGCTGTATCTTCTGTGTATTTTTTCCTAAATTTAAAACTCTCGCAATCAAACTTTTCATAAAATTCCTTCAAAACAAAAATCTTTTTCTTTTTTCCCCAAGTCAAAATGTTTTCCTGAAGTGAGAGAAACTTTACTTTTACAAAATATTTCCCAAGTAAAAGTAAAAATAAAATTGTGAACAACTAAAGTACTAAATTACCTTGAGCAAAATACACCTGATGCAAACAGGGTGCAAACAGAAAACGTAAAAATAAAATGTTTGTTACAGTGTAAACATAGTAAACAAATGAGTAAACATAACTCATTACTAACCCTTAAATGAATAATATTTAAAGATGGAATTTATTACAAATTAAATATTCTATCACGGCAAACATAGAAAAAAATCTAAAAAAAAGAAAAAAAAAGAAACCCTGAATGACAAGAAGGACATGGAAGCAAAAGGAGAAAAACTTTCTGCCGTGGCTGAGCTGTGCCTCCATGTTGACCTCCATGATTGATGCAACTGTTCTGCTGCGTCATTTTATTCCTGAAGCCTTTCAAATCAACATGGCAAAGAACTGGGGAGTTCTGAATTGTTGTAATCAGTTTCTGGGCCATTTCTGCACAAAGCCCTGCTCAGAAAAATAAAAATCAGCCTCTGAGGGTCCCAGGAAGAATGAGAATAATTGTTATTGGCAGTCAGGAGTTCACTGAATCAGTGAAGCTTAGCTGTGAAGTTTTGATTCCTTTTTTTTTTTTGGAAAAATACAAATAAGGTTTTTCTAAAACTCCAAAGATTTTTTTCTTTTTGAAATACCGGTAATTATTTTTTGTATTATGTGAAAAAAATCATATACGTTTTTTATGATGGGGAAAATTGTACAAAAACAACAAATATATTGATACATTATTGAAAGGCTTTGAGTTTATCGAACACATTTTTTCTGTTGAGTGCGTTTCGTTGTGTGGCAATCATGCAAGATTCTGAATGTGCTGGGAGTCAGAAGAGCAAAGCTGAATGTTGAAATTACTAAACGCTAAATGCCATCTGGGTAATGAGTAACTCTCTGAAGCTGCCAGGCGCGGCCCAGACAAAATGAAGCGTTTGATTACATCTCATATTGCGGGTCCCACAAAGAAGGAGCAGGCACATCTTTTAAAAAAGGTCACAATTTTAATTAAAGAAAAACACTTGTTTATTTACTGACATGTCTGCATTTCACAGAGTAATCAAATGTGTTTAAAAAATGTACGTGTCCAGTTCTGTGACTTTCATTTTGGTAAGAGTGTTTTGGCATCTTGCTAAATGTTTCTGTGCACTGCTGTCTGCCACTGCACTGCTTATGGTTGGGGTTAGGACTTGTTTTTTGGATATTAATAGCAGTGTAGAGAAAAACTGGTAAATTCATGTGATGATGGGATGCTAACAGTATTAGCATGGTGCCAATGCACAAGTGTATTTTTTTCATGGTAACTTAAGTCACAAAAGATGACATGAATCCATAGTGATGCCAATTTTTCTAGTTTTTGTTTTTTAGCAAACTTCTTTTGATTTTGTAACTTAATGTATGGGTTGGGAATGAAATACAATTTTGGACTTACATGCTTTGGCCAAAAACAACAAAAAATTCTGCTTAAAGCAAATTTCCCGATGTAAAAACTTAATACAAAGGAACAATATATGAAGACTATGTTTAATCAAGTTTGCTCTGCAGAGAAAACTTGAATTTTTTTTTTTTTTAAATACATTGAAACACATTTTTGACATGAAAAATTGTCATACACAATGTACTGTGGTCTATATTTGCCAGTTTAGTGAGTATCGATGCACCTTGATTTTTGTAGAGGCTTCTGGGACATTTCTAGGGCTCTGGATTTTGGAATTGTAGATTGGACAGCCTTAAAAAATGGTGAATGCACAAAATAGTGCACTGTGTAGAGTGGTGAAGGAATTCAGACACAACCATTGACTTGCACATGACAAAACCTGAAGCAAGAGAGGACAAAGAGATGGAAAAACAAAAGACCTGACAAACAGTAGCAAAAAAACAGACTTTTAATACATTCTGAGTCAACAGACAAGCATTGAGACAGCTGTGGATGATTGTAAAATGAAACCTTGTGTGTCTGTGACTGGAGGGAAACGCAAAGCCAACACAACTAGAACAGCAAGGCTCAATTCAAAACAACCATGAAAGCTAAAATGACAAAACAAAAAGGCAACAATTCTGTTTTAGATGTAAAAGATGTTTTCCCCTCAAAAACAGGCCAGCAGACTTTGTCTAAATGGCTGAAAAATTATCACCAGGGTTAAGTTTGTTCACACAGTCATCCAAGAAAACAACCTCTGATGTGAACCAAGACTCCTGCAGCTGAATTCAAAATGTAGACCAGACCTTTGCGTCCTTATTATGCTGTGTTTGTCTCCTCAGCTTCACCCGGGGTCCTGCTGAGAAAAAAGCCAGATTAAGCCCTGCTGCATCATTGTAAAGCAGGATATGTGAGGATTTAGGCCTTTTTTAGTTCGGTTTTATTGAAGTCATGCTTTGTGTTCAATTCTGATTTCAGATTTTAAAGCAATGGTTGTTTGTTGTTTACGTGCTTGAACAAGAACTAATGTAAAACTAATAAAAACAAACAAAAATAAGGATAAAAAATTTGGCACATCACATGAACCGAAAAGGGCTGGTTTTGTTGAAGTTTCAAATCAAAGTTTCAAATTAAACAAAAAAATATAAATTAATTTATTTGCCATATTTCCTTCAATTGAGTAACACTCTGACAACGCGTTCTACAGTTTGTGTATGAGGTTTTGGGTTTTCGTTTTGCTATTTATTTTTCAGATCATATGAACCAGATACTTTGTGTGACAAATAAATGGTGGACTAGGATGCAGTTCATCACTGGATGCAGCAATATGCCTTCTTTAGGGAATTGTTTTTTGTTTGTTTTTTTTGCAAAAAGTAGCACAATAGTAATGTTACATTAAAAAATGTTATTTTGTGTTCTGGAACAGAGCAGTACATCTGTAAAAGCTCCTTTCATACCTTTTACAGAGTTGCTCAGCATCAGATCAGTTATAGCAGCTTCAATCCTTTTTAAAAATCAAAGCCTCCTTAAGTGCCTCTCACTGCAGCTGGATGCAGCTGGAGATATGCCAAGTTGTTGCTTTTATGTCCATACAAATCTGCACAATGCCAAACATTGTGATTTGCCAAAAGTACATTTGATTGTGTATGGATGCTTATTTATTTTTTCCTCTCACACACAGAAATTCACAACTGCCAGCCAGATGCACTGTTTCCTCCCAGAGGTGGACTTGGCAACTGTTTCTCCTCTGGATGCTGATTTTGAATGAACCCCCCATCTCTGCAGTGCATCATGTTGTTCCACTGATATTTGTTCTGTCCATTATTTTAATATGATGGTAAAAACAAGATATTTTAAGGCACTGATGGTTTGTTTCAAGGCAAACCACTCAGGTTTTGAGTTTGTTGTTCTTTTTCCCGTCAGATTTTTGGGGATTTTATGTGTTATAGAATTTTTTTTAATTAATTCACAGAAATGCTCAGTAACAGTTGTGATTTGGCTGAATATTGAGGTCATGAAGTTTATTACCTGTCCAGTAATGAGCTCCTAAAATCCCCCTCTCTCCCCCTTTCAAGCAAACCACACAAACTATGAACCAATAATAAGAAACACATCCTGTTCTATGAAAATGTCCCTCATAAATATTCTTAATTGCCAATTTTTTTAATGAAAGGGTTGAAAAAAATAACAGAAGTGCCAAAATATAATACATGACCACTGCTTTTCATTCAACAAGCAAATTCTATTTATTTATTTCTAAATTGTTATAAACTAATTATGCCATGCCTGCTGCACACAGCTCAGATAAAGCTGCATAAATAAAGATTGAGCTGCAGGTGATTTTCCCACAGGCATTAGCGTTTACTTTTACCTCCAGTTTAAATGAGTTTATGGCATATTGGAAAATACAAACAGGGCTCCTGCCGTGAAATTATTAATCTGTGAGACTCCGAAAATCAAAATATGAAATGCCAGCATGACAAAATGAACGTTGGAGCAGTAAGTGAGCTGGAGTTGCAATTTTAGAACAAATGATTTATCCCAGTAAATAAAATATATTGGTAAGGCTTAATCTTATATTTTACTCAGCTGATGGAATTGATGGACACAGGTAATATAAATACAAAAATGTTATCAACATTTATTTTGGAATATGTGGAAAAAAAACTGTGATCATGAGCAAATTTTTGTATTTTAGCAAATTATGATGCAATAAAAAAAAGTGTTTCTCATGATCAAGACAAATAAAGAATTTAAAAAATATTCTTTAAGCTATTTTACAATAAAAGCACAATTTCCAGAAATTTTTGTTGTCTTGATCTAAATGTAGCTTTTTTTTAGCAGCTCAAGAGAAGACTTTTAAAGACACATTTCTATCATTTTTGAGATATTCATAAACGGTTCCCAGTGTTCTTTTAATTAGGATTATGTTGTTTTTCTATCCAAAATTTTAAAAAATTTGATTTGTGGGCGGGGCTTTTGGCACGGAGCAACTCCACCCTCCCCTCCCCCTCATAGTTACAGAATGGAGCAGGAAACACATTTTCTACATCACAAATAAGCTATTTTTCAAACAGCATTTTGATGTCTGATTCACAACTAATTCAATAAAGAAATGCAATATTCTTTATGTCTTCCATCCTGAGAAAAATGCTACAAGAACACCAAAAAATACTTTTTTTACTTGAGTGGGTCATGAAGCTATACCCAATGTATAATGAATAATTAGATGCTTTATGGCGGTATTTTTATTTTTTTTAATTCATATTAAAGACACAGTCTGTCTTTGTCTGAGCCCCTGGGCCTCTTACATCAGTCCAGACTTGTGCATGTTGGGTTAATGGTGGTGACAACTAAAGCAGAGAAACTGAAAAAACCTCTGTCTCTGCACAGAAAGTCCTCCGAGTGTTTGTCTGAAGCTTGCAAAGACATGTTTTATTCAAATCAACAGCACTTCTGGTCCTCTTATTCTGTTTGATAGCAGTTGTCCTCATCGTCATCGTCATCATCCTTGCAATCACCTCCTGCTCTATGTTTAATTCTGTTTTTGTTTATTTTGGCTGATTTGATCAGAAAACAGAGAGCTTCTTGGCATATCATTGGACGGGCTGAGTAACCCAGCAACACGCTTGCTCTCAGGTTGGCGCTCGGCTTCTTCATCAAAGCCCAGGAAGCTGCTTTGATTTCACAGACAAGACACAGTATGTAATGATGTTGGGAGCAGAGGACCCCCTCTGGAGTGATTGCAGACCACGTTTGTTGGTGTTGTTTGGATGCATCAGTCTCAACGTTGAGTGGAATGGATTCCTGCTGTCACTGCTCGGCATTCAAACAATCTTCCAGTCAATTAGTCCCGAAGCTGAGGGGAAACAAACACCTTTGTTTTTGGTTCTCAGAATGACCTAAATTCCTCTTTTTAAAGGGGTGGCATGTTCACACTGACCACAGAATGCAGGACCAGTACCATATTGATGCTTTGAGGAGTTCATTTTAGGAACTTTGACTTTTTTTCCCCTTTTCCTTACAAGCTGTTGGAGCACGAACACAAACATCCTCTTGCATATGTACTCTCCCTGACAAGAGTAGAAAAGCCTCATTATGATCAAAGACTTGTTTCTCTTAATTACTCTGTTGCTGCAGCCTCATCCAGCTCTTGCACACACACCCATGCACTCATGCACACACACATGAGGAAACGCTAATGCACATATGCACACACACATGTTCAGATTTACAAAGCAGAAGGCTAATTAGACTTTGGTTATTTTTAAAACAGCACCATTGTTTCCAAGAGGGTTTCTCTGCATGTTGTTTACAATCAGGGCTGCGATTATCATGTTGCCCCATACTCACCATGCATCTTAATGGTTGCACCTTTATCCCCCAGTCTGATTTTTTCAAACGTATAAGTACTGTATGTGCACGGCACTAACAAGCGTGTTTGTCACTCTCTAATCGACTGTCTTGACGGAGATCTAGAGACTGAGGAAAAAGTTTTCATTGTTTTTCAACTTTTTTAACTGTTCTTTAAAGGTTGTGATCCTTTGTGTAGCATCTCAAGTTACTTTTTTTTTTTTTAACCAAAATCTGAGGGGGGAAAAAAACTTGGAATCTATTGATTTTGGAAATAATTTAATTTTCCTTTTAGTTCAGCTAAATTATAGAATTTTAACGATTAATCGATTTATCCAACTAGATTGATCTGTCTGAGGCAAATAGTAAATTGAATCAAATCAAATTGACCTATACAATTAAAATGTAGTCTTATAATGGGAAATACCATTTAGATTGAGGTACAGCACAGTTTATTTTACTCATTTCGAATTCATATCATAAATTGAACTGTAATGACGGCTTGATCATCTGCTGACATCACATGTGTGTTGTCTGGTGTGATGTCACTTGGTCGTTTTTACGTTATTGTTAAATGAACCTACCATGTCTCAAATCAAATGATATTTTCCAAGATCAATTATCAATTCCTCTCTTTTTGAAATTGTTTTTTATTAGTACCGTATAGGTAGATTACATTAACTACTTGCCTCAGACAGATCATTCTGGTTGGATCGTTGGAATAGAAATCGATTCATCCATTAATCGATTAACCTTTACACCCCTACTTCAAACAGATGGAACCAGCTTCTCAATGAGCTCAGATGTCCCTCAACTTTTTCCATATGCGGGTGCAAATCGAAAACTTTAACCTTTTCTGGTGACAGATAAAATTGCTCCACTGTAGAAGTTTTATTTAACCAACTTGCATTTATTTGGTTTCTTTTTATTGAATGTTGTTTTAATGTAATGAATGCTGTATTCCACAAATGCTTTGTCATTAAGGCATTGGCATTGCCTCTGAGCACAAAAGATGCTTTACAGGTGTTTTGAAATGTGTCACAGTTCAGCAAAAATTGTCTCTGACAGGGACAAAAGCACTGCAGCACTGCAGCACAGCAGCACTATTGTCACATTTCCCACCTTCAGGCAAGTGAGCGTTAAGAAGATTTCTCAGACACGGACAAGTTCACATTAAAGGGATAAATGTGCCTTAAGAGAATTACCATCTTATTATACTATTCCAAGAACAAATTCAAGGGATCTGTTGATTTACATAGGAAGTTTTGGACCTTTAAATTATTATAAAATGCGTTGAATCAAAGCCAAACTAATTCAAACACATGCATGTCTTGGGTTCATTTACGATGCTGCAATAAAAATACAGTATAATTTCTTTAGGTAGGATCCCCCATTTATAAATCTACATAGAAAATGATGATGTATCACAAAGATCTTG
Source organism: Adrianichthys oophorus (assembly GCA_036245035.1). Classification (NCBI taxonomy): domain Eukaryota; kingdom Metazoa; phylum Chordata; class Actinopteri; order Beloniformes; family Adrianichthyidae; genus Adrianichthys; species Adrianichthys oophorus. The sequence continues at coordinate 11,127,569 of BSAI01000138.1, forward strand.
CCTTTGTGAGCACAACAATCCAAGTCATAGGAGAAAATTCTTGAAACCAAATTCAATGCAGGATCTTCATTTTTGAACAATTAAAAAAAAAAACCCTTCAACTTTTACTAAAGGGATTTAATCGCTTTTGTCAATTTTTTTCAGGGTTGAACATGCTGGATGGATCTTAGTCCACAGAATAATAAAATAACTAGAATTTGAAAAATAAAATAAAACAGATTTAACCAAAGTCCCATTTATTTGTGTTCAAATTTCTTTTAATTACTTTTAAGTATGTTGCATTTGCAGATTTTAATTTACGTGGTAGAAAAAGAGACTGTAATCTGCAAATTATGCAGATTTAGGCATTCCAAAATAAAGACATTGTGCCTTTTAATAGCACAAAAAGGTGAATCTGTTTTTAATGTTTGTGACTTCATTGTGAAACTCTATCCATATCTACTTTTACTAAAGGCACCTCTACTTCCTTGTGAGAGCTCTTGAATGTTTTAGAGTTCATTAGTAAGAAAAGATAAAAATGATTAAAAGTCATTCAGATTAATTGCATTTATAGAGCAGAATAGTGGACAAATTGTTATTTTATTATTAGTTCCTCACAATGGTGAGAATGGTTTACAGGTGAGGCACTGGCTCACTCGCCTCCCCTGACCGCATGTCCATGCTGAAACGTGTTTCAAAAAGGAACCACCAAACTGATCCCAAACCTGCCCAAATCATGTCCAAATCATGTCCACCCAGCCAAAGCTATTTTTGCCCCAAATTTAGAATCAAAACCACCTTACTGGGCAGGAAATTGTCCATTCTGGCAACACTAGTGTTCGACAAGGCAGCTGATGCACTGCATGTATCTGTAGTTAATTTGCTATTAGCGCGGCATATTGCCGGGTCCATTAATTCCAACAATATAAAAGGATCTTGCGGACCAGATATAATTACACAGCATGCCAGATGTGGCCCGTGGGTGTTGATTTTGACACGTGATTTAGATGATCTGGAGGAGTCACGGGAGAAAGTCCTATGATCAGATGAGACCAAATAGAACTTTTTGTTCTCTATTCCACTCGCTGTGTTTGGAGGATGAAAAATGATGAGTACCATCCCAAGAACACCATTCCTTTTGTGAAGCATGGGGGTGGTAGCATCATCCTATGGGGTGTTTTTTCTGAAAACGGGACAGGGCGACTGCACTGCATTAAGGAGAGGATGACAGGGGCCATGTATTTCGAGATTTTGGAGAACAACCTCCTTCCCTCACTTAGAACATTAAAGATGGCTTGATGAGTTATGCATTAGGATGTTCTTTCACCTTGTGTCTGGGAAACACCAGATTGCTCAAGTTCCTGTTATTTTCCTCTCAGCATAACCCAATCCAGTCACTCAGCTCTCTCTTCTTTCCTTTTTATTCCATGAAGCTGCATTTCACAGGGTGTGGTTGCACGGCTTTAAAGCAAAGTGTAAGTACTCATCTTTTTACTCATTTCTTTTTCAGTTCATCACCTTCAAGGTCATGAAAAAAGTGCACCCCAGCTATCATTGGGCTGTATTTATTCCTATAATTAATCAATAAAAAATAAAACAGGCTTAGGATACAAACGGAAATCTGATTTCCAGAGGTTTAAAAATTGCTAATAAAAGTGTTTAAAAGGACATATTTCTGATAATGGTTGATGTACTTTTCAAAATGAATGATGTCAAAGCAGGATTTTTTTTTTGTTGCAATCTGTTGTGAATGAGAATTTTTTTTTTTCAACAAGAATTCGTTTTTTTTTCACAGAAAGGAAACAAACACTTAAAAAGAGAAAAAAGCCAAGATACAAAACATACTCTTAGAATATTGCATTTTCATCAAGTGAATATTACATTTAGGAGTCCCAAGAGAATCTCGGACTAGTTCTGTTAAACTTTTTTGTCTTGTTGAAACGCTCATTCTAAGACAGCCATGCAGACATGCATGAGCACAGCTGGTGTGCAACAGTGACACCAAGCAGGAAAAGAGACATTTTCATTCACATATTCTGCTGTGTTTACTCGATAACACACCGCTGGAAGGGGAAGTCACGCCGGAGAAAGCCTTCTGCTCATTAGTGAAACTCCAGTCAAGACATTCCGAATAATGTAAGAGGGATGACCGTGCCAGTTTTTGTTAAACCTCACAGAATCCAAAAAGTGCTCCTTTATTATTGCTGTTTGAGACAATTAAAAAAAAACTGTGTGCGTGTTTTAGCTGCCAGCTAGCTCTTATTTTACCAGTGTGACATTGACATTGTGTCAGGCTGTGTGTGTGTGAGTGCACAGGTGTGTGTGCACATAGATGGTACACCTGCCACTTCAAAGCTTAGGCCAGATGTAGAAGCACAGGGGCTGGCACCACAGTGGGAGGTACCCCCGCAGTTCAGGGCTGTTTTATTGTTTTCATTCACGATTATGTATTCAGTAACACAATGGCTGCTGCTTATTACAATGCCGCACCGGCCCTGCATCTTCACCTGTGGTCCTCCTTTGATCTCCTAACCTGGGGACAAAATTTTCAGCTGCAAAACAATAAAAGTGGTGTTTCATTTAGCTTAAAAATGAACTCTTACTTTTCTTTGATGATTACATAGTTCTGATGGGTTTTTTTTCATGAGTTGTTATTCAAAGTATCTGTTGGTACCAAAGCTATCTTTGGGTGTAGCATTCAAGATTGCAAAAATGTCCTAATGTCTTATCCAAATGTTTTTATTTTCAATCAGCGCCATTTTTCCAATCAGCCCTGCTAATTACCATAGGTTCGTGTTAAGCTTATGGGAGGATTCTGTGCTTGGATTTTTGGTTTTTGTCATGTTCTGGGGTTAGGATTGGGGTTCCTGTTTCTGGAGAGGGTCATCGGAGTCGCCTCCTCCTCATGTTTCCTGTCTCTCAAGATGGTTGCCGTTCATCCCCGTTGTTCATGTTTCCTGTTTCAGAGGAGGGTCACCAGGGCTGCTCGCCTTCATGTTTCCTGTCCCTGGGTAGAGTCACTGGGACTGTTCCTCTTTGTACCAATTCTTGAGGAGGGGTTTGGCATGTCACACCTCACTTCTGCTAGATTGCAGGAGCACTATCTGCTTTCTGGACTTTTTGTTTTGTTCTTACAGGCCCCCTCCCCCCAGGTTTTGTCTGTACTTGGGCATCTGGGATCTGCTCTTTTGGGAGGGATACTGTTGTCACTGTTTTGTTGTTCCAAGGGTTATGTTATGTTTCAGGTTTTTTTTATTAATTTTTTTTCTTACTGTCATCAAGCCTGGTCTCCTGCATTTTTGATCGTACACCACCAGTTCTTACTTTGTTTTGTTTTGCTGTTCCCCTATTTTTAACTTTTTGTTGATGTACAAATACTTTTTTTTTTACATATAATGAGTGCAGTGATGTACCTGCTACTCATTTTTGGACTTTTTTCCACCACTTCTGCATCTTAAGCAGTCTGCTTCATACCTTAGAAATAATTACAACATAATCTGCCATAATACTTTAAGCCTTACTGAAGCTGTAGTCACGTGCACCTGTAGGGGTTTATGGTTGTCCGGGCCTGTAGAGGGTTGTAGACAGGCTCAGCCGTATCTTGAGGGGAGCGCTGATGTGACTTGCAGGTCCCCTGAGGCTCGTGCATCAATCCTTCGTGGTATTATGTGAAGAATTTGTAAGGAAAAAGAACGTTTCACGCACTTAAGACGTACAGGTGTTTTTGTCTTAGACCCTTACGCCACACTCTATAGTCATCATACTGGTCCCTTGTTGACCCATCACACCCCGTGCGTGGGGCGGGGTGATATGTAGTGCCCATAGGACCGCCTGTATGAGTTCATCCCTTTTGTCCGCAGACTGGCCTTATCCACCCATGATAGCAGTTGTGACCAAGGCTTAAGGTGGCGTTTATTTAAATGCATATGTTCCATTTGAACTAAATAATTAAAGCTGTTGCTAATGAGAATGCTTGTTGGCTAACAACTGCAAATAAATATTTTGTGTGTAATCTGCTCACATCTGCATCCACAAAAGTACTTTTTGGGGGGTTGCAACGGGAGAGCACTACTTAGTAATTATGTACGCAGCATGACTATGCATGTGAAATCTTCAGAGGACTGCTCAGCCTGAAACCGAGCTCTCTCGGTTAGATTTACTTCGGGTTATACAGCAGGCGCTTTTTACCAGAGATTCCCATGTGAGAGAATCCAGACTTAAGTAAGCATGCATTAAATGTGTTCAAAGATATTAATAAAGCAGAACTGGTAAAAGAAAAAATGGAAAAAGAGAACAGTCAAATCCATTATTCTAGACTGCAACTAAAATGCTGGAAAAACATTTTTAAAGTGATTCAATTCTAGTTTTGGGTTATTTCACCTTATTGACCATGTTATGTTAGTTTATATCCTTATAAAATGAAGAAGTAGGACCTATGTCATCCTCATCACGCTGGTCCATCACCTACCTCTCCCCACCCATCTAGTCTGAATCTAGTATGAATTGTCTGCCCTTGTTTAACAAAACATCAAAGTCACAACTTTTTTTTTATTAAAACAGTGAAACAGTTTTTTTAAGGGTTGTGGTTAGCTGTAAACTAATTCTGAGTTTGGAGATTATTTTTGTAAGTTTAAGCATTCTGTTGCATGCAAATGTGATGGCATATTTACAGCCGTTCACTTTTGACCGCAGCGTTTCACGTTCCTGCTGTGCATAAAAGCGCTGTCAGGGTGTCACCCATTTAACTGAAGGGGATAATTAGGCTGGGAGAGAAAACTGAAGAACTGAAATGCAATGTAACTCACACACACACACCTGCAACTTCACATAAAGAAAAAATGCAAGACTTGCTGACAGAACCATGCACACGCGCTGAGACACACTTTCCTTGTTTCAGTTGTTCTTTGGATGGCATTTCCTGGGGTTGCTTTCTCAGCGTGAGCCTTTCACACAACCTCCCTCTCTGGCAGTGAGCAACACTGATCTGATAGGCATGGAAGGAGGGAAAGGGAGCGCAATCAGGCAGATGGTTGGTCAGACGCAGCCAAGCAAGGAGCAGCAGACAGAAAGAGAGACAGACTGAGTGGGAGTGGTGCTGGGAGCTGAATTTCTATTTTGCTCAAAGCAGGCATTTTCATTCAAATATCAACAGCTCAGCTGACGTGAAATCAAGGTTGAAGTTGAGTGTAGAAAGCTTTAATTTTTTTTTTCACCTCATCTATTTTATAGTTAAAGTCAAACATAATCACAAGTTAACAACTTTTAAGAAGTTGGAATTCAAGTTTTGGGTGGAACAGCATTTAAGGGCATTTTCAGCTAACATGTAATAGCATGAACTTGTCCAAAATGTATGTGAGTATGAAATGAAATTCTCACGCAGCTTCTACATAATATGGGTCATGAATAACGAAATCAATCTTGGAAATCAAGATGGCGCCTGATATTATTGGCGAGAAGCCTGTCAGCAGCCAGGTCCTCAGGTCCTCTTGGCGTGTTGAGTAGAACTGGATTGAAATGTATTACAAAGGACAAAAAATAACTGCAAGTCAGTTTACATCGAACCTGAACTCACTGAAAAGGCAATTTTATTGCTTTGTTAAGATGAAGAAACCTGAGCAAAAAAAGAATATGGTAGTCATCTGAGATTATTACACTCCAAAAGTTCAGAATAAATAATTCAAACTATGTGTTTGTTCATGGGAGGCACAACTTCCCTCTTGATGAGTCTGGCCAACAGTGGAAGTGAAAAAACACAGCTTTATGTTTACCTAAAAAAAGTAAGTTTTGAGTCCAGTCCAAATGATAAAGCCCACAAACTGTGGTGCTGAGTTTCTTTCATAAGAAAAATCCCATTAAACTGAAGACTCTGAAAAGTACCGCAATCTGATCTGGAAAATATATAAAAAACAAAATTACTTTACAATAAAAAAAACAAGATAAAAGTACGGTCTTAAAACAGTTGCTACGTGGTACAATGACAACAACAATACATTTTTGTTTATGCTTCTCAAACATTTAACTACCAAAAAAATGGCTTTTAACCTACTCATCTTCAGCAAATGGGATTAGTTCTCAAAAGGTTTTACTTCAGTTTTAGATATTGACACAGGGGTGAAGAAGTCATGGTTTGGGCTTTTTATTATCACAAAGCCATCAATAGCTCCAATTATATTTGGAAGAGTCTGATCTTGCTTTTTGTTGACACTGTAAAACCAAAATTGCATTAAAATAATATCAAGCACGCCACCTTCCTGCTGGAGTCCTGGTGAAACAGCAGCTCTCTGAAACGAAGCTTGAAGAACTCAAATTAGTCTTGGATATTTTTCAGAGATAAAGAACGGCTCTCAGGTGTTCCCGAAAACAAAAATCTCGCTCAATGTTGTAATCATGTGTTCAGTGGGAACATTCAAGGTGCAGATTCAATTTAGAAAAAGAAAGATCCAATATTTGATGAACATTAAAGAGAGGGAAAAATGCTAAGTGATTTTCAAAGGCTGTGCTGACACTGTGGTGGATAGCAGCAAGATTAAAAGATTACTTTGGAGAAAGTGGGAGTGAAAGATAATTGAAATGGCCCACTGCCAAGCGCAGAATGGGCGCTGGGGTGTATACAGTAAAACAGAATGAGGGGGAACAATGCAGGCGAGCAGATTCACAGCTTATGGACAGCAAAGACGCTAATACAGTAGTAATTTGAAATGGACCGAGACAGATTGAGGAAAATGATTTCAGAGTTGGATGATTAAAATGTCTTCAAATGTTGTACTCTGAAACAAAATGTCTCCACAGATGTCAGAGCAGATTAACAAAAGAGGGATCCGAAACTGGGGAGGGAAAAAGCAAAGTCTTTTCACAATAAAACTAATTTTACAAAAAGAAAAAAAAAAATTCAAACAATTGCCTACGTTCTTACTGACAGAACATTGCATGCATGTGTGCGTGCATGTGGAGCCTCCCATGCAACCCAGGCTTCTCCTCAGGGGTCTGTTCGTGGTGCTTTTAAGTGGCAACATCAAAGAGGCCTTCATGGATGTGCACGCAAGCTTTAGGGCTGGAAAAAGTTTTTGTTGTCACAAATTTAATTCTCAGTCACTTAAACAAGGTCATGCTTTGACTGAATGACTCCTCTGTGACCTTTCTCCTGTTTTTTTCTCCCTCTTACAGATGTTCGAATATGTATGCAAAGATGAGAGGGAGAAATGCAAGCAAGCTGACAACAAAACACTCATGGGGCAAACACAATGCACTCTCATATGCCTGAATATTAAGAGGAAAAGCAGCCACAGTATCCCACCTAGTGTTCATTGCTCAATTTATTTTTGTGCCTTTTTACTAGGACTGAGGTCCAGCTTGAAGAGGGTAGCAGGTGACCGCTGGGGATGCATTCGCGAGCTGGCCGAGGAGGTAAAATGAGGAGTGGGCAATGCATCAGGAGTGCCAGAGTTTGAAATACCACACATGGCACTTCAATCACATTCAGTGATTGGAGCTGGTCTCCCATACTGTGCGTTATCATTCCAGCTCTGGGCTTCTATAACACTCCTTGACATATCAGTGTTCCTGCGTATTTTCTCTCCACCAGTCAAATTTAAGCCCTGAACTTTCCGTCTCTTTGGCTAGAAAGGCTGCGGAGCATCTGGTTTCCACGAAAATGTCATTAAACTGTAAATCCGTACAAGATAAACGTCAGCAGTGCAAGACTTGTTTTTTTTCTTTGACAATCCAAAACATTTGTTTTTCAAGAAACCATGAAACCACATTATATCAATTTTTCACTTTGTTTGCACTTTGTTCTCATTCTTCACAGCGGAAGAACTGAACACTGATGATGACTGATTCTGCTGTGATACCATTGTTTCATTTTACTGAACTCCAATCATGTTTTTAACTGTTGCAAAAGCATTTCCAGTGGTCTATGATTGTACCGTTTTCAGCCAAAATAAAAAAACATGTCGTTTTCTAGGACATAGTTTCTGCAGACCAGTTCATCAGAAATATGTCTCTGAGTTGTGTGACTGTCGTGGAGTGAGTCTTCTCTCACTTTCCATCATCCCATTATTTACACACTCTCCTGCTAGATTACAGCTCCTTCCAACCCCAAGCTAGCATTACTGGTGCAGCAAAAATGGCGGGCAATAGCGGAACTTTCTATCTGTACAGTTTTGAGCTATGGCAGCTCAAACTAGGAAAACACAGACATACCAGAAACCATTGGTCAGCAATTTGATCCATCAGAATTGAGCGGAGTCTGGAGCTTGTGGCCCACCAACTGAAGCACTGTAACTGTCAAACTTGCAGCTAGAAGGTGACTATGGTAAGCAGCAAAGTAGTTGTAGAAAAGAAGAAGAAAACAGGTCCAAATAGGGAGAAGAAAAAAACATGTAATATGGTGAAATGGAGGCACAAAGTGTGCAAAAATCCAAAGACTAATATTTTCTAAAAGTTGGAATACATTGGTTAAAAAAAAGAAAATTAAGGATGGACAGTGAAGTCATGTGAAACTGCAGTTTTTCTTTTTATTTGGTTGAAAAGCTCAAAGCTTTGAGGCTTCAGTCTTATCAAGAACAGTGGCTGGTGGCTAAATCGTGTAATTGCAACCACTCATGATTTTTTTTTTTTTCAGCAATGACATACCAGAGAAAACAGCGTGTTCTTTGCATTATGTCAATTGCAGGTTTACTTTTATTATTTAAAAAAAAAACAACCACTCCAAACATACAATAATGGTCTTTTGTCAGGAGTACATTATTTCCTGAAGATAAAAAAGGCACTAAAACGTTTTTAAGAGTAAACCAAACGTAGATTTAAACAATAAAATCCACAAGTAGGAGTATGAAAATAAGTAGTAAGTAAGTAGTGGAAAGCTTTATTTAAAAAGAGGTGCGTCTTTGTAGCAACATTGATTCTACTAGTGTTTGGGTAAAAAAATAAACCGTTATTTTGTTTAGCACCAACAAAGCAAAACTAAAATGATCATAGACAGAAAATTAAACTGTCTAATTTGAAAAGAAAAAAGCACACATCATACTAAATCACTAGCTGTAATTTACTTTATGTGTGGATGAAGGTTCAAAAGGACATCAGCAGTATTTCTAAAGCTACTAATAAATTTGCCGTTTTGCTGGCAACTAGTTGACACAAAATACTAATGGAAACCAAGAGAAGGTCTTTCTAACAAATAAAGGGGTTGAAAGTTCTCTTCCCTGATAAACAGATTTTCAAGACAAAAGTTAACCTTTTTAAGGGAAATAAAAGCATAGATTTTGTGGCAAAACCCTGAGAAAAGGTGCTTATTTTCAAACAAAATCATAAATGTGAAGAATGCTGCTCAGTCATGCTGGATGGTCAAATGCTTGCCCAAAAAATGCAGACTGCTGTCAAGATGCTGTCTGCTCAGACTGCAAACTGAAGAGAATGTTTTTCTAAAGCTAACATCTCACTTAACTCTGACAGCTCACGTCTCAAGTCCAAGCAAAATGTCCACATTTTCCCCAAACAACCCTGAAAGCTCATCAAACTCCATTCAAAATCTCAGTGTTTCGAGTATGCCCTCAACACTAATGCAAACATTTTGAGGATAATTTATTCACAAGCTATCCTATTTGATCTGATTTCAAACAGTCGGATGTAGAAGGTCTCAGGGTAGTTTGTTCCAATCTCTATCTCTATCACAATCTGTCATGTACTTTCTGACACACCAGCACTAGAATGAACATGGTTAAGGATAGTTTCAAGTTTACACTCTTTTGAGGGTAAAAATATTTGGAAATGCCTTAAAAATTCCTTCTAAAATTCCAGTCATCTGGGTGCACGGCTCTGCACAGAACCAAAAAGCTGTCATTTAAAATATTTTTTTAGTTGACAAAGATACAAAAATGCAGAAAATCCATCAGCTTGAAGCACAGCCTTCAAATAAATTATTTATAGAATTTCAAATAAAAGGATCCAGCCTTTTTATTGTTCTACTTTTTTATTATATGTTAAATAGTACAAACAAAAACAATAATTTCATGTTAAAACAAAACAAAACCTATAAAAAAAACGAAAATAAAAAAGATGTTATAACATTCTTTAAACAAACATAGCACACATTTATATTTATTTATAACCGTCAATCCTGCCCTGCTGGAATAATCAGATGGCTAAAGGAAGAGGTATAGACTATGGTGTTAAGACACGGAAGCTCCTCACCATGCTTGGAGGGCTCCAGCCCAAATCCAGCACCCTGAGACTGTATGTTAGCTGCAAGGAAGGAGGCTGAGGACTAGTGAGCGTGGAAGCCACTATCCAGGATGAAACATCCAAGATGTGTGAATACATCAAGATCAAGGCCCCAACTGACAGTGAATGTCTCAGGTAATGAACAGCAGAGGATGCGGTGCTGGAGGACAGATCCCCATGGGAGGACAAGCCCCTGAATGGGATGTACCACCAAACCAAAACTGAAAAGGCAGATATCAAGAAGTCCTACCAATGGCTACAAAGGGCTGGTCTACAGGACAGTACAGAACTGCTCATCCTGGCAGCTCAGGAACAAACACTGAGCACCAGAGCGATAGAGACTCAGATCTACCACACCAGATAAGGCCCAAGGTGTAGGCTGTGCAAAGAGGCGCCTGAAACAATCCAGCACATAACTGCAGGGTGTAAGATGCTGGCCGGGAAAGAATACATGGAGCGCCACAACCAAGTGGCTGGAATAGTATACAGGAACATGTGTGCAGAATATGGACCGGAAACCCCAAAGTCAACATGGGAAACACCTCTGAAAGTGGTTGAGAATGAGAGAGCAAAGATCCTGTGATACAGATGAACAGGATGGTAATGGTAACCAACCAGAGGTTGCAGTGGTGGATAAAGAACAGAGGATAGCTGTTGTGGTGGATGTAGCAGTACCAAGAGATGGTAACATCAAGAAGAAGGAACATGAAAAACTGGAGAAATACCAGGAACTCGGAGAGGAAATGGAGAAAGCTTGGAAGGTGAAGGCAACAGTGGTGCCCGTGGTGATTGGAACACTCTGGGCTGTAACCCCCAAACTGGATGAGTGGCTCCAGCAGATCCCTGGAAAGACCTCAGACATCTCTGTCCAGAAAAGTGCAGTGCTATGAACAGCTAAGAAACTGCAGGACCCTCAAGCTCTCAGGCCTCTGGTAGAGGACCTGAGGTTAGGGTGAAGTAACACCCCAAGTCCCCAGCTGGAAAAAATACATGTTTTCATTGACATTTTAATCACTTGCTATTTCCGTTGACTAAATGAAATTTAATTATATTTTACTTTCAAAATGATATACATTTTACAATAAATGCTCAATGCAAATAGAGCTGTAGATGATTTTTACAAAGAGTTTCTTGGTTGATGCTGTCAGAGGTTTTTACAACAGGCTTTATCTGTCCTAAATCTGAAGGTAATTATAACCGAAAAGCACAAAAAGTGCTGTAAACTTGTAGGAAAAGTGCAGACTAAAGTACTATTGGCTCATTATTTCAGATTTGGCAGCTGCTGCTGCTACCTGAGTGCAGCAAAACTTTATGGACTTCTGCCGTAACTATTTTTGGTGGTGTTGAGCTTTCTTTCGGCTGCAGAAAGCAGAATACATGACAGGAAAATTAAGCGTGAAAAGCTAACTTCCTCATCCGATCCAAATGACCGGGATTTGTGGCTGCTTGTGTGGAGGATGCCATTCAGCTGGGAAAGCTTTTGCTAACACGAGCTCCTGCTTTGACCAATTACAGTGAAATTTGATTGGATTTTGCTTGAATGTCCAGGGTTTGGGCACAAACAGAGTAGGGAGTGGGTTTTCCAGAAGGGAGAAGGTGTTTGAAACCAATTAGGTGTGGGAATTAACCCCCTTCCTCCTCATTTCCCATTCTAAAGACTTTACTTCCCAGTGCAGAGTGTGACCAATGGGATAAAAGAGGAAAACTTGCAGAATCATGTGAAAAACACCATTATAGGAATAATAAGGAATAATATAGGAAACCTATCAAATGAAATGCTGCAAGTTTTAAAAAACTTTAAAAACAAAGTTTTAAAGAAAAACAGGAAAGACAAGTCAGAAATGGAAACGCCTTTTTACATGAATTGATGTTCAGCAGAGAAACAATTATGTGCAAACAATTAATAATTTAGTAACAATGTATTTGCTTTACATCACATCTGTGTCACTTCCCTTTCCCGAGGGGGATCACTGCACAAAGTGAAGAGCAGCAGCCCCTCTCATATCTGTGTGTGAGCATCACTGCATCCCTCCACAGCAAGCACAAGGAGGAGATTACTGCTCACATCAAAGGAGGTTTGTCTAACTTGGGTCTGGTGTTGTGCCGGTCGAGCGGGGGCCTTGGAGCAGCTTCGCCATTCTTATCTCTCCCCCACAGACTCTTTGGGCTTTCTACTGCAGCACAGTTGGCTCCCGGTCACAGCTGACACATGAATGCAAGGCACAGCCTGTAATGTGCACGGAGACAAACACCAGTTCCCGTGCCCCTGTGTGGAAAACGCGCGTGCGCCTTGACACGCAGCAGTGAGACAGAATTTGTTCTGCTGAGTTAGTCTCTGTCACCCACACCCCCAACCCTTCCACCAGCCTCTGCAAAGAGCTGAACCTGCTTCAGTGAATATTTGAAATGGATTAAATGATTATCCCGGGACGGACACTTGCAATTTGCATTTTGCATTTGAATGTGATGCTCAGTGTTTGAAGTCTCTCAAGGTGGAAGCAACAACAAAGCACCATCAAAGCACAAATCGTCTACATGAAACAGCTAACAAATAGATTTACAGGTTTATTCTCTCCAACAATTTCAGCCTGTAGATGAATGAAAGCAGATTGGAGTTAGGGGATTATGCTTCACAGTTCTGGTAATGTTTGGTTTTTATTTGCAATTATGCTGACTTTAGATGGAAAACTGATAGCATTGCCTGCCTCTAAATATCCTTGAAATGTGCCTACTGGTTGCATCTACCTAAACTGCAAATCTCTTTCAAGTTTGCATTTTTGAACGGCAGATTTTAGCTCCTGAAAAGATGTTTCACTCAATTCTGTGTCAGATCTGAGTCCTAGCTAGTTTGAAATGCTTCAGAAATCATACAAAAAAAGCACAACATATGGTATCTACAAGACAGAGAAAGTAAAAACACATTTCTGGACTGTTTTTCTTCCCAATTTGAAGTAAGATAACACATAAAAATTCATATTTTTTTTACGTCTGTTAATCAAGGTTTTTTTTTTTTTTTTTTACAAAAATAGGCCCTTTGTGTTCAGTTTTCAGCAAAAGTCTTCAGTCTTGTAGGTCGCCTTGATAGCTGCAATTTTATTCTTTTGTTGTGTTTAGTGCAAACAATGTTTCGGTTGTTTTTAAATGTTTTTATTCTTTGTAAGTCTAACTTTTTGCCATCGTTTTCCCAAGGTATTATTTATTCTGCTGGAAAGTGCTTTTATTTTTGTAGGTAGGATAAAAAAAAATATCCAGCAAAATGTCCACGTTGCACCAATTAAATATATTGTTTACTGCAACGAAGGCGATGAAGCTTCAGAAAAGTCTTGACAGGATTTCAGTAAGCTCAGCTGCTCCCCTCCTTGCAGGTGCACTCATTTTCTCCTTCTGTCATTTTCCTTATTCCCGTCACTTTTGTATTTTCCAGTTGATCAATGTTACATTTCACTTTATATTAATTCACCCAGACCCATGAATTCAAAATGTCCTGTACATGTATACATGCAAATATGTCTGTTTAGGATAAAGATAGAGTCATATTGGCTTAATTTATATATGTATGTGGATGAACAGTATACAGTGGGTAAGGAAAGTATTCAGACCCCCTTAAATTTTTCACTTTTTTTTTATTGCAGCCATTTGTTAAAATCATTTTAAGTTCATTTTTTCCTCATTAATGTATACATAGCACCCCATATTGTGAAAAACAAAAACAAAAAAAACCCCAGAATTTTTTACATTTTTGCAGGTTTATTAAAAAAGAAAAACTGAAATATCACAGGTCTTTTTTTCAGCAAACCCCATTCGGGCTTTCACGTGTCTTGCACTGAGGAGAGGCTTCCGTCGGGCCACTCTGCCATAAATCTGCGCTCAGCCACAGTGATTGTTGGGTTCTTCTTTACCTCCCACTAAGGCTCTTCTCCCCTGATAGTTCAGTTTGGCCAGGCGACCAGCTCCAGGAAGGGTTCTGGTCGCCCTGAACATCTTCTGTTTAAGGATTATGGAGGCCACTGTGTTCTTAGGAACCTTAAGTACAGCAGATATGTTTTTGTAACCTTGGCCAGATCTGTGTCTTGCCACAATTCTGTCTCTGAGCTCTTCAGGCAGTTCCTTTGACCTCATGATTCTCGTTTCCTCTAACATGCACTTTGAGCTGTAAGGTCTTATATAGACAGGTGTGTGGCTTTCCTAATCAAGTCCAATCAGTAGAATTAAACACTGCTTGACTCAAATGAAGGTGTAGAACCATCTCAAGGATGGCCAGAAGAAATGGACAGCACCTGAGTTAAATATATGAGTGTCACAGCAAAGGGTCTGAATACTTAGGACCATGTGATATTTCAGTTTTTCTTTTTGAAAAAATCTGCAAAAATGTAAAAAATTCTGTGGTTTTTTTTGTCAATATGGGGTGCCATGTGTACATTAATGAGGAAAAAAATGATCTTAGATGTTTTTAGCAAATTGCTGCAATATTACAAAGAGTGAAAAATGTAAGGGGGCCTGGATACTTTACGTACCCACTGTAAATATAGAGGTGTATCTTTTTTACTCTTCCATTTTTTTTCTAATCAAATCATTATTATTCACTCTAAGTTTGATATGTCTATGTATATATATATGTGTGTACATTTCTTTTGCTTTTTGAAAAATTACAAAAACAGATATATAAAATATGTAGGATTTAAAATGGGTTTCTGAGTATTTCTTTTTTCAAACCGTGTTGGATCAGGAGCAGATGAAAATCTGTGATTAGCAAAAGCTTGAGTTTGTAATGCAGCAACTGCCATTATAAATTCTAAATTCTCCCTTTTTCAGCTCCAAATCTAAATCAACCCCTAGAAGACAAATAGATCCATTAACGTCTTCATTTTCCTCATCTGAGCTGCCATCTGGCTCAAAACTGTACGACTGAATAGCTCTAATATCGTTTTAACGGGAGAGAATGTAAACAAAAGAATGCAGACATTTTAATGTAGGCTTACTTCCGTGCCAACAGTCACACATCCCAGAGGTGAATTTCTTATGAATTCCTGCTGCTCTGCAGAAAATATGTCTTCAAAAATGAAACAGGCCTTCTGATTTTTACAAAGTTATAATCAAAAGAAAAAGACCACAGAGAACACTTTTACAATAGACAAAACAGTCAGAGTGGGACTTTAACTTCTTTATTGTGTGACTGTGGAAACGGGTGCTTCAAGTTCAAGTCATTTTCAGTATGAAAGCATGTGTCCTCCATTTACAATTGTGTGCAAGTTTGGAAGCAGTGATTCTAAGCATGACAGCAAAAGAAATGCAGTTTCAGAGCCACACCTCAGACTGTCCTGTCACTGTGCGGTATCTTTAAATGCCTGCCTTTCTGTTTTCCACCTTCTATGATCACCTTTTTCTGACTTTTTAAAATCTTTTTTTATTCTTGATCCACACACATCACAGGGTTGCTCTCACTTTGAGAAATGACTTTACAAATCACCTTCAAATTCCAGCATTCTTAAGGAATCAAATGAGTAAACTTTGTTTTTAAGGTTTCTTTTGAAGGAATAAATTCTCAGTTTGGAATATTGTGAGGAATCTAGAGATGGTTCAGCACCAGAAGCTGCTAACGCAGCAAATTTTCAGTCAGCATGAGGGCTTTTACACTTTGCACCGCTGCAAAACATAAAATATTCAACAAGCAAAATGCTTCCATGCTTTCACTGTTTGTGGCACAAAAAATAAATACTTGGGATAAACCTCAATGCTTTGCAACACTTTTTTTTCCCTTTTTAATCACCTTATTCTTTTGTTTCTTCATGGAAAAATGAAGATGTAAAAAAAAAAAAGGAGATAGAGGCTGTGCTAGTTCTCCTGCCTGTCCTGAGCTGCATATACAGACAGGAATAGATCGTGTCATGTAGAGTGGAACCAATGTAACTGCTCCAAAAGTATGATTACCCACCAACCCATTCTGGGTGCAGCCACGTCTGGGAATAAAACCAGCTCTGACATAACAGTGAAAACTACGTTTTTTTTTTTTTTTACAAAAAAGGAAAGTCCATCATTAGTTCAACACAAAAAATATATATTTTATCACTTTATGTCTGTTTACTTTAGTTTATTGGTCAATTTGAAACAGCTGTATTACAGTTTATAGAATCCTTTTGTTTTTAGATCAATGCTAAGAGTTGTTAACTGCACATTAGTGAATCATTAATTTACTAACCGTCCTCACATCACAGCTGACCAGCCAAGCAGTGATCCCTACTGGTGGTGATACTGCATTACAGCCTGTAGGTGGTTCATAGTTCAAACATTTGCATTCAGGTTTCCACTGTTCTGGGTTGTTCTGTCTTAACAAAGTTTTTGCTTTTTGATCTACTTTTGCAGCAGGTGGCAGGTCTGACATTTGGGTCTGGAGTTTGACACCCCTGGGTTAAATGAACCTGTGGTACTTGTATTCACAAATATTAGCCCTCTGGCTTCACAGAAACACTGTTCTTGGCATTATTTCAACATTTCCATCCTGTTTTGGTTCCAAAAGTCACCTGTTAAGGCTGAAAGCAAACACACATGAACAAACTTCACTTTGGAGCGGCTTTGTCTAGAGCCTCCTTTCAAACCTCTACCACCATGAAGAACTGCATTTTCCAAGCGTTAATATCCCTCCTGTCTCTTCACACTCTGTTTGTATGTGATGAGGATTTTGTGCTGATGCCTGTTGAACTCGCTCCTGTCCCCTGTAATGACAAAGCTGTGGAGAAGCTGTCTCGTCTAGCCATCACGTACATCAACGAGGACCGCAAGGAGGGCTATAAGTTTGCCCTGAACCGCATCACCAACGTCCACCTGCATGCTCAGGTGAGTAGACAAATGCTATATGCATTACTGCTTACAAAAAAATGCATGTAAAGATTTTTGCACTGAGGTTAAATTTTGTGACAACATGCTGACTGAAAAAAAGGTCCTGAAATGAGAATCAATCCTGTTTCATTCCTCATAAATAATGGCCTGTAGTAATCCAGATAGCTTTAGTGAGGCATTCTGAGACAAACCAGCTTTTTTAAACTGTCAGGCACTGCTGTGACCTGTCATGAGGCAGAGCTTGCTTTATTAGACTCAATTTCAATTCATTTCAAACCAAAAGAGTTGGCTTTTGTTTATCTGGGGTTCAGATCAATAACATGAAAGATGTCATGTCATGCAGCAGCTCCTGAACTGCACCTTAAAATGTCATTTGAAGAGCACGTTTTACACACAAGTTGATGACAAATTTCTAAAAACTGATAGTGTTGCAGGAATCTGTGTAGAAGTGTTTAAGCTTCCTCCGTCCGTGACGTGTTTGCGTTTTGAATGCCAGGGACCAGCAGGTAACGTCTATTATCTGGACCTGGATGTCCTGGAGACCAAGTGCCACACGCGCAGCCCGAAACCATGGAAACGCTGTGATGTCAGGCCATTCATGGAAACAGTATGACACACACTGTCGCACATCAGCAACCACACGACCATCCGTGTACACGTCTGAGCGTGGAATTCTTTGAAAGTGATGCGAAAGTGATTTCTAAACATTGCAGGTTTTATGTATTTTTGACTGGGAAGTCATGATGTCATGGTGTTGACCGCTTGACCGCTAATCTTGACCTTGAACTACTATGGCACTACACTGGCTTAGAAATGTATTAACCCAGCTTTAGCAAAGAGTTTGTATATTGTTATAATCTGCACTCCTTTTTATGTGCTGTGGGATTAACCTTTGACAGTTATTAAAATTGAGGTTTCAGTACCCCAATGAGGACATTTTGCTTTCTATCTCCCTTTTTAAACTGATTTTATCATGTCATATTCAGCCATATCTATTGGAGATAGGTATAGAATTTTTGTTTTCCCTTATCATGTTTTTATGTTTATTTTTTATGTTGTTACAATACAAAAGGAGCTTTCCCCCACATTTTTTAACCTCATTTCAAAGACAAATGTATTTCTTAAATATGATTAAAACCTAGCCCAAGTTTTTTTTTTTTTTTTTTTAAATACATAAAAAGTCATAAAAGTGACAGTAAAACAGCAGGTGCAATGCTTTAACTGTTATAGTGAGGAAAAGAGTCATGACTAAAGTACACAGAAGCTGACCCATTCTCTCTCAGGTCACTGCCATTTTTAGAAACCCTCAAAAATTCATGCTGTTAGTTTTGCTTTTAAAACAAAAGCAGGCTGATCCCAGAATCCCCCAAAGGGCATAACATTTTTTCATGAGCTGTTATTATTTTTTTTGTTCATATAAAGCTTTGCTGTGATCTTGCCAACAAAGATGTTTCTCTTTTATATCACCTTAAGCAAATCTCTGGCAACTGCAACACCACCATCCTGCACACAGCTGAGCGTTTCTCCTACTTATACAGTTATGACTGCGCTCTCGTACCAGGTAATACACTTTTCTTTACCAATTCATAACCACATAACCTTATATCATATATTAGGGATGCCACAATTCTTGGTTCAAAACCAAACCGCATATTAGACCATTGAACTAAACTATGGGGAAATTGAATCATTTCATCTCTGCTGCATACGTTTGTGTATGTTTACGTTAAGTGTCAAATATATGAGTGGTGCTAAATTGGATTTGAAATTAATTTTATTTAATTACCAGCCAATTAGCAAATTAAAAAAAGAGGATGTTTCTGAATTTTTTTGTTTTTTGATGTTGTTTTGTAAAATACAAATCAAATATCGAACCAAAAGCATGACTCAAAAATCGGGGATTGAAGCAAATTTTGTTGAAAGTGAATTGTTCCATCCCTGTTATATATGGGAGTAGCTCCATACTGATCGCAGCAGTTAAAGACACATTCAAAGATGGCCGATGGAACACATTTCTTTGCCATTTTTAAACATTTAAAACACACGAGTTCTGACGGCGAACTGCACAATGTTGTAAATGTGCTTTTGTGTGTTTGAACATTGCAGTTGTTCAGAATTAAAGGGGAAAAAGGCAGGTTCTGAGAGTTTACATGTCCTGCAGAGCATTTGTCAAACACAGGCGTAACCAATTCAAATAACCACAACGTTTTGAACAACTGCTGAGCCTCAAATAATTAGAAATTAGTAACACCTGTGAATTTCTCAGCGCAACTAATCACAGTGTTGTTTTTGCTTTAGTATTTATTGGTTTTAACGCTATCCTAATCTATTTCTTTAAAGACGGCTTAATTCTTCTTCAACCCTCCACTTAAAAAAGGGTGTGCAGATTGCTTCCTAATGATAAGCTCCTTTCTTTTCACCAGTCGTTGATATCACAGCTGCAAAACTTACCTTGCAATATAACAGTCCTCAGGGAAGTGCACCATCTCTTAAAATCAGTGCAGCAGCAGACACTAGCGCACAAATGTATTTTAGCTGGATGCTAACATCATTTACAGGGTGCTACAGCACAAGTTTCAAATATTTTCAAATATTCTTAGAAAAAATGTTACTGAATTTTTTTTAAGTTTGAAGTTTCTCTTGAAGGGGTTTTGATGTGCAAGTCCAGTATTTCTGGTTCCTTCAGATGCCCCAGAGAAGCTTCAGCAGACCTGCCCAACCTGCCCTCTCCTTCTTTCTGTGGACAACCCACAGGCCATCGCTACTGCGCAGACCACTCTGGCTACTTACAAGAGGCAATCCACTCTTGGTGCCGGGCTGGGAGTGAAAAATATCACCAGGGCTGCATCTCAGGTACAACTATAGTCACCTCCAATGCAGGAAATAAAGCTCTGACTGCTCAAAACGTTGACTCAGATCATTGATTTCCCATAAAAACCAGTGAAGCGTAATGTAAACTTTAAAGCTACGTTCAAGAACATGCTTTTAACATGTGGTGTTCACACTGGACAAGCAGGGAGGGCCTTCTTCTTTTTCCATTGCTACTGTTTATTAGCTTATGTCCACCGCTTACACTTGGAAGAGGCCTGTTGCAAAATGTCTAAGCAGTGCAAATCATGCTCCAGTGTCATTATTCCAGCCAGGCATAAACTGCCACACGTCAACAAAACTGAGTCCCAATTTTAGGTCAAAAACGGTCTAGAAAAAGTTGCGTAGCTACACATGAATATGAAAGATTTGAACGCAAGAGCCCCAAAATACGCATACCTGTGCATTTATATAGACTTTTCATTGAAAGTGGTCACTTGAACGTGCAGTACCAAGGAGGTAGCTTGAGATCTGATAACACTACATGAATGTTGGAGGTACAGCAGTCTACTTGAAATTCATTTGAGTCAAAAATTAAGAAAGTGTCTTGGTTCAAAGTATATTGTATGTGTCTATTTTAACAAAGCAACTTTGACATGCCAAAAAAAATTATATATATGTATATATAGGTTATTGCAGAACAAATTCAAACAGCTTCTGCTGCCATTGTTTGTCTAATCCTGCAATTTGTCCCGTTTTCCAATTGACAGGATGTGCCAGTGAAAGCTGTATTTGTGGAGTACACGGTGCAGGAGTGTCCAGACGGACTCACAGAAAGAGGCACATGCCAGCGACAGACGCTTGACTCTGACACAGAGGTGCCCAAGCACGCGCTCTAGTTATAATGGTGCAAGCCATACGTGTATAATTGATGCTGCATGAATTACTCGCAACAAAAGCTGGAACCTGCGTAGAACTGGGATGTGAGGATAGACGGACCTGGATTGTGTTGAAGAGTATAAACAGTAGCCACTGAGTGTGTGTGAAAAGGCTTAATTAGTGTCAAACTGAAAAAGATGCTGACAATTTGAGGCTAATTAATGTTGGTACAAAAACTCAAAACAAACAGTGATTAGCACGCTCCTAATGTTGGGTCGCTCAAACAGTTCCCAGATGTGTCTGTTTACTATGACAGAGTAATTTCTATGATTAAAGCATGCTGCAATAAAAAGACCTTGTATAACTGTATGGGTTAGTCACAGAGTTTGACAGGATTCTGAGGATTTTTCAACCTTTTTTGTGTTTTTTTTTTGGTATGTAATGAGAAGGTGTTTCAGGGTAAATTATAGGATTTCACTGTCTTCTCTCAGACTGCAGGTTTCTGTACCGGAGCTCTGCTTGGAGACATGAATGAGCATCCTGATGCTCAGGTGTCTTGTGAGATGTTTAAACTGCAGGTAAACGTTCACAGCATTGCCACTTTTAACCCATTAAAGGCTGAGCCATACTTCTCTAAGCCCTCCAAAATCGTACGGCTTTAGATCCATTCAAATCTTTTTTTTTTCTGAAATAATTAAAGCATGAAAACAAACTAAGAAGGTAATTTTTTTTTTTTTTTTTGCTTTTGTATGCCATAATAGAGAAGAATAAAAACGTCAACAATTAAAAAGTGCTCTGATTATAATGTAATGTTAGATTCAGATCATTTTTTTATGTGTGGAATGAAATAACCTTCTGCTATAATTTTGTCATATTTTCTTTTGTGGTTTGTCATGTGATTTATTTGTTGTCCTGATTTGACAGTATAACCTTGTTTGTCCACAGAATGTGGATGTGGTTCAACCGTTGCAGCCGCAGGGTCACAAACTCCTCCAAACCTCTGAGACACCAACCTTTCCACCTCAGCCTGATAACCCAGGAAATGATGCTCAGCCTGCAACTGCTGACCCGCCATCCCCCACTGTGACTCAACCACCGCCGCTCGACCCTACAGCTACAGCCCAGATTCCCTCAGACGCCTCGACCACGGTTAACCGGCCTGTTCTCCTCACTTCCTCCTCCAGCGAGTCTGAGGAAGCTCTTGCAAACCTTCAAAACCCAGCCAATCCAAGGCCACTTGATTCGTCCTCTGAAGAAACTGGGGGTCCTGTGGCTCGGCGTCCGCCCTTCAACTTTCGCTACCAAAGGCGAGACCGTAAAAAGCGACAGGCCTTGATGGAGACTCCACCTTCTCACCAACCAGTGTTCCTGTCTGAATTCCCCAGCGGGACGTCACCTTTCCGGTCTTGTCCTGGTCCATCTCGATATGCCACAGTGTGACCAATATTGTTTTAGAAAAAAATACAATTTGCTTGTGTATGATTTACTTAGCAAAAATCCAGAGCAGTAAGCTCTCCTTCTCATAATTATCTGTGCTAATGAGGGGAAAGCTGACCCTTAAACTGCTCCCCCAGTTCAAACTGTGACTATTCTCTACGCAACTCACACAATGAAATGGAATCAACATATTTAAATACATGGTAACCATTAAACTGCTTAAACTTTAAAAGTTACTGTTAGTTGTATAAATGTTGGTAAATATAAAAAAAAAATGAATAAAGATAAATGTTGTCCATCTCGATTTATTTTGGGAAGTGAACATTTGCCAGAATCTTCATTTCTTTATTTTCAACCAACTTTTGGGACATTAAATATTTTATACTTCCAGTCTTCTAAAAAAAAACTTTTGTTGGATATTTTCCCATACATTATCTAACTGTATTGTCTTTATTACGAAAAAAACACAAAAAAAACACAAAATGTGTGATTCTGAGCATCTGAAAAAAATATCAACCTCAAAGTTACACGACTCTGCCTCCTCCTTACTGACATCACAGCCTCGTTGGGACATGGTGGCCATCCATCAACCACTCCATGCATCTGGACCTTCCAGGGTTGCACAGCACTCGTCAGTGAACAAGGCTCTTTGGAAAATAGGTCTCCTTGTGAGTGTTGTTTGGGGGTGGCCAAATAGAAGGTTTACGTAGAACCGCAGGCCTCAGGAGCAGGGGTGTCCAAATCCAGGCCTAGAGGGCCTGACACCGTCTGGTTTCCTGCCTTCCTCCCAGGTGTCTGAGATTGATGTCAGTGGTCCAAAGAGCGCCAAGACACTTTAATAGCATGCAACATAGCAATGAACAATCTTGAGAGAGTTTTGTTCTTTTAAAGTCCCAGCGCAGCATTTTCGTCGTGGTGAAGACTAGCCACTTAGAATATTGTAACTTCTACTTCCATTGCTGAAGTGCATGAGTTTTCCCTATATTGCATGATCTACTTTTGTCCCACTTGATGATTACCTTGATTAAGTCGATTCAGTCACAACAAAGTGTTTATGTGGTGGACCGACAAAATAAGCTCCAATCATCACCCTTGGACACACCCGTGTTTTACAGTAAAATACATTTCTACCAACTTTTTTTCTTCGTGCCTTTTTGCTTTTTTATTTTTTGCCAGATTTAGCACATTCAAATCTAATATTTTCATTATTATTTTAGATAAATGAGACTGAGTAACAGCCCTAATGTTTTAATGTACAGAAATAAAGAGAATTTTCAGATTAACCCCTTGATGTCTATTGATGGAAATATGCTGCAAACCACTTTGGCTCAAAACTTTCCTTAAATTCAGGCATCAAGGGGTAAAGGGACACAACTCTGAGCTACTAGCTGAAAGCTCCTGTTTTTACGTCATTAAGTGCTGATCATTAGCCCCATCTGGCTGCAGCCTTCCTTTAAAACCTGCTAAAGCTTTAAGAATGTCCTAATGCGTCATTTTTGGTTTGTTTTGGTCTTGAAAAAGATTTAAATTGTCTAAAAAAATAATTTTTTGTCACACATTTGTAAGTTTGTTTGCTTAGCACATGCTTTTTGCTATGGGGATTTCATACAACAAGGAGAACTATAGACGGGAGTACTAACTCTAGCCTGTGGCTGTGTGCTGAACTATCTCAGGGGCATATTTGCACAACCTGTTCATGAGTTTTTGTGTATTGCAGTAGACTCTGACCTCTGTGGTCCTGTTCCCCTGAGATATAATTCAAAATGTTCTAAACAATGTCAATGTCTAACCTTGATTTGAACTCGCAGGACCACCCAATTCAAACTCAGTTATGGAACCAGCATGTACATATATATATTTTACACATTTAAAATGGATGTGGACATCATTTTTTTTTAAAATAATTGTTATAATGTTCCACATTGTTGTTGATCTTAGGTTATGACATTTACAACCCCCCCACCCCCACCCACCCACCCACACGCACACACATATACACACACGCACTTACATGATCCAAATATGTTTGTAAGCACAAAATAAAGTCATTGTGTCATTTCTGAAGACATAAACCAAGATTAGGATTAGTCCTGCTGGTTTAGTGGCTTGCAAACACCCATCCCCAACAGCAGGCAAGTATGAGGCCTCAGCACATACCGATGAGTTGAAATTGCTGTCATACACACAATCTCTCTGCAGAATGTGGACTTTAAAACAAAATGTGCTGATGCACCAGCTTCCCACGGGGCTGTGTAGAGACGTGGGTGTTTTGATTTGTTCTATACAAGATAAAAAGTGTTTTGCAATTAGAAAAGTATAGTTTCCTTTGTCTGATTCACTTTGCTTTGGGATAGAATTTGTGCTGTCTTCATTTCAGCGTCCAAAACAAATTTTTTATTTATTTTTTATGTGAAAAATCTTATAAAAAATTCCTGAAAATGCCCTTAGGTTTTTAAAGGACGCCTCTAGTTTCCCATAAAAGCCCCGCTACCCTAAAGACGTGGCCTAAATGAACCTTATCTTTCTTGTCTCCCTTATTGACTTCTACATTTTCTATTAGTTAATAAAACTAATAAAAACAAGATAAATATTTTTTCATATGTATACAGTCGATTTTCTGACATCAAAAGCTAAAAATGTTTGCTAAATGTTCTTTTTTTTCCCTTTGGTTATTTTAGGTGTTAAGCCTTTTTTTTTAAAGCTGTTTAGGAACAAAAAAATGTATTTCAAAAGTTTTTTTGTTTTTTTTTACACATTATTGTATGCTTAAGAGGGATGCTTTTAGTAAAAAAAAACTTCAGGTTGGCTTTATTAACAGAAAATTAACAAATTCAAGTACAAGTAAAATGTAAAGATTATTAAAATGAGTTATAAAATAAAAACTGTTAGATTTACTCACACTCTCGGACTGTTTTTACACATGCAAAGTTAAATTCTTGTTGCTTTTCTGAAAGAGGGTATGTCATCCACCATCGAATCATCTGCTGGACCTGCTGTGCCACATAACGCTGAAGCAAAAGAAAAATACAAACATTCCGGGAAAGCTTTTAAAGCTCCTGGCTTCCTAAAGTGGGCTTTTGTCAACAAAGCAGCATGAGCTATTAGGAGCTCACAGGGACAGAGGAAAGAGTAGGTGCTAATGTAAAAAGGTGTGCTGTACATGGCTGGGAAATACTCTGGAGACCCTTTAATAAAGGCCATCTCAATGCTTTTTGAACAGAGCAAGTGAGAAAACACTCAAATATGCGACCAGGAGGCTGCTCAGTTTAATACAGTTATACTTTATTAATCGCTGGGGAAGAAATCTAAATATTGCACCATTAAAAAAAATCAAATCAAATGGATAAATCGAGTGGACAGCAATAAAAACCAAGTCAGACACAGACCTGTCAAAGGATGATATGGATAAAGGTGCAGCAGATCCAGCAGACAGGAGTCATGAGTCTGTTTTTATTTAAAGGATTGTGTAAATAATAAATAAATAAAGAAAGAGAAAGGTTGTTTGAGAGGTGGGATTAAAGGGATGTTGTAGGCGTTGTGAACAGCATTTAGCCTGCACCAGACAAACACATGCGTGAGGCATGTAAACAGGGAAGCCAAAACAAAGATCCAAGAATTCTTCAAATTTCCATGTTTGTTTTGCAAGTGTCACCATTTTCTTTGGGAGCAAATGCTGAAGAATGAGTCAACTTCCATTTCTAAGTCTGGTTTCCTGCTGTACTGCTGAATCCCTAAAAGCAAGAGGAAGGCGAGTTCAAATGTCAGTGAATGTGTAATCCTTCCTGTCATGAAGAACTTGTTTCAATTAACTTAATGATCCCTTCTTTTTCCCCCGCAAAATGTAACATAAATTCAATACATTTTTTTTAACCTGCACTAAATGTGACAAAACCCAAAACATGCAGACTCTTTTCCCTTGAGATGAAAGAAACATAAAAAAAACACATATAGAGGCTCTTAAATTACTTGGGAGGATGCACTGTGGGGTAGCGGCTACCACGGTCACCACACAGCAAAAAACGAGCCTGCTTTGAATCCCAGCTGGGTCTTTCTGTGTGAACTTTGCATGTTCTTTCTGGACATGCGTGGGTTTTCTCTGGCGTCTTTGACTTCCTCTTACACTAAAAAATATAGATTTTCAAGGAAATTGGTGCGGTTTTATTTTAAGTCTTAAATACAAGTGTGTGACTGTCTGTGCGATGGACTGGTGATATGTCCAGAATGGACTCAGGACTCTGTGTTCATCATGTGAAAGTTCTGAGAGCAGTCAAAGGCTACAGCAACCCAGTGGCCCTGCAAAAGATGGTGGGTGAAGATAATGAAAAGGTCCTGGATGGATGTATTGGCTTTAAAGCTTTTTGAAGTTTTGTGACACCATCTTACTAAGTGGAGAAGTAAATATCTTACCAGCTGCTATTAAAAGTTTATCAGAGCCCTGGAAATAAATACTAATTTAGATTTCAATTTCTCATGAACCAGGGTTTATTTTTCTTTTTCTGCTTAGTTTGTTCAGTTGTATCATCAGATAGGGTTACATTTTAGTCATTTAAAAAAAAAAAAAATCTGCTGCTTTTAAATTCCCGTCATTGTGACTCAACTTCATACTATTTAATTCCTTTTCCGTCTTATTTATTTATTATGCAATGATTATAAAATACTTTACAATATTCATAAAAGCATTTTTTTCCCCAGATTATTTCCAACTTAAAAAAAATGAATGTAATTGTTGTCTAGTATTTAGTAAATAAAGACATGACTTATATTGAAATTACCTTTCACCAGCTGGGCTTTGATTTTATAAAGAGTAATGTAGTTATGGAAATTATCTTTAAAAATAGTAATGCAGCTTTTGATTAACAAATTGATTTATAAATTGTAGATAAATAGTAAGAGGACTAACTTCGATTTCTAATTTTACAATTGAAAGAAAATGAATACATTCCTCCTAACGTGTTTTCTAATTACACATTTTAAAACAGAAGTGTATATATTCAGTATTAATTGATGAATAAATATCGGATATTGTAGAACGTATTTTTAAATGCAATATATACAAGTATTTTTAAAAATCCTACATTGGTTTAAATACAAATTTTCACTATAAATTTGACAAGATATTCAACTATTCTGGATTTATTTTCCTTCCGCCAGCAGTAAATAAATTAGACATATTGGTGAAACGCCCTCCTCCCGGTTTCTGAACGTCAAACTTATGAAAGGTGTGTCTGCTCTTTTAGACTTGTCAAAGTTTCCCACGACACCTGAAGGCAGCACCCCGGCTGCACCCCGCTTGGGCGGAGGAGGGCCTTCCAGAGCGAGACACCCCACCCCACCCCCAGATGGACGTGTGACTCGCCTGATGTGAAAATACTCAAATTTACCAGCTTCCATCCCCGAGTTTCTTCGTCGTGCACACGCTTTTTCCTCTAAGGTAAGTACTTATTTCCCACTAATATTTGACTTTTTCCACCTTTCTTTTCAATTTTTTCCTCTTTCAGTTCCTTTTTTCGAGTTAGCTAGCTTTTCCCCTTTTTCACCGTTGCGTTCAGTGGAAGTTTCACGCAATAAACAAAACGGTGTCCGCTCATCTCTGTTTGCCCTCAAGTCAGACGGGAAACGTGTTGTGACACGCCTGTTTTAAACGGACTGATTTCCAGTTTTTTTTTTTTTTTTTTGTAACTTCACCCCCAGCAATCATAACAATGACTGACAGGAGAGCTAGCTTAAAAATAACGTAAAACTTTAATCTTGCAGCAACTTCATTATAATACCAACAGTAAAACACACTTTTTATTTTGTTATCCGATGGTTTTCCTAAAACACTTCAGCCAAATAATGATAAACCGTTATTAAAGGACAGCGTGAAGTTTGAGTCCTCCAAAATTTCTCATGTCCGCTTTTGTTTGGAGCTTAAAAAGATGGTTTCATTTAACTTCTCCTCTATAATAAAAGTTTTTGTCCCAAGTTCCACCGAAAACTGACCTGTCAGATTTTGTATGAGGATGTTATTGACGACTTTGCAGCGTGTAAGGTCAGAAAAGTCCAACTCTGAGTAGTTGTAGACACTGGCCTAGAAACTTGATAACTTTTAGATATATGTATCTGTTTTCAGCATCCTTACCCCACACCCAATAAAAAATAACTTATTGACGTATTTCATAGTTGCAAATCAGAGCTGATTATTAAAACATGTATAAAAAAAATCGTTTAAGTTGTTTTTATTTATTTTTTACACATTTTGAATTGGAGCGCCACAGTTGAGGCTCTCACAGTTTTCAGTGTTTGTTGAGTTTGTGACTAGATTTGCATTCTGGTGAGCCTGTTTTGTCACACCTAAGTTGTTTCCTACATCCAGTGGACTGAAGTTTAAAAAAAAAAAAAAAAGGGACGAGTAACAGCATGTGAGGTGCTGCAAGGTCTATAACAGTAAATCCATTTCAAAGGGATCTGTTCTTTGTTTCAGACAACCATGCAGGACAAATATTTTGCCCCCAAATTCATTATATTTTGTCGATATGGTCAAACTTTTTATATGTGATGTTGGAAATCTAAACATGAAAAAGATAATTAAATGGATGATTGTGCTTTGTGAGTGTCGAGTACAAAACCAGATTAAAAAGTAGAGGAATGGTGTTGCTGTTTAACAGTGCAACTCTGAACTTGCAGGGCTATTTTTTTAAAGACATTTTGATCCTTGCTGCAGACTTGACTGTACCCTAGGGATTTTTGTGCACTGCAATCACTTTCTAACACACACAGGGAATGATGCAATCAACAACACTTCATGGAGAGAGATTCTTTCTGACAAAACCAGTCCAGAAAATGAGGTCACTGCTTACCGTACATATTTTTGTTTAGACCGACGGAGGGCACAAGAACCCATGAAGTACCTTCTGAATATGGTTAAATATTGTGTTTTCACATATTGCTGTTTTATTGGACATGAGAGATGACACAGTTATTGCATTGGGGAAAAGAAAGACCTACAAGAGGTAAACTTGAGCAAATGTTTGTCTGCATTTGCATCGGCGGATATAATTACAGAGTGCAGCTCTGCTAACTGGAATGCATTCCCATCTGCACCTTCCCCAGTCTTTTTGATTGATTTCTTGTTAGTTATTGCTAATGATATTGGGTATTTGCTATCACGAGCATGAATGTTAAGTGTTTACTCCTCAGATTTAGTTTTAAAATGAGAGGTGTGATGAGAAGAATCCATGCATGGAGGTCTCTCACCATGAAAGGCAAATGGGTTTGTGTTGGTTCTTTGCAGTTTTCAGATGTTAAGAGAAAAGCGCTTTGGGCCCCTACATAAGTATACGCCATTTACCATTTATATAGAAAATATATTATATTTATATAGAAAATGTTAAAAAAAATAGCAAATTTACAGCTATAGATTTTTCAAATAAATCTTTCACTAGCCTTGACCCAGATATTCCAAGAACTGGAGCTTTCTAGCTTTCTAAATATAACAAAGTTCTATTTGTTAAAAAAGCGTTAAGGAAACATGGTAAATTCCTGTGATTGTTAATGCATGTTTTTGGTTTTGAAAATCTCTCAACATTTTGAATCAATACACAATTGTATTTACATCTTGTGTTGGAAATGTAATCGCGATGGTTGGTTAAACAGAAAGAAAATAATTTGACACAAAGTTTTGAAGTCACAGAAAGTAGACATATTTCTCATTCTAATTTGGTTATTTATTAATGGCTATGGCAGGAAAAACAAGAATATTTATAAGTTTAGAGATTGTATTCAAAACTTTTAAAGCCAATAACGGTAAACATTGACCTTCTCTATGAACGAGCTCAGTTTGTTTTGAAAATATCTAAAATTGCCTAAATAAAATATGAACTAGTTGCTAAATCAAACCAGCTGGAATTGACTAAGAATGTGAATATTATTAATTCAAGAGATATTTTCATTCAAATGATTAAAAAATATTACTGTGAGTGCACAAGATCAAAACTAATTCAATTAAATAAAAAACTTTTTCAGTAATCCACCTTTTATTGAGCTGTTGTCATAAAGTCATTCATAATTCCAAAGATTACTAGAGGTGTGCTGGAGAACATCAGCTGTTCTGGCTACATGGAGGACTTTTTCATCCGTAGTGTGTGGAACAAATAGCCTTACGCTTCAGTGGAGCCACTTAACATGGCTATAATTAACACTGAAGCCCGGACTAATTGGAAGTGACACAAACTATCGGGTGACTTATTGATGCAGGTTACCAATGCCTACTTGCTGAAGAAAGACAGTAATCTGCTAAACGTGGCAACCTAGCCGACTGTTCTCACTTTGAAACATTTCTGCTTGGTGACAAGTTGGTTTTAATCCGTATTCACCTGAACAGAAGGTCTCCTACCCCGGCACCTGGTCTTTAAGGTCGATGTGAGCTCAGAGTGGATTAAGTCCTTTGTTTTGCTGCTACAACCAGTTACAGTGCTCATAGAAGAGGCAGCAGGTGCAGGGGGTAGTGTGTGTGTGTGTGTGTTTTTTGTCTGTTTTGTATTGTTTTTTTTTTTTTTTGGTTGAAGTTTTAGCAGGAGCTGATTGCGTTATGTGTATGTACATGACAGAAGAGACAGTCATTGGTGTTAGTCAGAAAGAGCAGCGTTTGCTCCAGAGAATACTTGAGAAGCTTGAGATGTCCGTCGTGTCCACCTGCTTTGAGTGTGTCAGAATGGGAAGAGGTAACAGGTATGTGAGTGCCTCAGTTTGACTTGGCTAATCAGTTTCTGTTGTTTTATTGCGAAGAAAAAACACAGTCAATCTAGAAAGGAAAATAAACTCCTGTTTTTCTTTAGTTTCCTCGTAATGCAACATTTTACAGATTGTTGGGGCGGCTTTTTAGCAGGAATCTGATTTGTCCAAAAATACATTTAAATATAAAATTGTCACAACAAACTCAGTTTATTTTAAAAGTGTGTTGTTGAAATTTAACAACCAACGGAAGTGCAACCAAATCACTTTTCCCAAGTTCACATAATCCTGTTTTGGAAAAGCTTGACTTCCAAACACTGGAATCAGGTAAAACTGGTTATCAATATATTTAAAGAAAATCATTAATAACTTGCCTTAAATAGTTGTTTTTTTAAATTTGTATGATCTATTTTTTACATTACAAAAGTCAAAACTTAGGTTATATTTTTGTGAATGGTCGGTCACCAATCATTTAGATGTTTATCAAGACTTGTTTATCATTTACCCAAAAAGAAAACAGTCTAAAGTAAGCTTGTAGTGCTTGTATTCATCTTTTTACATTGTTGTCAGTGGATGAACAATCCTCAGTGGAGGTTTTCTACAGCCTCAAAGATAGAAACAGTTTTTCAAATAAAACAAGAGTTCTGATAATAATCCAGTGCTAATAATAATAATAAAAAAAATCATGTTTGCCTACTGGATTTTTTTTTCTTTCCAGAAATACATTTTTGTACATTATTTTCAGTCTTGACAGATTTGGTTGATTAAAAAATGAATTATTTCTATATTATGAATAACCTTTATATCTGTCTGAATTTAAGAAAACAAAGTCATTAAAGTTTAGGATTGCTCAATGTTTAATGCAGCAGTGTTGCAGAGTAGGAACAAGACTGTATTTGTTTTATGATCGTATGATGTCATTTCAGCTCGCGTTGTTTTCATCCTGTGCTAGTTGGAATAATCCCAGAAAAATGTGTTTTTGAATTTGATTTTTAGTTGGATCTGTTTGGTCAAGAGTTTACATGTTTAAGTAGGAACAGGTTTGTGTGTAAGACCTGTGTAAGGGTTTGAGTTCTCTGAGGACAAATACCAGGAACTTTTCTAAGCCATAAGAATAGGATTGTGCAGAAATTTTGCTTTAAGAGTCTAGGAGAAAATCATAGAAGACCCCAAATGCATTATGGTTTTTTGTATTTATACAGTTTGAAAATATTCTAGATATTTTGAGGGCAGAATTTTTAAAAGGCAAGCTTTTACACACGTGTCAGAGATCAGTGGGAAACTCTAGAGAATTGACTGACATTCAAGCACAAGTGTATATTAATTGGTATGAGGGTGCATTGCCATTGCTGTATCTTTTCTTTATACTTCATTGGAAAATGCGCTAAAAACTCCATTCCGTTTAATAGGGATGTCAAAGTTAGATTGGAGAGAATAGATATTTCATGTGAAAGAGTTGGTTTATATGCTTTTTACTTTCAGAGCCTACATCTTTGTTTATGAAGATGACAGATGAATTATATGTTTCTTCTCAAGGTGTCTACATCCTTTCAGAGGAAGTTTACTGTTGAAGTTTTCATCAGAAGAAGGGGTATTTTGAGTCTGTCAGTGTTGAACTGGTGATGGTTTTGTGTAAATCCTCTATAAAAGCAGCCACAGGTGATTTTGCTGTTTGAGTTATGCTTTGATGTTGGCAGGCTTTTGATGCATTTACAGGTAATTCATGTCATCACTAAATAGCGTTTTATGTGAATTCATGAATTGCGCCAGACATAAATGCAATTCAACCCAACAGTTAAGAAGTCTTTTGAACAGCATAACAAAAAGGTTTCCTTCATCATCTTGCAAGGTCAACAAATGCATTCAGCCTTTACATTTATTTTTAAGGCTTTACATTTTTTTTATGTATTTTTTTTTTCTTTTTTTTTTTTTACAGAGGGATCTATAATTTTTCAGAGAAATGAAACAAATTTGAAAGTTGCAGAAATGTAACATGTTCATTTTATTGTCGCTTAGATGGATTTCAATGCCAATCATGATTTCAAAAGACTCAAATGCATCAGTAATTCAATTCAATTTTATTTTATTTTATGTATAGCCCAATATTACAATACGATATACTATTTTACCTCCAGAATCAGACTGAAATCATTCATCGCATGAGGTGGTTACACTCTGAGGTAACCTTCATAAGACCTTCTTTTGACTCCTTAAAGCATCATATGTGGCTACAGTTATTGTGTGGTGGTGATTCTGTTTCCTATGGTGACTTAAAAGGGAGGAAGGATGTTAAACGGTGGAGCTGAACCACATTTGGGACACATTAGTGTTTTTAGAGCACAGAAAGGAGGTTTGTGTTTTCATTCCATGGTATTTGTGGTGTTTTTAAGACCTTTGTGCTCATAACAAACAGGAAAACTGTGCTATTTTTGTAGTTTTTTTTTTTTTTCAGTTTTACTGATTTTTAAATACTTTTATTTGTTTTAACTTCTCATCATGAGCTGTTTCTCTGACCAAAATGACTAGTTGTTAGAAAAAAATCTTCGCATGGAGGCACCAGAGACAGTCTGTCTCCTAAAAGTCTTCAACATACAGTCTTTATTCAACATCTTATTTTTTATTGCTGCAGATAACCGGAATACATTTCAAGATTTAGGGTTTATTTTCTCTTCCCTGCTGCTCAGTGACGCTGGAGTTCGTCCCAGCAATCAAGGGCCGCACACACAAGTCAAGTGCTCAGTTAAAAATCATTGTTTAATAAATAATACACAAGCTTATTAAGTCACACTTACATGGATCCTTCATCCTATCATACTATGCTATCATACTCCACCAATTTGTGTTTTTGTTTTTTGAAGTCGTATTCTTAAGACTACTCATACATTCCTATATTAGCACACTTTGACATTTTTCTGGTCTTTATGACTTTGTCTCCAGAACATTTAACTGGATGATGAAATCCTCATTTCTCATCCTGTTATAATTTAAAACGTATGCAAAAATACAGATTATTCTCACTTCTTCTTTTGAGCAGAAAAAGTGGAATTTTGCATCTGATCAATAAAGTTTCCTTTGTCCTGCATTCTTATTTATGATGTTAAAGTGCAGCTATTCAGTTCTCTATGTATATTTAGAAAAAAAAAAAAATTCTGTGTTTTTATCTTCATATTTATGATATTTAATTGCTAGGTTTTTGTTCAGATGGAAAATAAAAAAAAAAAAAAACAATCTCTTTCCAGATCTGATATTCTTCTTTGACTGTTAGTAAGCAGGCTTTTGTTGAGTCTATATGTGCAGAACAATCTTGCTGGCTTTGGAAGTTCTCAGCCTTCCGGTTTCCTTACAGAATGGAGTCATCATGTCTTGATCTAGCTCTGGAAGGCGAGCGGCTCTGCAAGGCAGGTGACTACAAAGCAGGTGTGTCCTTTTTTGAAGCTGCCATCCAGGTCGGGACAGAAGACCTTCAGATTCTCAGTGCCATCTACAGCCAGCTGGGAAATGCCTACTTTCACCTTCAGGAGTACATAAAAGCTTTGGAATACCATCGGCATGACCTCACACTTACCAGGTAAAAAAATTCCCAAACTTGTTTTTAAAAATGTACTTTTTAAAATATTTTCTTTAATTTTTAGATTAGATCATTTGAATTTTTTTATCCTTGAGGTAAAAACAAAATCAGTTTCACTCGTAAATGAAATGAATATGAAAAAAAAAAAAAGAAGATCTGAAATAAAGTTTTAATACCAATTTCTTCCCCATGATGAAATTGCCAGGGTAGACTCGGGAGCATCCCTGCTTGCAGCTGTAATTTCCGTTCATCTCTCTTGTGTTTTCACACTTGTACACTTTATGAATTTAATATAATTATAATGTAATATTTGCATTTTTTTCCCCCTTGTGTTTCATTTGCAGAGCAATTGGAGATGAAGTTGGTGAGGCTAAAGCCAGCGGTAACCTTGGGAACACGTTAAAGCTTTTAGGGCGCTATGATGAGGCTGTGGTGTGTTGTCAAAGACATCTGGAGATCACAAAAGCCATTTATGATAAGGTCGCTTACATCTTCTTTCAAGATTGTTGAGTTTACATCAAGATTTTACCTTAAGCTCTTTGGAGTTTTGGGAAAAATACCTACATTTTAGCTGTGGACCCTTTTAAACTTCAATTCAGAATTTGTTTTCAAGCCTGTGACATAAAATGCTGCATAGAATCAGCATACCAACCTCTAAAATAGTTTGTCAGCCTTGGTGTAAAAGCTAAAGAACCAGGCTGTCGATGTATTTTCAGTGTGTAATTACAGCATTGGTCACTCGGGTTTCCGCCTGTGAAAGTCTGCTGGGCCTGTTGCAGGTTGGCCAAGCGCGAGCCCTGTATAATTTTGGAAACGTTTACCACGCCAAAGGCAAGAGCATCTGCTGGAGTGGAGCCAAGCCGGGGGTGTTTCCAGAGGAGGCCAAGACCGCTCTGAGGAAAGCTGCACACTACTATGAGTGAGTTGGGATCCCTGCTTAACTCTGGGTGTTGATTGTGCTATGCTCAACCTCAGAAGTCCTGTGGAATTGCACTAAAAGGAAGTGGTGGCACGGCCGTCCGGAGCCCTAAGTAGAAAAGTTGGCTGGTAAACGCTAGAATTGACCTCAAGTTCTCTTTGCTTAAGATGCTTAAGCTGAGTGCGGCCAAATGCTTTGGATAAGAATCTTAACAATCTCAAGGTTGTTTTGGCCTGCGAGGTCTTTCTGATTTAAAAAAAAAAAAAATGATTTTAACGCTTAATTCTCTAGCTGAAGACTACAGGAAGAAAATCATAAAGTTTAAGAAGCAAGTCGACCTTAAGATGATTTTTTTTTCATCGTAAATAATCCTGCAGAAATTCCACACAGTATGTAAAAGCCGTCTCTTTTTTGTTTTACGTGAAAACATTTTAGAACAAAAAGGTTTGAATGAGAAGGTGGTTCATTGGAACATTCATCGGAGAAATTATGAATGTATGTTCTGTTAAATAACACTTTGTGATTCTCCATTGAAAAAAAGCACAGAAAATAAAAGACTTTTAGTTTTTTTGG
This sequence comes from Adrianichthys oophorus, assembly GCA_036245035.1. Lineage (NCBI taxonomy): Eukaryota > Metazoa > Chordata > Actinopteri > Beloniformes > Adrianichthyidae > Adrianichthys > Adrianichthys oophorus. The sequence goes on from BSAI01000138.1 coordinate 11,163,499, forward strand.
AACAAAACAAATCTGTTTCAGACACATTCTGATCATTCTTTCTACTCATAAACAACCTCAAAGACAAATAAGATGGCTTTTTGTTGCAATACATTTCACTTCATTCACTATTTTGGTATTCAAAAAAATGAATCGCATTTGTTCCTTAACACAAATCTCTCAGAATGTTTTTTAGAAATTTTGGGTTACAATGGCACTTGGAGAGTTAAAGTTATTTTATTTGGAATTTTTCTTGTGTACAAGAAACAGGAGCCACCCTTTTTCTGTACTCTGCTCTGATGTGAGGTTGTGTGAGCCAAACATCCACTATCAAATACAGTATATGTCCTTTGTGTGAAATTAAAGTTCCACATTGGCAAAAAAAAGTGTTTGTTCCATCTTCAGTAGAGATGTCACAGCATGATGCAGCTCCCAGGTGATGGCTCACGGTTTCACTTACTTAGGGGTAAAAAGAGAGTGCAACCTCTCGTAGTATTGATGTTAACTGTGTTAAATCTAATAAAAGGGGAGTTAAAAAAACTCGCATAGAGTCTTTGAACTTAAATGTTTTGTTTTTTGTTTTATAAAGAGCAAACCTGAGCCTTGTGACGGAGCTGGGGGATCGAGCTGCTCAGGGGCGGACGTATGGGAATCTCGGTAACACGTACTATCTTCTGGGTGACTTTGAAGCCGCAATAGCTGCACATGAAAAGGTAAGAAAAAATCAGGAAAAGTTGGTTTTCTGTACTTTTTTCAGGTCGTATTTGCTTGCAAGTTTTTTTTATTTTATTTGTTTTTAAGAACTTGGTGCTCGAGTAGAAATGTCCACCTTCCTTAGCCCTGGCCTTCACCGACATCCCACTGTTTGTGCTTTTTGGCAGCGGCTTCTTATTGCTAAAGAGTTTGGGGATAAGTCGGCCGAGCGGAGAGCCCACTGCAACCTTGGCAATGCTCACATTTTCCTCAGCCAGTTTGAAATAGCAGCTAATCACTACAAGTGAGTATAGTTCAGACTCCGTGTCTTTGTACTGACAGGCTGTGACAACAGAAGTTGTCCTTTAAACAAAAATGATGAAAAACTTGCATTAAGTGCAGTTTTTGCACTTAAATGTTAGCTTTTTTTAGCATTTTTTTGAGACGATGAATTTGCTGACACAGAACTTTATGTCAAATGAGAAGAAAACATGGAAAGATAAGAGCAGATTACTGTCATTTTCTGGCACCCACCCTTCATTCTCTGAACTTCCTCCTCCTCCTTCCCTTTTGCCCCCAGGAGGACTCTGCAGCTGGCCAGGCTTTTGAAGGACAGAGCGGTGGAAGCGCAGGCTTGTTACAGTCTGGGCAACACTTACACGCTACTGCAGGACTATGAGAGGGCCATCGATTACCACCTCAAACATCTGGTCATCGCTCAAGCCCTCAAGGATTGGTAGACTATTGTCAACTTATTTTGAAGGATCAAGCAGACAGAAAGATATTATTCAAGCTTTTAGACACCCATAGCCACACAAACACTGCAGCATGTTCCTAAAAAGTGACACATTTATTACACACAAAATGTAACTTGATTTAAAACATCAGAAATGTATAGTTTTAAAGAAAAAAATCTTCTCATAAATTTGAAATTGCTGCCACTTAAAATGACAGAAGATTTTCAAGGTTAAAGCTTTGGCACACCAATTATGTCCAAAATTCTTAATCTATAAATTGTTATTTTCCACATAGTGACATAATTATAGTATATTTTGGCCAGTTTGAAACAATTCTAAAAGATTACTGTGCTTTCTACAGAATCTATTGATGTGCCATTTCTTTACAATTATTGTTTTATGTGTTATCTGTACAGCTATACTGTTTATACAATACAATATACAATTTTTATGTTTTTATGGTGAGGATTAAGCTGCTGTAACAGAAAAATCTGATAGTGCTATTTGTGTGAGAACATTTTGATCATCCTAACTTCTTCTTCACTGCAGTGTTGGTGAAGGAAGAGCTTACTGGAGTTTAGGAAATGCCCACACCGCCGTGGGGAATCATGAGCAGGCAATGCTCTTTGCTGAAAAACATCTGGAAATTGCAAAACGGGTAAATGTTTCTAGTTCACCTTCTGTGTGCACTGCTTTTGATCAAGACACACAAGAAAACCTGCATTTTCTGTTTTTTTATGGCCTGTCTGACACAGACCCATTGAAGGTAGAGTTTTATGCTTACATTAAGCTCTGTTAATGTTCATGCCACAGACTGGAGATAAAAGTGGAGAGATGACCGCCAGGATGAACCTGGCAGATCTACGGATGGTTGTTGGACCCAAGTCCAATCCCAGCATGCAATACATGTTTCCTAACAACAGAATCAACGACCCTGATCCTCTAGAAACCCAACCAAGCCATCTCATCCTGCCAGGTAAATCTAATCTTGGGCTGAGAAATCTTCCCTCTTTTTCATAAAAATTATAATAAAACTTCAGGTTAATTTTTTGCAGTTTTTTTTTTTTTTTTTTTACTATTTTCTTGGTATTTGGTAAAATCTGAGGAGTTTTTTTTTTTTTTTCTTTTAGATCAAAGAAAAAACAGGTTTTGCTGAATTTATGTTTGTTTCAGGGGTCAGAACTTCATTAAGAAGGAGAGGAAGCACAGAAAACCTTCTGGTGATCCCGGGTCATCATCAGAGGCGAACTGAGGATCTCCCTACAGATTTAGTATGTTTGCCCTAATTGGGAGATTTGAACTGCAAAAAAACTCTACATTTATTCCTGTTTTGCACCTAATCTATGTACATTGTAGTTGTGTTAATGTTAAGTTTTTTTTTGTTTCCATTTTCCTTTCTTGATAGATAAAAGAAAAACTCTCTCCAACATCCACCTTTTTTATTCTTGATGCCTTTGCTGTTTTTTGTGTTTATGAAAGCTGCAATGGTTCCATAAAAGATTTTTTTTTTTTACGTCAAATGTTTTTTCCTCTGACTCACTGTTTGCCACAAAGCGGGTGGGCTTCACAATCCTCCTGCTTTGAACACAGTGAGAAGCTCGGCTGGTATGAAGAACGACTTCTGCCTCTTGACTTTGTAGTCTAGCTAAAGTGAAAATGCCTCAAACCCCCAACAGTATCCCTGCACATCGCCGAAAGAAGGGGAAAAAAAGTTCTGCTATAACACCATCCAACTTTCCTTTATTTTAAATAAACAATCAACCAATAAGTAAACCATAATTTGGTGTGTCTTAAGACGCCCGATCATTGATTTAAAAAATGAGGCTTACAGTGGGGATTGAAAGTTGGGGCACCCAAATGTGCATAAAGAAAGACATTTTGTGGAACCCATTCTTCCTTTTACTCGTGAAATGTTTCCTGTGCTGCTGGCTGCAATACAAGCCCAAAGCATGATTGATCCACCCTCATGCTTAACAGTTGGACAGAGGTTCTTTTCGTTAAACTCTGTACCTTTTCTTCTCCAAACGTTAATCTCAAGGAGACAAATATTCACATAACCTGACAGTCACAATTCAGAAATGAAAATCTGTCTGATTCATCACGGTAACAATTGTCTGTTTTTACAGCACAAAGAGGCAGACTTGTTCTCTGGATCATCTAAAAGCAACACAATCAAAGCGTCGACCAAGCTCTTCCTCTTCCAGCGGCTGAACAGCAAGAAGCAGAAGAACAACAAACCTTTTGCCAAAGACCAAGAGGAAAACCAGACCAACTACGCGGTCTCTGATCCCAACTCACCGGGGTCTCCTAAGGTATGTCTAGTTACAGTAATGAGTCCCAACACTCTGAACATCTGCACAACAACAGAGCAACATGCTCATAGGGTAGCTGAATATTCTTAAATATTCTTTACCTTAAAAGGTTTCGGATTGTTTCAAATTCAGAGCAAACATTTGGCCTTCTTTTTTTTTTCTTTGATCATCTGGGTCACTTGCTGCTTTGCTTTTGGTCACTTAATTTATAGGGGAAAAAAAAGCAAAACTGTTTTTGCTTGAAACATTTAAACCATGTCACACTGATTGGATGTTGGTTTTGCCGTTCCTTTCTCTAACTATTCAGCATATGTCTAACCGAACATAATGTGCATTTTCTTTGTACGCAATATCTTCAGTTTCAAATCTGTAAAAAAGTGTCTTCAAAAGCCTGACACTTCCTCAGAATCTGTCGACATTGTAAAGCTGTTTCTAACTCTTGCTCTAACACTGTAGGATACCCCTTTATTATTTAAGGAAACAAATGTTTGTCCTTTTACATATTCATCACCTTTTACTAACAAAGTTAGATTTACACATTTAGTGTGAATAGTTCATTTGATCTCAAAACTTTTCTGCTTAAGCAAGAATATAAACTTATGTTTTCAATTGCTTTAGTATTTTTTCTATTAAACTTTTTTTTTTGGTTTTACATTTTTTGTACAAATTAGATTACTATTCATTTTTAAAAAACATTCAAAATAGGCTCAAATAAAAAAATTGAAAAACTCAAAATAGGCTCAAATAAAAAAAACCTCTGATTTTTCAGTGTTATTTCTTTATTTTCAAAAGTGAAATTTTATCCTAAAATACCAATGACTGGAAAATGGATGAATTTTAGGTGAGACCCATTTTTTTGTTTGACTTTGAAGTCAGTTTGTTTAATGTGTTTAAACTAGAATGCTCAAACAGCACAGCCTGGGAAATCAACTCAAGTGTCACAATGAAAATCATTTTACTCACTTTGTCTAAACTAAAACAAACACAAAAGAAAATTGGAGGACAACTTAAAAATAATTGCCAAAGAAGCTCAATTTCCACATTTTTAGCAACAACAGAACTTTGTTAAATGAATCGGTTGTGATGAATCAGTTAAAAGAAAATCAATCGTTGTGACTTCATAGTGGTTACTTGGAGAAATGACTCCGGTAAATTATTGGTATTAGGGGTTGACACAAGTTTTCCATCAGCTGAGCCTTTTTTTTTTTTTGCTTCAACTCTGATAAATATTTTTTTTCTTTAAGCTTCTTTTTTGCAGATTTGTCATCTGATCTGTTTGTTTTTGGCTCCACAGCAAAAACACCAGGACACCGTTGGGGAGGACAGCTTCTTCGACGTCCTCTCTCGTTTCCAGAGCAACAGGCTAGACGACCAAAGGTGTTCACTGGATAGCCAGAGCCATCTCCCCGCACATCCTTCCCCCTCCTCTTCCTTACTTGTAGCTGAAGGAAAATGTGAGTCTGTCACATGTTTTTGTTAGTATTCACACTCATTTCTAAGTCATATGCATTTAAGCATGAAAGAAAATTCCTTTTTTGCTTCCTTTTGTCACATCTTTCTCCTTCTTCAATACAACTTAAAAAAGAACTGTTTGGAGGAGTCTGGATTTGAAAATGGCCAGTCCTGCTCTTCTACAATGTGGTGTGAATGCAGCTTACCTTCAGATCCGTTCCTCTCTTGAGTGTTTGTCCAATGTTACAGTTGTGTTCATAAGTTTACCTAACCTGGAAGAAATTGTGAATTTTTTGTTATTTTTCATAGAATACAAATGATAACACAAAAACCTTTATTCACTCAAAGTTTAACGGTTGGATTAAGCCATTTATTGTTAAACAGCAGTGTTACACTTTTTAAGTCATAGTTACACAGAAACTCCTCAATTTATCAAATCAAAAGTTGACATGTCCCACTTCTTAATACCTCGTAATGCTTCTTTTTGCATCAATGACAGCTTGAAGTCTCTTGTGGTGGTTGTGGACGAGGTTTTTTATTTTTTCTAATGGTAAAGCAGCCCATTCTTCTTGACAGAAAACCTCAAGTTCTTTTACATTGTTGTCTTTCTTGATCTGCCCGTTCAAGCGAGACATATGGAGACAAGACAAGCAAGACATATTGAGCCCCAGAGTGGCTCAATAATATTGAGGTCAGGAGACTGAGACGCCCTTCACCTTATTCTATTGGAACCAATGACAGGTGGACTTGGCCTTGTGTTTTGGATCGTTGTCTTGTTGAAATGTCAAAGTATGTCCCATGTGCAGCCTCTTAGCTGAAGAGTAAATGTTCTCCTCCAGGTGCTTTATTGTACATCTTGAAACATCCACACCACAGTTTTTCAGAGTCCTGGATCAGAGCTGAACTTATTTGAGTTTTTTCTTTGCATTTCTTGCAATTTTTCTAGAGGTTGTGGCAGAAATGTTTGTGAGCGTGGTTTGGTTTCAACAGAACCTCTCACATTTCACTTCTTGATCAAAGTTTGAATACTGCTGACTGGCCTACTCAGTTCTCTGGTTATCTTCTTATATTCTTTTCCTATTTTGTACAGTTTATTTACCTTTTCCTGTAGATCTTCTGATAGCTCTTTATGACTCAAGATCCAGAAATATCAGTGCAGCACTGGATGAAAGATGTAAGGGTCTGTTGCGAGCCCAAACACTCCAAGACCTTTTGCGCACACACAGTGATTACAGGCAAACAAGTCACAGGTTAGGATGCTTACCTTTAGTTGTCATTCAAACAGTAGATGGTTTCACCCAATTACTAACTATGAGTGGGAACAAAAGGTTTTTGTGTCATAATTCATAGTCTATGAAAAATGGCCAAGAAGTCATAGTTTCTTCCAGGATATTTAAACTTATTAGCACAACTGTATGTCCGAGATAAGCCTCGGTTGACATTAGATCCCAGATGTTTGTTTCTTCGTGTGTTAGCACAGTGGAATCTATCATTTTGTTTCTTTTTGTTTTTCTACATTTTTATTTTTCTGTGTTAAAGATGATGTCCACTAGAGGGGGAATACGATTGTGAAGTGTTTTGAAAGCTGCAAACTTTCCCTGTCAGATGTGGAAAAATATGCAAATCATTAACTCCTCAAAAAATACCAAGAGTCTCTGCTCATGTCTTTAGGCATTCCTGGGAATGTTCTTATTTATCCGTTGGGAATGTCACAGAAAATGCTGCTAATAGCCAGTAGCACAAATACATGTAGGATCACTCCAGGAGTTTTTCTCATAGATGAGGACAATCAGGATACGCTTCTGAGAACCATTTGGATATTCTGACAAGCTGGAAAAATTAGTCTCCATTTTGTTTTGTGTTTTTTCTTGGAGATCAGTCCAGCTTATGCTTATCTGAATGTACTGCGTCAAACCCAAACTGACAGAAACAACCGCCTCTTGACATTCTTTTGTTTTACACACAAACCTTTTTCCCAGCTGCCTCCCAACAAGACACACTATCACAGGATCCTGGTCATTTCCTGGAGCGGCTGGCCAGTTGCCAGGCCCACCGTCTGGACGACCAGCGGGCCAGCGGCAGCCATTTTCCTGGCTTACATCTCAGCATCTGCAACCCGCCTCATACACCCTCCACCTCCAGCACAGACCATGCACCACCCCAAGGTTTTTTAGCATGACTCATCCTGCTTTTATCAGTGTGGAGTCACAAAAATGACAAATGTGTGTTTGCTTTTCAGCCCTTACACCAAGTGCAGAAAGCCCTCACTTTCCCTCTCAGTACAGCCACCTCGAGGCTAGCGCTGAGCCGCCTGAGGCGGACGACGTCTTCTTCGACATGCTAGTGAAGTGCCAGGTAAGAGAGAAACTATTTTCTTCTGGATCGAGCACATTCATTTAAGGCCAGTGCCAACTTAGAAGTCAGAAGATGTCCATTTGATATTAGGATCATGGAAAATGTAGGACTGTTTATGAAAATGATTGCACAATGGTTGTGAGCTCTCACAAAACACTTTATTTGGACAGAAACAAAAAGGTAAGATTATTTTCATGATTGCGATTGAAGCACAGTTGAAACAGTACACCACACTGTGTTTTAGGGCTCCAGGCTGAACGACCAGAGGTGTTCCGCTCCGCCTCCCAAACCCAAAGGGCCGACCGTTCCGAACGAGGACTTTTTCACTCTCATCCTCCGTTCCCAAGGCAACAGGATGGAGGAGCAGCGAGTCCCGCCTCCCGCCAGCATCACTCTGGATAAACCAGGCTGACTTCATGAGCACAGCAGTCGTCTCAGGATCTGATAAGACATGTCAGTTTTCTTTTCTTTTTTCGTTTTCTTTTTTTCTTAATCCACAAAACAGTTTTTCTAGACTTCTGAAAATATTCTTTCAGGTTGGAGGAAAAAAACATGCAATTCTACAAGTATGTGAGGCTTTTTAAAGAGCAATCACAGATTTCATGTTTTAAAGATATGTAAACTTTTTTTTTTTTTAGAGTTGATTTGGGACACAGATGTCTTGCACCAACCTACAGTACATAGCTTTTTTCCAAGGCTTCCATTACAAATTCCGTTATAAACTGGATCATAACAGCTTTTGTTGGATGTGAAACCTATAGCGTTTTTTTTTTTTTAAAGAAAAGTGAGACAGCGTTTCTAAAACTGGAAATGTTGCACGGCCGCTGCACAGAAACAATGACGTGTCAGAAGGGAGACAGTTTTTTTTATTTGAGCTGAGCCTAAAACTGTCCGACAGTGACTTATGGCAGAGTTTAAGAGACAAACCTCCTCTGGGAAATAAAGGGCAACATCCGCTTCAGCCGACAGGAACCACTTCTGAATCTGATATTTGACTCTTGTCGACAGTGATTTCTGCAACGTTAAAGGCTGTAAGAGTGACTGCTCCGATTGACCTGAAGCAAGTTCATATTTATCAACTAGATGAACATTTTAAAAATGATGTGTATTTGGGAAAACAAACTTTTAGCCTTTGGAATGACAATCATGAATTCTCAGGAGATTTCAACCTATTTATTAGAGCAGGAATGCCCAAACTTGAACTGAGACCCATATACAGAAAAGGACTGTATTGGATTGGCTGCTATTTGATGTCATAGAATCTGCCTTTTAAGTTTAAGGAAAAAAAAAAGCAAACATATGGAACCAGTTGGAACATTATAGATCACATACAAGCAAAAGAACTGAGTTATTTGTGCATCAATGCCAAATTTAAAATTATGTTTCTTAAAAAGTTACCCCTGAACTCTATTTTCTTTCCAAATTTTGGAAAATGTTTACACTGGGGTGAATGGGGATTAATTTGGTTTTCTGGCAAATTGTATATGCTCGCTACTCCGTTAACTAACTGTTTCACCTGGAAGTTAGAGTGTTGCGGTCTCTGCATTTTAATTTATTTCAAAACTCTTTAAATATTGTTGCTCAAAATAGCAGCTCTGCCAAGATTGTTTTAAGTAGATTTTTAAAAAGTGCAGGCTTCATATCTGTTCCATATTCAATCACATCTGTAGTATTTCCTTCTCCAAAGGCCCATTACAGATGGACTGTGCTGAATGCTGGACACTCCACATCAGCATGTAAACTTCATAAAACCAAGTCATTGTAAAATGTGCCAAACATATGTCATCTCTATTAACATGTGTGTATTGTGTTTTCTCCATTCTGTGCATCATTTTAAGGCCAGCTCTGAGGATTTTTTTTTATATATATATATATGACAGTTGAGTCTTTTTCCACACAGAAAGTGGGTCATAATGTGCAAATCAAAGGGCCTGGACTCCCTCAAACCTTTCATGTCTCAGAAGTGAGTCTTTCTTGATTCCTTTTCCATCTGAAATGCAAAACGGAAAAAAAAATCTGCTTAATTTTCTTAATTTTTTTTTTTTTGTAAAAACAGGATTTTGCAAAACTCAGTGATGGTTGAAATGCCCTTGCCTGTTGATGCAGCAGTTGATGAGGCAGCTTTTGTTTTTCTGAAGTCTATAAACTCCAGATTTTGGCAGATCTGTGCAAACTGACAGGAACTTCTGCAGGTCAGACGTTGGGTTTCCACTCTGCTGCTGGTGCTGGGTCATGAAAATCAGAACGTTTTATTTGTAACTATGACGACAAGAGCATGTCTCGTCAGAGCAGTAAACAGAAACCTTTAGTGCAGTCGTTACCTTGATTGTGTCGTATGTGTCAGTGATGATGGTGATGAAGAGGCTGAGGATCATGTATATGAAGAGTGACACAAAGGTGTAGAGGTAGACCCTGCTGAAGATCCACACCAGGTTGTTCTTCTGCTGCATGTTCTTGAAGGTGGGAAACATGTCATCTCCGTTGACCAGGGAGAAGAGACACTCCGATACGGTGTTCAAGCTCCGGAACTGCAGAGAACATCTGAGCTGAGTCCGCTGTCAGACCGTCAGGAAACCTGAGAGCCTTCCCTATAGTCGCATCTTATGCTCTAGACTCTGTGCTGTCTTTGTTACCTTCTCGTGATACGGGCCCAGGACAATCCAGCCGCAAAAACAGTAACTCAGGTAGATGATTCCGGCACAGCAGATGAAACGGATCACGTTGGGAAAAGCTGCCCTGAGTGTCAGGAGAAGAATCTGAAGGCAGCAAAAGAAGACAGTTTTCCAGATGCATCACTGTTTCTGTCCATCTCTGCTAAAACAAAACTGATTAAAAAAAATGCTAATAAACGTATTTTGTACATTATACTTTCTGAAGTAACCCATATATCTGATCACACCGATCCAGACAAACATGGTGCCGATGCCGAGGAAGATGCTGCACACGTCGTAACTCGTGAGGATCTAGAAGTGAAATCATTTTTTTAATATGGATTCAGACTTTGCATTTTATAGAGCAAAAACAAAAAATCTGAATAAATTCTTCTCACCTTGGTCTGGATTTCTATCTTGAGAATGGAACCTGTGATTGTGAGTGTGTCACTGACGATGATGAGGATGTACCATCCGCTCACAAACTCCAGCTTGTCTGACCACGGAACGTCTTTGCTGCAGAAGCGACTGTACTCCTGTTGGAGAACCAGATTTTTTAGTGCAAATTTATAAGGATCTATATCTCTGGTAAGGAAAATGTACATTAAGGACTGTGGTTGAAAAGAAGACAAACCCAGGGATTTTCTGAGCTATGAAAAGTGTGTTGCAATGCTTCCAGGAAGGTGGGGCATGATTTATATTGGATCCTGTTTACCAAGGAAGTCTCTCAATTAGACAAGTATGAACATGATCAACCAGTTTACTCAAATTTAGACACACTTTTACAACATAACTACAGGAGGTGTTCTTGTTTTAGGACAACAAATGGATGGCAAAATATATTTGAAACATGAAAGCAATCAGATAAACTTCACAATTTAAAATGACAAAGACAAAATTGAAAAAATATCAAATCAATCTTTATTTATTTAAAGAACTAAAGTGTTGTACACCAAAAAATAGGTACAGGAAAAGTTGATTGTTTTACATGAAGTGTACATGAGCTACCAATAAAATGCCATCTTTATTTATGCGTTATTCTGCCTGCGGCTACGAGAGGGCGCCAAATCTATAGTTTATCCTCTTACGTTTTTCTCGTTGCTGCCACTAGAGAGAGCCAAATCTAGCAGCAAAGAGGCTGATTTGATTTTATCAGTAACCAAAAACAATGTCACTATTTTAGATGCAATAATTAGATTACTTCTGAGAAAAAAAAAATTAGTACCACGAGTGTAACCCCTATTGGTGACAGAATGGGTGCTGAATCCAGACACTTCTGTGTCTTTTGGGTGCTCCAGTTTCACACTAAGATAAGTAGAACAGGCTTCTCTGTTGCTTCAATCCCTTATGAAATGTTGTGAAATTATTTCTCACCAGCATTAGCTTAATTCCTTTAATCACTGAGCGCATGCACAGAGCGAAGGAGATGATGCAGGTTATAATGATGAGGCAGTCAAACACCACTGTCAGGTAAATACTTTTTCCAGCTGTGGAAAAAGAGGAAAGGATCATTTGAAGCAATAAACGGGTAACATTTTCAACCAGTTCAGGAAGCTTACCAGCTCCTGTCACTTTCCAGTCCCGGCATTCGTTGATTTCCACATCGTTTTCCAGCTGGACTGCTATCCTGCCACTGTGAGCTTGGTTATCAAATGTAATCTGTTATCAGATGGGAGTATTTTACAACCATAAAAACCTTAAAGACAACTATAACAAATGCAAAACATAATGAAATTGACCAGAAATTAAAAATGTTATGTAAAGCCTTTACGTATGGTTCTTTTTTTTTAACCATTTTAATGGAATAATTATCACTAATCTGATGCATTACATTGCTTAAAATCGTCTGCACATTACTGTGGTTTGCTATGGCATGAAGGAAGATTGTATCACGTACAAAAACTGTGAAGTCATAGCAGTCTGGCAGCTCTCTGTGTCTCACAGTCTGCAAGTTAATGGCCTTCAGAACGAAGACAATCTTCACTGAGAGCAACCTGAAAGACAAGGAACCCTCAACTGACAACTGGCTGCTTCATTTTTGGATGAAGTCGGCATGCTCCTGGAATCTACGTACCTTTTGAAATGCACTTTGAAGTGTTGGAAGATCTGCTTCGCTGATGGGGTATACATGGGATAAACGTCAAGGCATTCTGACAGAGAAGTCACAGCGAGATGTTCAAACGTTCTACTGATGATCGCAAAACAGCTGCGTTTCAATGAGAATTTTGTTTATGTGTCTTAAAAACCAGATTCACGTCTTTTTTTTTTTTTTTTTTTTTTTTAGCTTTTCCTGTTTTTATTGTTTTGTAATGTTTTACAGTGCACATCTTTATGAGGAATTACACATCTTCAGAGTTTTAATGAGTTGATCACATCTTTGCTGTTTGTCAAACACACCTTATAGAGTCTGGATGTTTGTTTATTTCCTTTTTGTTTTGCTATTTAAGTTGCAAATTTGGAAAGTAAGCTTTGTGGGCTTTTTTTGAAATGCAAAGGATACATTTTATGTTTTGGTGAAGCTAAATTATTTCATTATTTGCTGAATCACTTATTTTTTACATTAAAGACTTGTTATTCAAAACAATAGATCACTACCTGCATAATGTCACAACTGTCTTAATGTATCTGTTGCTTTTTGCATTTTTTGTGCTTTTTGCCTGTATTCAACCATAAGTTGATTAAATAAAAAAAAGTCTGACTATTCTGAAGCCACACACACTTTACACCACAGCTTCGCCCATTTCTTGGCCCACATAAGGCTCAGAAAACAAACGCCTGCTGCTTTACCATTATTCTTTTTCAAGTTTTTCAAAAATGACACACTTTCAAAGAGCATTTGTGTATGTGACGCCTGTAAACATGCAGACACAAATGTAATATGCGTGTTTCTCAGTTCTGCTGTCAGTGTGGTGCATGAATATCTCTTGCAGCTTTTAACTGCTGCTGTAAATTGTGCTTCTACTCAACTTGGAACTGAAGAATTCTCACCAGAATCCACGTGAGCGTCGATCTCAAAGGTCTCAGTCCCGGGGTAGATGCTACCGTTTCTGTAGAACTCCTGACACAGCCGCAGAGGCGTGTAGGCTGTGCCGTTTTTCTCGTATTCGTGATTGCCGACTGTGTTGTTGTGCAAAAGTCCAAACTGGAAGGGAAAAAAAAAAGCACTAACAATGCTGTTAAATATGTATGTGAGGAAACTAGGTGATCAACATTTGAGCTCGAGGGAGAGGTACTTTTACAGCAGATCTACAAGTCAAGTGCTCAAAGTTCAATCCCATGACAAACTTTTAGTTTGCTGGTGATAGCTATTATATTTCTATAATGCACATAAAAGCAAAAGGAAAAGATCTATAATGTGACATTATCATAAAAACTGAAGTCATGCATATTTACTGACGTTTTACAGACCAAGAAAAACATAATCAAAAGCCCCCACCTGTGTGATTATGTATTCAATGTGGTCATAAACATCTGCCTGTCTGTAAATAGCATAGGTCTCCTTGTCTCCATCAACATAATCTTTCAGAAAGAGATGTCTGAACGTCATCAGGTTTTCTTCTTTGAACTCCACAACCATTTGGTTGCTGAGTCCAAAAGACACCAACTAGAAAGAATAAAAAGGATTTAACATGGTGAAATAAAAAAGGTCCATCCTGTATGTACCAGCCCACGTACTTGGATGGTTATAATACCAATCTTGACGATCTGGAGCAGGAGCTTCCATGGCTTTCTTCCACGTGCGTGGTATTTCTCACAGGGGTTCATGAAGTAATATTTGATCTTTCTCCTGAGGGCTTCCACTTCTTCCAAATTTTCCAGATGCTGGGGTTGGTGGTCTTCCCAGGAGGGAGAAGTGTTGGTGTCATACACATCGTAAATGTCACAGGTTTCCTCCATGTCTGAAATCACAGCAAAACATCTCATTTAAAGACCAAAAAAGATTTATTTAAAAAACAGATTTTAGATTAACAGCAAAGGTCTTTAAACGTTGTAATCCTTTAACTTTAGTGTTGAAATCACTCTTGTTGTTTGTAAGGAAATCATTTTCTTTCCTGGTAGTGTGAATCTGGATTTTTTCTTAGTTTGGTTTCAGTTTTTAAAGTTTGTTTAAACTTCAAGGAAACTTATACACTGACACAGAAGTCACTCCTAATGGAAAAAGAATAGAAGGAACCGGAAACGCGTACCTGACTGAACTGTGCTAAATAATGCACGATAGTTCGAGTTTGGAAACCCGATCAAAAAAAAAGAAAAAAAAAAAACTAATCTAAATTATTTATGAGTCTTCCAGAAGAGTAAACTTCTGCGCAAGGGCTGACAGTGAGAGAAAACATTACCTGGCGTCCTCAAACGTCACCCGGGAGGCTTGACTTCAATCCAAAACACGTTCAAAATATAAACGCTAAAAGAAAATGTCTTTGTCTCAATGATCCATGATCCAATGATTTTTTTTTTACCGCTGAAAGACCAAACCGAACTGACTTTCGATGCACCTGAAGTGTCAAGTCCAGCCAGGTTCTTTCAGGGATTACGTCAGTAATGTACTTAAATCCTATTGGCTGTTTCATCTGTTGCTCTAAATTGTTAGTATTTACTTCCCGCCTCCCTCGTAACCCATGGCAACAGAAAAGTTTATGTTTTCCGACCTGCCAAGACCACTGGCAACGAGTGGAGACAGTCAAACACTCAACTCATCGAATTACGGTCAGAAAACAAGTATTTTAGTCAAATTTGCTCTGCGCATTTTTTTTACTTTTTAAAACTTTCCCGAACAATTTATTACGAGCTAGCTAAATGCACACAGAACAGCTGTAAAAACAGTTCATGCTTGGTTTCATTTAAAACTTTAGACTTACATGCTTATTTATTTCAATCTCCTGGCAAGTTCAAAGTAATGTTGTTATTTTACACAAACGAATTTTCACTAAGGTATGGAGTGTCATGTTTTATGATGTTCTGTTTGTGCAATATTTGTACATTTAGTTAATTAAAAGAGGGATATAATACCGTTAGCTAAAACAACTTATTAATAAAGTTGTTTGACTGCTTAAAATTGATATTATTATTACTAATAATTATTATCAGTAATTAGTTTTATTTGTTAATTATTATTGTTGTTGTTATTAATAATAAAAATAATAATAGTTTATTATTATTATGGGCAGTAGTTATAGAAGCATTAATTGATAAACAGAATTAAGATAGTTTTTTTTTTAAATAAATAGTGTTATAATAGTTTTGATTATTTTTGTATTATTCATTTTAATGTTTAGGGTTATGACATGGATGGTTTTGTGAAGAAAAGCATCAAAAAACATCTTCTTGATGAAACAAACTAAGTTTAAATATAGTCTTTTTTAATAAAATAATTATTGGTGTTGTGTGTCTTTAGTCAACAACAAACCCAAATACCTACACAGAGTGCAATTCGTGTATTTTCCACATGATGTCACCACTTTCATGCATAATGTTTTTGTAAAACCATCTGAGAAAGCTGACATTTTTAAGCTGAAATCATTTGGACATTTGGTCAAAGAAATAAAGACAGAAAGTCATTGATAACATATTTGTATTTTGTTTATTCGCAGTATGTGTTTGTCTGTAGACAAGAATGGCACCCAAGAGACAACGTAGATCCAAAAGTGCTGCGAGGAGAAAGGAGAAAGGTGAAATATCATCTTTTTTCATGTTTGCCTTGTTTTTCTTTACATATCTTTACATAGACACATATGTGTCCATGTGTTTAGCAAAAGTCATTTTTCCAAGAACCTTTAAAATCATATTAGCTCTTGTTTATTTTTTCAATGATTTCATACTCTCTTAGTTTATACCCCTAAGCAGGGATTGATCCAAACCAGATTTGTTTTGAAGAACTTGCAGGCGTTCTTTGAGACATCCACCTGAGTCTGACCCCTCAACACACACACACACACACACTTTGTTTTATTCAAACAAGTGCAATGTTCGCCTACTCTTGAAGACGATTCGTCTTTTGGTCTCTCACGCAAAATATTTCCCAGGGGTTCAAATGCTTTAGTTGACTCGTTTCTTTGTGAAATGAAAAGCAAGCTTCCACTACAGTGATCTGGCGTGAAGCGTGAGCTGAAAATCTCGTACACGCCCAGCTGGGAAGTGGTTACTTAAGTTGAACATTCCCAGCATCCCTCTCAGAAACCTTTGCAGGCAGTCTTTGAAGAGACAAACCAAACGCGAGGAAAAATCTGTCACTATCTGAACCCTGTTCTGGACACCGCCTGACCTATAATATGGACAAGTACAAAAAAAGTACAAAAAATTGTTGTCAATTGGGGGTATCATGTTTGCAAGATTTCTGTAAAAACACTGCAATTCCAATTGGACTTTGCTGCCAGGACAGTCATTGAGGTTACATTTCACTCTGATACGGTTATAATATGAATATAAAACCTGCAGCAATAATCCCAGAGCACAGGCATATTTGTGCATTTGGACTTATCATCATTATCTATCATTTGCTTTAACTGAATCGTTGTTTTATCTTTCAGAAGTTTAGTTTAACTCCTAAAATTTGCGGAATAGGTGTCCTTAACACGCATTGATAATAGGAGTTGTGAATTCCTCACAAAAAGGGTCATCTTCCAAAGTTTCCCATCTGGTATTTAGGATTGCAACACTGTCAATTTGTTAAACCGGTTTTTCGCTTTAGGGATGAAAAACGAACCTTTATGAAGACAAAAATGTAAACATTTTCAATCCAGCTAACTGAAATTGTCGCACTCTTGTTGCAGTCTAATTGATCGAGTCACATTTCCAGACAGTTGTTTCCAAAATGGAGAGTGCATTTACTTTGTTTTTTCATCTGATGAATTTAATCCCTAATTGGAGTCAACATTTAGTCAGATAGAAAATTATAGTCTAACATCTCAACAGAATTTACAGCAAGAAATAATTTAGTTAGCATTTGAATGCTTGTCTAATTTTGAAATGAAACTTGCACCAATCGGGTGCAACAGTATTTTAAGATTAACATTTACTGGTTACTGGATTTTTTTTTCCAGTAGATTCAACACCCCTAAAACACTGACTGTGTGTGATCTAGACATGTATCCTGAACAGACATTGAATTTACATTCATCTACTAAACTGACTTCTGTCTGTTCAGATCCAGTTTCCACATCTAACCTTCTTTGTTTTTCATTCTTCTTCAAACTGATCTACCATGAAGGCCATCCTCATGGCATCCATCCCTTGGCTCTGACGTCAGCCACCCAGGAGCTCTTTGAGTGTCGTGCTGATGAGGACGTCACCAGGGGGAGTCCTTATAAGCTGCTAAGAAAATACGCCATCATGCAGGACATAAAGACAAGAGCTGCAGTGTCTGATTTCTGCCCTGTGGAGCAGATTGTGCTGGTATGGAGAGGTGGTGGCGGTGGGAAGTTCCATTGTTCTGCAGATAAACTAAACAAAAATTGACACGCAGAGTGAGAGTTCATTCTGTCTGTGGCATCTGATATGCAGAAGAAGCAATTCGATTTCTGACTCATCAGATTTAAAGCGTTTGAACAACAAAGGCCTAACTTTCAGAGTCCACATTTCTTTCCTGAAATCATCACCAACAACTATCTCCTTCAAATGACTACTTCTTCATCTAGTCTATAATTTGCCTTCACATATTATACTGCTGTTTTTTTCAAATTTTTTATTAAGACAAAGATGAATGCTGTAATTCTGTCTGCCAGGACTACGCGGATGAAGAGATCTTGCTGGTTTTTGACAAGGACTCCACCCACGGTCAAAGCTTCTACTTGGATTTGACACCAGAGGCCAAGCACAGATTAGCCAAAGTCAGTATGCACTGGGAATTGTGCCTATTTTTTATACATTTCATATCAACGCTCTCTGCCCTACAGCCTCAAGATTCTCAGCTGTTTGAGGATGAAATGAGAAAAACTCCAGAACTAAAGAATTCCACGTCTATCATCACCGAAAAGGAAATAGAGCAGGAGTCTGTGAAGGAAAGAGAAAAGGTGTTGCTATGTTCAAACAGAGACCCCGACGCATGAACATGTTTTCCTCTCTATAACACGTTCTCCTGCTGAGTGTCAACCATTCAGGTCCGTGTCTTCACAGCTGAGGGTGAAATTCTCAAGAGTGCAGGTGGAGTTTGGGACCCCAGTCTGTTTGTCTGACTACAACGTTGCAGATTCAAAGCATAACTATGTGGAGTTTCCCTCCTACCATGACAACAGATCCTTCATCAAGGTGATGCAGAGGGACTGTGGGATACAGGCAGCTTCCAGACTGCAAAGTGATGCCACTCAAACGGTGTGGTAAGAAATGAAATCAACAGTTTGAAAAATAAAAAAAAATCTTTGGAGAACTGTCACCAAAGCAGCTCAGGCTAGCTACCGTATCTTTTTTTGTTGTTTCTACAGGAAGCTTAAGAAGAATGATTGTACTCAATACAGTCCTCAAGAATTCAGCCAGGAGGAAAAGGAAGGCGTTCTTCAGAGCGAGAGTTTGAAGAACTTTTTTATGTCAGTGACTCCCAGGTAAAACTTACTAAAAGTAATCCTCTGCATCTTTTGTTTCTGATTTTTTGTGTGTGGTTACGAGCTGAGATTTAACTTTCAGCCAATAAAGCTCCAGAGTTATAAAAAAAAAAACATGTGTCACTGCCGCTTTAGGAGCTTTGTTATGTTTAAAGGTAGTTTAAAGAGTAGAAGAGCAGTCCAGTCCACTTGGCTTTTATTACTGCAAGAAAGTGTGAGATCATTAGGAAAAATGGCTTTATGATCTCACACTCTCCATAGCCATGTTTATGGCTCTTGGTTTTGAGGTACAAAGTGTACAATCAACTAGACTGAGAAGGAATGAGAAATGTTCTGCTTTGCAACACTAACTTTTATCTGGTTTTTTAGGGTGTTGTGTGCCCTACAACAGCAAGAGATTGGAGATGTATTTGTTGATGACTTCGAGGCTCTGGGGACAGCATCTGAAGTTGGAGACCTGCCAGGACAGACGTCAGATCTGCTGGTTCTTCATCAGGGCTTCACAGACAAAATGCACACCAAAGACCAGAAAATCAGCAGCGTGAACTGGCACCCAACCATCCCTGGTGAATCATGATCTTTCAGTCCGGAGACACACATCCTGCTGTTTTTCAAGTGAAAAACTTGTTGGTTGCATCAGGATTGAACCCTGCAGAACACTTGATTGTATTGATTATAGTCATTCGATGTGTCTCTTGATGTGACAGGTGTGATAGCTGTGGCTTTGACAACAAGAAAAAGGGAGGAGTTGATCGAGTCTGCCGTGTTTGGCTCCCAACCTTCTTTTATTGTCTTCTACAGCTTCTCCTTCCCCACCAATTCCCAGGTGAGATTAGAGCAAAGAGCCGCATGAAAGCAGAGACCCCCTATTGCCTCTCTTCCCACCTCCATCCGAGCCACGCTTTCTCAGCAAGTATTGTGAAAGATATGCTCATTTCCGGCAGATCGTGCTCCACAAAGGAAAATTTGAGCGACGCTATTGATTTAACCCAAGCAGTCAATCAATAAACAGAAGGAAGGAAAGAAATAGACCATTAGTTTAGTGTGAGATCTGTGTTTGTCAGGGCAGGGGACAAACTCCCAGTATGTCTGGTGGACCTGTGCGAGGTCTTGTTATCCATTCACATTTCTTAAATACGCTTCTCTCATTTCATGAGGCTAGGTGTCTTAATCAAACACAATAACTTAACACAAACAAAAAATACTGTGATGGTTTAGTGAGACTCTACCAAACCATTCTTTTTTGTTGCTTCTCTCACGTCTCTGCTTGTCAAGCACAACTACATGTTGGTACGTCTACATTGATGGCAGCTCTGTTCTTATTGGTCCGCTTTCTCTCTCCCTGCTACCTGTTTTTAGTTTATTCACTGCTTAGGTGGGAGGGGTCTGCCACAATCTCCATGTACTGAATCACAGGTGGGAGCAAGGGGAAATTTATAAGCCGGCTGCAAATTTGAGTTGCTCTCCACTTTCAGGCGAAACGGCTTTACAGTGTCTTCTGTAACACACTACTGTACAATAAAGTTTTTTATGCGTGGTCAAAACTGCATTAAAAAGAAGCGGGCCTATCAATAATATTTGTAACAAAAACAAAATAAATATAGCATTATTGTTTTTTTTTTCAGCAGACTCCTGGCCATTTTAACATTCAGCACATAGCTTTCTTAAAAATATTTGTTACCAAATGGTAAAGAAATGGCATATAATTATTTACCATTTACCTTCCTTGAAGGACCAAAGCGTTTTAGAGTCACAGTCCTATTCACCCATGTGCACACACATCCACACACTGATGGCGGCTCCGCTGCCGAACACTGGCACCACGGCCGTCCACCATTGGATTTTGTCTATTATGTCATTTTCCACAAAGAAACAAACAAAATAAATGCAACTTTTATGGCAACATTTCAGTCCATAAAAGATAAACTGCATCCACTGTAATCAAATGTAAGATCAAAATAATCAAACAAAAAATGACAGTTCTTGATCATCTTGACAAATCCAAGGTCTCATGGTGTTACTCCTTCTAAACAGCACAGCAGTCACCCTTCTGCAGACTGTAGCTCCCCCTGTGGCCATCTTAACTCATCACAGTTAATTGTTTCATTGAATGAAAGCAAACAAACAAAAAACAAAATGTGTATATTTCGGCTAAAAGTTCAAAATTATATGTGGGATCTTCCTGTTTTTTTTTTTTGTAGTTGCTCCTGAGAAGCCCTGGGGACGTTTTATGCTTCGAGTTCTGCCCCTCAAATCCTAATATCATTGCTGGTGGCTGCATTAATGGACAGGTGAAAACGTCAAAGTCCAACGCGTCTCCTGTCTTTTGTTCCGCAGTCATCCGTGCTACTTTTTACTTCTTTTAGATTCTCTTGTTTTCCTTTCACATTTCATCTCCTGCATTCAAACATTCTTCCTCATTTTTCCCAAGTGGCTCAAATATTTCTTTCCAGTCACTAATTTTGACACTGCTGTTGTCTCAGGTTGTGTTGTGGGACATCTCGGCTTACGTCACGTGCTTACAGGGTTCCCAGCCCAGCGGGACACATTCCTCAGACAATAAAGAAACATTTGTAAGTATCCATATCTGGTTTCCTAGGTTGGAAATTCCTGCAAAGGTAAATTATATTTTAAATCTTTTTTTTCTTTTTTTCTTTTTTTTGTAGTTATTTACTTTTTTGCCATTCAGTGATGCTAGTTCAGCAAACCTGAATATTATTAAAACACTTTAGGATAACAAAATGTAAAAACAGCTTTAGAGGTGTTGTCTAACTGAGTAGGATGATGATATGGTTCCTCCTGGGTTGTGATCTTCACTCTTTCATTAGAAGAGAATGTAGTTACTCAATTAGGCTTTTCCAGCTAGTCACAACTTGATCTGCACACGCGTGAAATGTTTCAAATAAAGTTTTTTAAATACACAAACCAGTGGTGTCAGTTTTTTTGACCCATTTGGGTTCCACATCTGGGATAATTCCAAAGCAAACAAATGGTTTGGTAAGGTATCTAACTAAATGTGTGTTATCATCTGTTGACACTTTCCACCCGACCACTGTCTTTAAACAGACAGGTACAGTGCGTCTCCATTATGCAGCGTGCGTTTGCTTTGTGCGTTTTATTGCCTCTACAGCGGAGCAGCTGTCTCCATCTTTCTCCTGGCGTTTTTATTCTTTTGCTCCCTCGCCCTCACCCTCTACGCCCTCAGCCATTCTTTTTTTTTGCTCTTGTTTGCTCTTAATTCCCCAGAGTCAACAGCAACAGCTCACACTTGCCAGCTGTTACACAAGTCCCTTTCCCACCACCATGGCTTGTTCTTGAAAAATCTGTTGTGTGTGTGAAGAGTGGTAGTCGTATGTGTGGTCAGGCTTTGTTTGGATGTAGATTCTTGTTAAACTTGTGCTTCATATCCACCTGTTACTGTTTCACCAGACAAATAAAGACTAAACGTCTTAACTGTGACATTTTTAAACATCTCTGGAAAAAGTTTGAACAGCTGGAAGTGGTACTTTGTGAAAAAAATCAGCATTTTTTTTCATAGTTTGGAGCTCTTGTTTTCATCTTTTTCTATCATCTTTTGAGTGATAAATACGACTGAATTATTAAAGCTTATGTATTAAAACAAAACAAAATGAACCTTTTGTGATTACATTCTTTCCAGAGCTTTGATGAAAAGAAAGTAGGGACTCCCACTGTGGACTTCTGCGCCATGTCTGACATTAAAGTCAGTCACAAAGCCAGGATCACTGATCTCCATTGGCTGCTGCCATCCGTTCAGGTAAATTAAGCTGCAGAGTCTAATGCTACAGACACACCGGCCATGTGACATGTTGAACATGCTTTTAGCATATGGTGTTCACACTGGGCAACCAGGGATGGGTTTCTTCTTCTATTTATTTTTCTGCTGTTTACGCGCACATGTCCGCCACCCACAGTTGGAAGAAGTTTGGTGTGAAACATCGAAGCGGTGCAAATCTTATGAGTCTTGCTCCAGGCCCTACAGAGAAGTATAGTGGTTTTAAGTTTTAATTTAGAAAACAAGTTAAAAGAGAAGAAACATTTAATGTTGATTAAAAACTGGAAGGACTTTTGCAAATAGAAAAGTTACAACTCCTCATATTTTTATAACACCTTTTCCAATACTATTATTGTCAATGAAAATGTCCTGATTTGTTATTGCACTGTGCTTTAGAGGCATGAATGACATCCCTCCGTCTTACTCTTATTTAATGAATTTTATGAACAGAGCAATCTTATTTTATGGTTGGTCTCTTATCTCCAAATATCTATACAACTGCCCTTGTTCATTGTGAGAAAGAAAAGGCAATAAAAATGCCCTCAAGGAAAGAATCAACTTCACATGTCTCATCTACCCTAACTAATACCAAGTTTTGGCAAAAGTTAATGCATGGTGTGCTGAGTTGGTACACTTTTTTCGTTGGCAAGGTGAGCGCAGCAGGTGTGCCAGTGGAGAACACGACCAACATTTCTGTTCAGATCGTCACCTGTGGCCTTGATGGGTATGTACGGAAGAAATTCTGGATTGGTAGTTTTATTAGTTCAGTACTGACTGAACGTCAGGTGAACCTGTGATTTCTGAAGATCAGGAGCAGATAGCTCAACCCACTCTTGGTGGCAGATGCTTCTGTCAAGAATGGAAAGAAACCAAATGCAATAGAAACAGCTTGATGACAGAAACTGTACACCTTTAAAACATTTTCAATAGGTATTCACAAGAACACCGGCATGAAGTCATTCTGTTGCACAGGCCTTGTTCACTCAGTTAAACTTTGTATCAAAACAAACATCAACTACTTGTCCACAGTAACAGTCTGTAGTACCAACCATGACAGTTCGTACTTTTTCTGATATTTTAGAGAAACACCAAACAATGAAAACTCTTTTAATTGTAACCTATAATTGTAATTAATTGTAATCATTGTAATCTAAAATTGCACTCTGCACCTGATAGTATCAATCAAACCCAAATTTCCCATCCCAATTTACGACTTTTAAATCCACATATAAAACCTGTTTTTTTAATTTTATTTTTGCTTCTTTACACTTTAGACCAGGGGTCTCCAACCCTGTTCCTCAAGGGCTACTGCCCTGCTGGCTTTGCAGCTAACCCTGCTTCAGTAATTGCTGTTCACCTGGATCAGGTGTGTTCAGTCAATCTGAAACTGCGCCGATTCAACCCAGCTAATCAGCATCTTCTGAAGCAAGGTTGGCTGCAAAACAAGTAGGACGGTAGCCCTTGAGGAAAAGGGTTGGAGACCCCTGCTTTAGACTTTGTAATATCATACAGTTAAGTCACTGAAATGTATGCAGAAATGAAAAATAATTAAGATGACTTTAGAACCAAACTTACATCATATACAGTATTAAGTAAACATGTAGATGTTAAGAAAATCCTGCTCTACTTGTGATTTGTCTCCACCAGAGAGCATGTTCTTAACATGGTTGACTAAGAACTGTACATTTTCTTCCGAAAGCACCATCATGTTTTGGGACTTGAGAGTGCCACCAATTCCAGAGCAGCCATTGGCAGGTACGAAGCAGGAGGTGGACCAGAGGACCACAGGGACAAGCTGGAGTGTCCCTCAACCCTTCAAACACCTGAGAGCCACATGGAAACCTCTGTTTAAGGTCAGGATTACACGTCTAAAATGATTTATTGTTATTGTGATGTATAATTAAATGACATTTTTTAACTAATAAAGCCAACACCATAATATTGAATATGAAAAAAAGCAATTTTTTATTTTTTTTTCCAGTTGTTAAAACTGATTAGAGTAATGTTGACATTGCAAAAACTGAATTTTAAGAAGCAAGAAGACCTTTGTTTGAAAAAAAAAGCTATTTTCTGTCTTGCAAGAAAAAAAATCTTTTCAAGAAAGTTGTTTACAGTAACAGAAGTTTAAGAATACATGTCTTAGCAGCTAGTTTTTTTTTTTTCTTAAAATAAGATTTTTTGGCAGGACACCTTTTCTTACCTCATTAGCAGAATTTTGGTTCTTCAAAGAAAACACAATTTTTTTTAAATTTTTGACTTATTTCTAGGGAGCCTATTTTTGCAGGATAGGAAAGACAGCAGCTTGATATAATCAAACATGTTAGTTACAACATATTAAGCTTAAGTTGATCTCAACATTAAAAGCTCTCTTAGGACTATATCTGTTTGTCAATTTTTCTTCTTTACAGCTTAAGTGCAAAGTTTTAATGATAATTTGTAATCATGCATATTTTTTGACCTCCTTCTGTTGAAGATCGACTTCAGTGGTGAACATGTTCCTGTGAAGTTCATCATGGACATGTGCACCTCCCAGAAAAACACAGGTGGGGACTCGTGTCTACATGTGAGGTCTCGTGATTTGTGATCATGACATGGGGACAGAGGGACGGGAAGATGAACGTTTTCTATTTGATCTGTCTGACAGTTTTGTGTGAGCCCCTACAGCAGGTTTGGATTCTTGAAATGTGTTTTGCATTGTAAAGCAGGGTGATCAGCAGTGCAGAGCTCATTGAGGATCCCGTCTTTGGTTTCAAACAACCCCAATTGAGTGATACTTCCAAAACAAGGCCCTTATAGTTGCGGATCTCCAGCCTAGCTGACTGTCAGCTCTTTGCAATATGCTGCTCGGACTTTTGGAGAAGGAGAGGATGACCACATGTGACCTGGCTGCTCACAAAGAGGCCTGTCTTTGTCCGGCTGAAGGTCCGCCTCTGTATACAAAGCTCTGGTGGCTGGATGTTTATAGAATTAACCGCAGTCACTTATTAGGGTTTTATATTGGATTTATATTTTGGTCTACTGTCTGACTCATATTGAATGTAACTTTCCTATCCTCTGTGTTTAGCGTTTTGCTTGTGCTGTCAGATCTGATGCTGCTGTCATTTCATCTTCACTTCACATAATTACCCACATCAGGACCGTGGAAATTAGGGAACAGTTTAGCGTCATCCCTCTGTGCTAAAAAGAGATCCTTGTGGATGCGGCTGGGCATCATTTGTGCCGTACCGTCACGCACATCTTAAGTGGAACAAAGTGGATTCTGAAGATGTGTGATTGGGTTATCTGATCTGACCTTCAGGAGTTGCTAGATGAAGGACTGTGAAGAGACAAAGCTGCACTGTCCCTGACAGACAGTCAAGCTTTTGTCATGGAAACAGTTCTACCTGCCCAGGTTATCTAAGCACCTTCATCCTTTACCCCTTGTCTGTCTTGTCTCCATTACTCTCACTTCTTTTTTTTTACATTGTCTTTTTTCCCCCCTCCTTTGGCTGCATTATCATTTCCTCTTCCCTCAACTATACCTGCTTTTTTCTTCCATCTTGTCTAAGGTTATAGTACCAACTAAAGCAGTGTCACGGTTTCCTTACTTTAAATCTTTATTTTGGCAGGTGAAAGTTCTTCCTGTTTCCTCACTTTAATATGTTTGAAAGATGATAACATGATGAAAATTTATAGTACAAGTGAACTCAGGGCTTTGCAGGCAAAAATTAATTAAAAATAATAAAATAGAGGGAAAAATTACATAATCTGAAGATATATTTAAGTCTGCTCAGATTGTTTCCAGTCAAAATGCTGTAATTGTAACTTTTTCTACAATAATTGGTCTGTTTAGGCAAAACATGAAAAAGCAGCTGAAGTTTGTAGCAGGAATCAAAAACGAATCATACTTTTCCCCCATTTGAACTTTTGCTGCAGCATTCTGGATCATTCAGAGACTTTGAGTAATGCCGTTTTTGACAGAAGATTCTATCGCTTCAATCTGAAATAACAAACTGCATGAGATGTTTTTTTTCTGCATCACTCCAATACAGTAATACAGTACGTTTTGGCAGTAACGCATTGATGAAAGACGTCAGCTGTGGACCTGCAATGTTTTTGTTTTTGTAATTTAAATAAAAAGGATTTATCTGTCCAAACATGATTTCTCTTCAAACCTGTCAGCCATAAAGGAGTTTTCAGAGGCCCTGCCAGACTACAGTCAGCTAATCATACCTCCAGCCAACGAGATGAAGGTTTTGGAAGATGGAAACACCAAGTTCTATGCAGGGACAGAGGTATTATAAAGGGTTTTACTTGATAAAAAATAATACAGTTGCAAAGTTGTCAGTTTATTAGTCAATTACCCTGACCCATCACCCGAGAGAGGTGAGCAGGGTTATTTTATGGTTTCTTGCTCTGGTTTTAATACCATATTTGCCTTTTTACTGGCAGGATGGAGAGATAATTTACATTGACTGGAAAGTGGGAAAAGATGAGTCTGGGCAGCAGTACAGTGAGTGTTTTTTTTTTTTGTCATTGTTAATAGATATATTATAATATTTCTTATCTTAACAGCTTGTTTTCCATCTCCTTGAGAAGTCTGGATTGCAGTTTGCGTCAGATGTTGCTTTTGAGGCTCTTCTTTGACCACAGGAGACATAAGAGCTTCTGATGTTTCTTGAGATGCATGCTGGGAAAAGTGTGCCTTGTTTCTTACAGATCCTAAACCCCTCTTCTGCGTGGGAGCTCATCTGATGATGGTGAACACTGTGCAGAGATCCCCCTTTTTCCAGGACATTATTTTGACAACCGGCCCCTTGCACTTTGCTATCTGGAAAGAGGGAGTTACGGTAACAAAAAGAAAAAAAATAATTTTTACTTTATTTGAGATGTTTTGTTCATTCAGAACAGAAGCAGTTTAAGTTTCGGTTTGTCAAAAAAAAAAGTCTTAAAAACCTAACTAACTTTAAAGTTAGTCTTTTTTAAGAAACAAACCCAGCTGGAAATGTGGCTTATAGTAAAGACACACTGCCCATGTAACGCACGTTCAAGAACGGACCGATTCCTGTGAATGCAACATAATGGATTAAAACTTCTTTCATTCTATAACACCCAGGAGGGTCCTCTGGTCAAGTCTCAGTGGAGCGGGGATGAATGCACTGCGGCATGCTGGTCCTTGTCCCGGCCCGCTGTGTTCTTCATTGGAAAAGCCAACGGCTGCTTGGAGGTGTGGAACCTGCTAGAAAAGAGCATCAAACCCGTGCATGTCCAGGCTCATGCCACCAGCTCTAGGATCACCTGCCTCAAACCCTGGGCTGTATCCCGTGAGTTTCCATCCTCCCTGCACTGCACGTGTGCTTCCAGTTGGAAGGCTTGACTTTGGTTTTTAATTAGATCCAAATAAACATATATGATTCACAACAACAACTCAACAATCTATAGAGCAGTGGTTTTTGGTGGAACTGTAACTTTTTCTGGTTTGCGTCAAATTGAGGAATGGATGGTGCAGGCTTGGTAGAAACCCGGTGGCGTTTCAGCATGTACTGTGGTGCACTGAAGGCTGTGCTGTCAGCATCCCCCTTGTACAGATCCTTTTTTCTGGTTATGGTTTCTAACCATGAGCCCCATGATGTCTGACTGCTTTGTACCTCCAGTGAAGAAGCATTTCCTCGCAGTGACAAATGACCTTGGAGTTCTCCGCATCTTTGAGATTTTAAGGACTCTCTACCATCCTTCAAAGAATGAGGTAAGACGACCTGATCACATTGTATATAATCATTTGCTGTTCAGTCCAAACTGGAGTTTGGTTCTTTGGATGGAACTCTGGCATGCAGGAAAAATGAGTTTTAGTTTATTTGCAAATGCCGTTTTTTTTTTATTCGTGTCCACTATCTTAAAGAGTGCTGCTCACCTTGAGCTTTGGAGTCCACACTAATGTCCCTGTACATTGCTTTTATAGCCAGTAGTTATGAGAGCCGGAAAAGCAACTATTACAAAGTTTAGCATTGCAAATCATAGATTCCTGAGGTTATTTGATGCCACAGTGACAAGAAAAACTGTCAGTGATCACAACATCATGCAGAACCATTTTTCTACTTGTTTTTTTTTTTTTTTTTTTTGCAGATCTCCCGTATGGAGAAATACTTTGAAATGGAGAAAGACTATTTGAAGTTCTGTCAAGATAAGGAAAAACTCTGGTCCAAAGAGAAAAAGGTGGCAGATGAACCAAAACAGAAAAAAGTGGTAAGCAGCAGAAACTCTGTTTTCAGTCTGTAGACAATGTGAAGAGAGACAGAAAAAAAAAAGAAAAAGAGCACGAGTAACAACAAGGATTCTGCACTCAATCGCCACATTGGTCTCATGCTGACCGGAATAAGAGACATATTTTATGTACATGGCTAATAATATTATGTTCTCGTTGATAAGTTTGTTATTTTGACCATAAGTAAAACATTTTTGCAAGTGTATCCCGGGGAAAAAAAAAAAAAAAGAGTATCCCGCTTAATGTGGCTTTTTTTGGTGTTTTGAGCTTCAGTGTCATTTTCTGGCATTTTAGTGAGGTCAAGGCGCCCAACTCTATGGAGATGCTTATTTTGTTTTCCAGCAGGGTCTGGTACCTACCAACATTGCCAAAAATACCACTTCCTGGTGAATAGAGTGCAGTATCCCTCTGACGGACTCACCTGAGCTAAACTCCACAGATCAGATGACTTTCACGCCAGACTGTGTTGCTGCAGCAACTCATGAAGTTTTAGGCTTTTGAGAAGCCGTACATTTCTGCCATTTCCTTTTTGATGGTATTAAATGCCCACTCCAAAGAAAATGGTGTTGTTTCTAACATGCTCCTGTATCATTTTTCTCATGATGAAAATGAAGCTCCATCCTGCATTTCTGAGTATTTCATGTGCATGTAAAAATGTTGTTTGAAAAAGATTTTATTTTTGAAGTAGGAAATACGTTGGGCAGGTCACAAGCTCCCTGCTCTTGTAGACGACTAGATCCAAGTACGTTAGTATGTTCCCGCCTGCCACTCAAATGAACTTCTGCTGCTCTGCAGAAACTATGTCCCTAAAAACGACACAGGCTTTTTGATTTTGGCTAAAAACGGCATAGACGTACTTAAAAGACCACTGGAAACACCTTTAAAATAGATCCAAAGATAGCTGTAAGTTATGTAAAAAAAAAAAAAAAAAAGAAACATTTCCTAGTCTCAAGATCATCTCCAAAATGAAGAGTTTACTAATCTGTTTCATAACATGCTGCTGTAATAAGACCTGTCTGTAGACATCGGTGTGGCTCACTGGTGAAGTTGGCTGTGCCTTCGTGGTTAAGGTTATTCCTCCTTTATTTTTTGTGTACAGGAACCCAGCAGATTGGTTCAATCTGTGTGCACCGCTGAAGAGCGGGAGCTGAAGACGTACCATGACTTCAAGATGTTGGAGGAAAGCATCCTGAAGGAAATGGGCCTGTGGCCATCTGCTGGTTCACAGGATATCAGCTATCCCATTCACACCATTGATTAATTGCCAGTCGAGTAGGTTAATTTTTGTCAGATTTAAGATTTGTTTTACAAACAAAAGGCATTGCTCCATGAAAGTACTGACACTAAAACTTCCGTTCTACAGTTTTTCTTGCATAAAACACTTCTATGTTGGAAATTCAGAGTCACTGGATCTTCTCTTTATATTTAATTCTGACATCTTTTATGCCTGAAATGTTATTAGTGAATGACATTCCATTTGGAGAAGTTCATTCCTCAGCTGGAAATCTTTACATTTTTTTAACTATTAAATGTAATAATATAAGACATGTTTCACTGGATTATATACTTATAAATGATTTCACAACCACACTTTGTGAGGTCTTTTCTCACTATTGAAGATTTTAAAGAAAGTATGCCAAGTGAAGTCCTGCGACAGCTAAGAAGTCAGGATGTTCATGTCAAACACCAAAACTTTATTGTGCACAACTTTGCTTGCAAATATTTAAAAAACTTAGGCGCATAAAATATTATCTTGAGCCTGGTTCTTAGCCAGTAAGTCCAACCACTAAGATTTAAAAAAAAAAAAAGATTGTAAATAAATGTGTTTACTGCCATGCTAACTACATACTGGGCACGTGATGCATATTCAAGAACTCGCATTGTTGAACGTGTGTTTAGCATATGGTGTTCACACTGAACTGTTGGCACCCGATTCTAGTGCTTGTACTCACAGTTGGAAAAGATTCCTTGGTTTAAAATGTCAAAGTGGTTCAAATCTAGCAAATCTTACTCCAGACGTTTTGTTTCACAGCTTTATCTCGATATTAGACACTGTTTAGAAAAGTACTCTATACTCACATCCGAGTCCCTGATTGGTCAAAGTTCAATTGGTTTAACTTTCAATGTGCGTTTAATGTTTGGGCATTTTGTATGCTCAACCTGAAAACGGTCTTAAAAATGTGCGTAGCAACACACGAACACGAGAGTTTTGAATGCGGTAGCCCGAACACACATGTACATGCTAGAATATGGTTATTCACAGTTCTGTGTGCAAACCACATGCTTGACACGTCCATGTAACTAACTGTAGCTTGCTTCCATGAAAGTTTAAGTTCAAAAAGTTAGTTATGAAGGACATCACAAATACAACTAAAAAAGTAGATTCAGTTTAAGGTAATCAACCAAAAATTGTAATTATTCCAGACTTTAAAAGATTTTTTTAAGTAAATGCATCTTTGTTCTTTGTTTCGGTGTACATGTAGCAGAAGTGACTGTCGTTGCAGTTTTCTGTTTCTATTAGTTTCACTGCTTCATGGGATCAAAAACGCGGCGCAGTAAACCTACAATCGCGTGCTGACAGTGGGTATCCTGCCACAACAGAAGCTGCACAGAGGCGAGGCAGGAGGGGGTGCGGGTCAGCTACTGCATAATGTAGGGGCAGCTGTCTATTGCCAGGTTTTCACACTGTGTCCATGAAGCCTCCAAAGGAAAAGGAGCGGGCCGAGGGAATTGATGAACAGCACAAACTCAAATGGAAATCAGAGGAGCTGGAGGGGAGCTGGGGTCGACTTCACTCTGGCCATGACTCATTCACCAGGACGGCCCTGTCACAGAGCTGAGGGAGAAGAGGCGCGGGGAGGGGTTAAAGAATGGGCTGATGTGAGGCCGCGCTGAGACAGGCGTCCATATGGCCCCTGAGGCACCAACAAGGTCCTGGTGACAAAAGAGGCCTCCGCTCTCCAGTCGTCCTTCCATCAAATCCCTCTGGGAAATGGGTTTCGCCGTCAGTCTGTCCTCCAGCGCTTTCTTCCAGGCTTCTGCTGGAATGTGCCGCCAGTCCACAAACATCCTCACATTTACTGCTAACTGTTCACCGTGCGAGCTGATCCCAAAAGGTGTTGTGTATTTCAGCCTGCGGCCTAAACACGTGAAGATGTGAGCGCTTCAACCTGCTGCTCCTGTCATGTTGGCTTCAGAAACCCAGCAACTCCAGATGATTTGAGGGGCATTCATGATGTCAGATTGCCCTCAGTTGACTTCTTCATCTCAGTCCAAAAGATTTCCCAAACATAAAACGAGATCTGTAACTGAGGGGGGCACCCTCACTGAAAGGTTTATGCCCCGTTTGTTACGTTTTTTTTATTGCTGCCTCTTCAGAGTTTTCAAGCCCGAACTCCGGCAAACAATGCAGGCAGGTGCTTTGTAGGAAGGGCTGTAAATCTGGCTTGGCGAATTCAGCCACTGCCTCAGCATTGTTCTGGCAGGCCGCTTAGTGGCTCCTGCTGGGTGGGGTGGCTGGATGGGGGTGAGGTAGGGTGGATTTGCCGTTCTGCTTCCACAAATGTGTTGATGTGGCGTTATCCTGTACACTTCATGGAAAGACAATTAGCTTTTTGGTTGTCAAAAAACCATCTTCCTGTACTTAATGTTTTTCAAATATGAGTTGTAGTTTTAATACAACTGGAAGAATTTCTGAGAGTTGCTTTATTTGCTGAAATAACTTTGTTTTATCACTGTAATATCTCACGCCGTTTCTTCTTGGAGCCTCTTTGCGGTTGGTGGTGGGTTTCATTAGCTGACCCCTGACCTCACAAGTGATCAGGTGACCAGGACACTGCTGAGGAATGTTCCCCCTGGACCTATTTTCAATTTTGTGTTTTAAAGCTTTTCAAAGAGAGTATACTTTGTGGTGTGATCAGCATCTCTTGGTGTTTTTTTTCCAAGTTAACTTGAAAAACCTAGAAGCTTTCAGCCAGATTCGTCCGGTTGTAGATAAAACTAGTGACAGGAAACTTTGCTCAATTTTAATTAACTTGTTGATTAATTTAAATACATGCCAAAAAAAAAGCTTTTGAGCAACAGTAAAAATCTTTTAGTGTCCTTTCTTTGAACAAAACCCTTGTTTTGAAGCTTTCTTCCGTAAACTGTGTTTCAAGACGATTTCCCTCAATTTCACTTGCTGTTCCAGCAACCACAAACAAAAGTGCTTTCATGTGTGGCAAAGAAGGCTTAAAAGATGGCATTTTTCAGCTGTGGGAAGCTGGATGGAAGTGTTTTGATTACAAAAAAAACGGACTTTTGCTGACTTTTTGAGTGTTGCAGAAAATCTCTATTTGTTAGCTAACGATCTCTTCATGTGGTATCTATTGACTGTATAAGAGAACTGGACTGAGTGAGTGGGACATCACTCATAGAAAATGGCTCCAAAATGAACTGAATTCAGTCCAATTTGGTGTAAGACCACGTTTCTTTGGCAATTAGGAATGAGCTTGTTGAAAGGCCACACCCCTCCCACTTGAAGGTCTTTATTATTATTAATGCTTTGATCTTGTTATTTTTTAGGTTTAAATGATATTTTTACAAAAAGTGAACTATTTGATACACGCTTTTATGGTAACAGCCACTGAGCCTGCACCAACCTTGCTCTGCTGCAGCGGAGTAAAGTGGTATCTGCTGATCGCCATGAGAGTTAAACAAAGCATCATTTCAGAGGGAAAGTTCACCTCTTCCTACTTGGTTTGTCCAGATGATGAAGCAAAAATGTGCTTTGAAGGAACAAAGTCATTAAACATGTGAATTCCTCTGATTTCACCTCCTCGTGTCTTATGTCCTGCTTCCTTTTTCTCTATTTCTCTTCTGCTTCATCCCAACCTTCAAAATGATCAAATTCACCAAAAAGGTTAAAAGAAACTGAAAAATCCCTTATGGTTTTTCTGCTGTCTTGCTGTTGTGATAAAGTGTGGAATAAAGTACGTCAACATATGTTTAATGGTATTAATAGGAAGTTTGTGGTCAACTGTTTTAGGATTGCTCAGAAAAGTGTTCCTACTGTTTTTTGACGTGTTAAATGAGAGAACTCTGAATTTTTTCTTTTTCTATATTGTTTGAGACTGACCCCCCCCCCCCCCCCCTCCTTCTCCTCCATGATGTTGTAAAAGTAAAAGTTGGAAGTCTGCACTATAAAATAAATAATATTAAAAATAATATATTTTTATAATATTAATATAACATTGATTAGATCAATTAAATATAGATCGTAATTTATGAATCGCTCAAAAAATCATCTCATGACAGCACTAGTAATAGCTGTTTATTTCTCAAAAGAAGTCTATGGGATTTTGGCTTCTTGGAACCAAAACTTCCTGTTTGGAACAGGAGGGGAAAGGGGTCACTCAGTCCAGTTCTCATGTACAATGGTTAAAAAAAGCTGGTATTTTATTTTGAAGTGAGCGCGAAGCAGAAATGTGATAGTTGAAGAGACTGGAAAACTCGATGCCATTTGAAGTCATTCAAATCCTTTTGAGAAGAAGAAAACGTGAAGAATGAATGTTTGACGGCCAGAGGAACGAGGTTTTGCTGCTGACAGCTGGGGAGTGCGGCGCTGACAGCAGGAAGGCGATAGCAAACACCTAAATCCTGGCTGTGTCACTCCGCTTCCTCTCAAAGTTACCGCCGCACTTCATATCAGCCAGATGTTGAGGCCTGCTTAGAGGAGGAGGCGTGCCACCTGCAAGTTTATCAAACCTTTGGGGTGAGCAGAACAGCTGCTTTTGAGGCCTCCTCTCATCTTACCTTTCACATTTTTCTGTCCTATCAAGCAGAGGCGGCCCTCATCCTGTCCCCAAGCTGAAAGGCGAGTGGGCGGGAGGGAGAGGAGGTGATGAGCTGCTTACCTTTAGGAGGGATTATCCTTATTAAAATGAAATAGTCTAGTCCTGAGTGACAGAGCAATGGACGTGAAGGAGGGCAGAGGCCGGCGGGATGGAGGAGAGGCTCTACCTTGTGTGGGGCCCGGCCCCCCGAGGATCTGAAGCGCCGCTCCTCTGTGTTCTCCTGCCCTCCATTCTTCACTTTCACTTCTCAGGCTCTCTCTTCACCTCCGCCTCCCCGTTTCTTTGGTGTTTTCTCATCATCACCGCGGTCCAGAACAGGCAGATCTGTCAGCACGGCGTCAAGAAATCTACCCCTCAGGCCCTCAGATGGGCTGCCAAGTACAGGGGCTGGACAGGATGGGAACAAAGGAAAGCCCCCCGCCATCACCAAAAAGCACAGTAGAGAGGCTTCGCCCTCGGTAAAATTTGTTTAATTGCCTTCCTAGTGCAGGTCCTCCATGTATGGAATGTGTAGAGCATGGACAGGCCGGAGCGTGACACGCAGAAGGGAAACATTCCCAAAACATTGAGCTTTCAAAGCCTTTTCAGCAAATGATGATGGATTTGAACAGAAACAAAAAACCAATGAGAGCTGCACATGCAGTCCCACAGCACAAAGGTCTGTGTCTGGGAAGGGATTGTTCATGGTTTGACTTGTTTCAAACATATATGGAATTGTAAAATAGATTATGTTGACCCATTCTTTACCCATTTTCACACTTGTTTTATTTCAAGAACAACAGTATCCCAGAATTTTCCCAAAGTTATGGGATAGGCTCCAACAACCCTATGACCCTGAAAAGGAATACAGTGCGTGTCGGAAGTGAAACATAAACAAGGTTAGATTATCAAGGTAAAAAGTGAAAATTCTCCTCAACCCTCAACTTCTAGTTCTGAATTTGTTTCAAACAAGGAAATATAAAGATATCAAATTTTAAGATGATGCGACATTTTTGCAGCAGTCCTGGATTTATTGGTACATTCCAAATTAGCAACATACGGCGTGAAGTGGTTTAAATTTAATCCAGGAGGAAAATCTAAAAGTAAATCTTTATGTTAATCATGAGCAAAATCAAAACTGAAAATCAGAATGCTACAGAATTCCATAAAGTTTAAATCTAACCTCAACAATAGACAGAAACACAACAGTGAGTTTCAGAGAGCAAGCAGAGAATAAAAAGCAGCACTGAAATAAATAGACGAGAGCAGAAACCTCAGCGGGAATCTAAGAAAGAATGACCGAACAGCAGCTGATCACACACCAACTGGAGATAGGAGAAGACAAGCAGCAGCTGTGGTGATAAAGCCTGAGCCAAGTAACACAATTAAAAGGAGAGCTCACAACAAATGATTAGGAAACACAAAAAACAAAACTACAAAAAAAAGTGTTTGCTATGTAACTTGTGGAGTACCTCAGGGGTCTGTCTTAGGACCCAAGTTATTCAACCTATATATATATATATATATATATATATATATATATATATATATATATGCCATTATTAAGGGGCGTTCACACTAAACGCAATTCGCGCTGCCAATTTGCGTGGCCCGCTCCTCCTTCGCCACACAGAGAATTGAAACCTCAACTTGTCTAACAGTCTCAAATACAACAAAAAGAAATGACATCATGACCTCACATGTTAAATAGGTCTTGTTGATTTTTTTTGTAGATAGTTGGTCAACTTTTATGCAGGAAACTGTTCATTTTGCATTTTAAAAGATTGAAGAAAAAAAATCAAACAATCTCATGAATGATGATGAGGAAGTATTGTGCTTTTAGGACAAACTGGATGATTTGAATCCCTGCAAAAAAGACCCATCATTTATCACCGTTTAAGCTGCAGGGGGCAGAGGAAGAAAAAGCCCAACAAAGGCTGAGTGTTGTGCATCTGGCTGCTTGACTTCCAGTCATGATACAGACTCAAAGGTCAGCAGAGATTAAAGGAACAGATGAGAAGCAGAAGAAGAGGAGAAAAGGTCTGGTTTCACCATACAGGTGGTATGTCAAGGATGTTTATCCAGTGAGACCCTATCTCCTTCCTCCCGAATTAGAAATGAACAAAAGTTCAGCTCAGTTCACTTTTTTTTTTTACTGCCTGATATCAAGTTATGACCCTGACAATACAAACGGACTCTGTGTTATTATGGCTAACTTTGTCCTCATATGGGATTTCAGTCCTGCTTTTATTGGAACTCAGAGAACAGCTTTGGAAATCAAATGCGACCAAAGCACTTTTAAATAGACTCTTTTTTAGAGCCAGCCCCTGAATCTAAACATAAAACCCCATTCCAGATGTGTAAATGAGTGACTCCTTTACCATTTAAACTTTATAAAAGAAAACACAGAACATCTGAAACTGAAGAACTGCACTCTCAGGGTGAAAGATTATAAACATTTTCATCCACCCAGTGAAATATTCTGGCTCTGTGTTGTCATAAATTCCATCGTAAATGGGCAATAGATGTGGAAAAAGCAGGACGTGTGCACTCTGTTCTCCCACAGCTCCTCAGAGCTGCTCCACGCAGCCATCAAAAGAGTTCCAACCTGCTGCAGTGGTATCAAACACTGCTGGAAAAACCACACTGCGCTGATAGGCGTCTGGCTGCTTCACCTTCTCAGACTCTGTGCCAGAGATTTCTATCAACTCAGCCAGAGCTGTGCAGCCATATTTACATTTTTTTTACCTTTTGGAAAAAAACATTTCACAATAAAATGATATTTCTGTAAAACCATGAGCTGACATACAAACTCTTCAAATGGTTTGTGCTTCTACAGGTTTTTGCAAAATCAAGAAAATTCTATTGTGAGGATGTTGACAAAAAAATAATTGTTAATCAATGATATCAGCAGTTTTCCCATACCTTTGTTCAATCAAAACATTTTTGCAAAACAAAAATGATAAAAATGTGATATTCATGCTTGAATCCAAAATGTTTGGCTCTTTTTGGTGACCTTTAGGAAAGGTTTTCACTGATTACTCATTTCTGTTGTAGGTATGGAAAGAAATGACTTTTGAACCTCTAAGGCACCCGAGAGAATAAGCAGCTTCTGGTTTGTGTGTTCTGAATATTTGAGAAGAAAAGTGTCATCGTGGGTTTGCTTCAGCAGGAAACCCCATTTTGTTGCATCATGCTGTTTCTAGCTTCCTGCAATCTGCCCACCACGGAAAATGAGCTGTGACCAAAAAAAAAAAAAGAAAGTCTCAAGATGCTTTTTAAAATGTCTCAGAAGTCATTTTGAGACATTCTCCAAAAACTGATCACATTGGTTCCATAAAAAAGTAGCTTTTAGATTTTTATTCCAAAGGTGTTCGACCTCTAACCCATTCTCTGTTAGTCCTGATAATTCCTCACACCTGGTGTCAGGTAAAAGGCACACCTCTAGTAGTAGTAGTAGGAATAGTTAGTAGTAGTTGTAGTAGTACTCTTTGCCTTTTTCTTATCGAGTCTTTTTTCTCCTTTGTTTAATGTGGCTTATCTGTCTGCTCACGCAGGATTTGGTCGTGTTCTTTTCTTCTATAGTTTCCTTCAGTCAGTTTTGTTCACATTGCTAAATGTTTGTGTATATAATTATTTTTACCCATTCACTGCACGTTTGCATAATGTAAACCCTTAAAATCTTCACCTTTAGGTTGAACTATTTCTAAAACTCAGATTATTTATTGGCTGCACGGCTGTTTTTCTCTTTTGGTTTGGCCAGTTCATGAAACTGAAATGACTCTTAAAACTAAAAGGTCATTTGGCCAAAAACATTTACACTTCTGCACAACAGTTCAGCTCACTAGAAAAAGCTCCCTTCTGCTTCAGAAGCAGATTCTTTTTTGCAGGTAAAGAGTCAATGCCATCAAAATTGCACAGATCCTTCTCAGCTACCAAAAAACAGTTTAGCCGTGAGTCAAAACCAAGTTTATTTCTCATAAGAACAATCAGTGACTTCAAAAAGCATCGTCCCTTTGACAGTGTTTGAGCACTTCAGGTCAGAATGCTTCGATGTTTTGTCACTATTGAAGAGGTCAAGCTAACAGAATACATTTGTGTAAAAGTAAAAAAGAAAACTAAAGGATATTACAGCAAGACCAGCTTCAAAATCTGGAGATCACAGACAAGTCAAACGTAAAAATATAGTAGACGGTGCTGTAAATGATCAAATCAAATCAAATCAAACTTTATTTCTATAGCACTTTTCCTATGAAGCATAACACAAAGTGCTTTACATTAAAATAAAACAGATTAAAAACAAGCACAACCATAAAAATGTAGACCCCCGCCCCCCCATCCCCACCCCCAACACAAACATGCTGCAATCCACCCAACCCCTTTCACAATTCCCACCCCCTTAGCTGATGGAACCCATTGGGAAACAGGCTGAGCAAGGAGAAAGTTGGTTGGTGGACCCATTATAGTTGGGTCCTCTTCCTCCGTGGACAACCACATAGTCAGTGTAATGCAGCATCACAGGCGAGGACCCAGCCCCACCACAGCAAGGTAGCGAGGCAGGTCCCCATCTAGAGCTGCAACAGCTGAACCGTAGCTGACCCAGAGGGAGAGGACCCAGCCGAGGAGGCACTGCATTTAAAAATAATAAAATATAAATCTAAAATTAAAATGGAACATTTGATAAAAGCAACAAGCAATAAAACATGAGAATAAAAAATATTCAAATAAGCTATAAATAATCAGACGTAAAATCATAAAACATGATAAAAATAATAAAAACAGGATAAATTAACATGATAAAAACTAACTAAAAGCTAATTTAAAAAGATAGGTCTTGAGCCTTTTCTTAAAAACCTCTATGTTCTCTGCGGTCCTCAGGTCCTCCTGCAGACTGTTCCATAGACGGGGGCCATAGTATTGAAAAGATGCCTCTCCATAGTTTTTGGTTTTCACAGTTGGAATGATTAGTAGACCAGTGCCAGAGGATCTCAGGGTCCGCGAGGATTCATATTTAACTAAAAGATCAGATAAATAAGAAGGCGCAAGACCGTTCAGACATTTAAAAACCATTAAAAGTATCTTAAAATCAAT
Organism: Adrianichthys oophorus; assembly: GCA_036245035.1. Taxonomy (NCBI): domain Eukaryota; kingdom Metazoa; phylum Chordata; class Actinopteri; order Beloniformes; family Adrianichthyidae; genus Adrianichthys; species Adrianichthys oophorus. The sequence goes on from BSAI01000138.1 coordinate 11,203,147, forward strand.
CCTGAAGCAGATGGGGAGCCAATGCAGGGATTTTAAAATCGGGGTGATGTGAGCTTGCCTTCTGGTCTTGGTGAGAACTCTTGCAGCAGAATTTTGGAGAAGCTGAAGGTTCTTAATGCTATTTTTTGGAAGAACTGCTAGAAGGGCGTTACAATCATCAACTCTACTAATTATAAAACCATGCATCAGCGTCTCCATATTAGCAAGAGAGAGAATTGGGCGGACCCTAGCCAAATTTCTAAGATGATAAAAACCAGTTTTAATCACCTGCTTGATATGTGGGATAAATGTTAGCTTGGAGTCAAAAATAACGCCCAGGTTTCTGACTGTTTCAGAAAAATTGAATGAAAGTTCTTTAAGTTTCAGAAACTATTTCTCTCTCTTGGCTTCAGGACCAATAACCAAAATTTCAGTTTTCTCCTGGTTGAGCTGCAGAAAATTATTTGCCATCCATAAAATACAATTAAAAAGTGCTTCTATTGGTCTTGTGTCATCAGGAGACATAGCTATGTACAGCTGGGTATAATCAGCATAGCTATGAAAGCTGATGTTGTGCTTCCTGATGATATTCCCCAGAGGAAGCATGTAGATGTTATAAAGCAAGGGGCCAAGGATGGAACCTTGAGGCACACCACATTCAATTTTGTGGACCCCAGAAAAGTAAGCGTCCATGCTTACCATAAAGTTTCTCTCCGTGAGATAGGAAGTGAACCACTGGATAACAGTCCCTGAAACGCCAAGACTTTTAAGTCTGTTTAACAGGATCAGGTGATCAACAGTGTCAAAAGCAGCACTTAGATCCAGTAGAACTAATACTGTGATCTGACCTGAATCCGAGGCACATCTAACATCATTAACGATCTTTAACAGGGCTGTCTCAGTACTGTGGTTCGTTCTAAAACCAGACTGGTTCACCTCAAATATGTTATTGTGTAAGAGAAACTCATTTAGCTGAATACAAACAATTTTTGATGGCTTAGTAAACTTCACTGGTCACTTTTGGTGTCCTCCCTCTTGTGGCCATCGTCTTCATGCTCCTGGCCATCAAAGCGGTCCTCTGTTGGCCAGAGATTTTAATCCACATCACAGCGTATATTTTCCCTTACAATCCAGCTAGGGAAAAAATGATGTGAATGTCTCAACCATCCCCTGCACTGATCCCATATGATGTCCTCTCATACAACATCCATCGCTTGCAGCAGGGACCTCTGGTCTTCAGCCTCGTGCTCATACACTCTTCACCTCCAAGCAGACAAAAAGAGAAAAGGAGAACAAGGTGGGAGTAACACCATCAGCATGGATGTGTGGCACAATGAAAACTGACATTGTCCCACACAATGACATAGTGGGGTAAGTGAGGCTCGTCAAGACTCCTTTCATTTTCTGGGACCAGATCTGGGTTGTTTGCAATCACCATTTTGCACATTTCTTGCTCTTCGACACCATTTAGCATTTTTTCTTCTGCCACTCTTGCAAGGTTGTCTCCCAATCCTATACAGAGAGGTCAAGGGTCAGCTTACAGTATGCAAGCACAGTACAATATACAGTGTTGTCTTACACAATTCTGTAATTTCATTGTTGAGTACATACCTGTTTTCCCTGCGAAAGGTTTGGACAATGGAAGAGACTGTAGAGCAGGGCACATTAGGTTGTACACGTCAACCAGCCTCTGCCATTGTGAGGTGATGGTTGACAACATGGTCTGTAATGGTTGCCGGTATATCATTAGGGACAGCTTGGTGTCTTTGTGCTCCTTGACTTCTTCCTCTTATTCCACCACGCATCCTCACTCCTCCTGCTGCTGCTCCTCTTCTTCTTGTTCTTCCTTCTCCTCCTCCTCCTCCAGCTGCATCTCTTCCCCTTCTTCCAGCAGGAAGTTGACCATCATTTCGCTGGTGAGGTATCTCCATGTTCATACTACCTATGGTACTGGCCCTGGCCTATTTATACATATTTGCCAGCATTCACAATCATATGCAGCACCTGTGAGGTTACAGAACTAACTGTCTGATCTGAGATGTGAAAAACTTTTCATTTGTTAGTAAAGGTTTCATTTTACTTGATCATCAATCACTGTCTTGAATTTAACAATTGTTCCAAGAAATTCATGCATGTTGCTCGTAGCATTTTCTTGACTAATTTAGAAAATTGTACCAACAATCGTTCATATGACGGCTCCCACGCCGAAATCTTGCTGACATGTTTTGAAGAGAATGGCTATCAGACTGAGAATTGGTTGTTCAGGTTAGATCAACAAGATCTAAGTCATTGTAAAATGTGCTAAACATGGGCTTACTGTGCTAGTTCTATGCTGCTTGTCAAAAACCACTTGCGAAGTTCACTGATACACTTGAGACATGCATGGAGACAATTGAGATTGGATGAGAGCAATGAGAAATGACATTCTGTTGTGAACGAGTACGAGTTAGTTTGGAGATTTGTCCATGTAGTTTCTACAATGTCGTTTCAGTTCCAAGAAAGGAGCCAAACCAGCCAAGAAAAACTGCAATACTTGTTTTCTGACACACACTGAAGGAAAAATCTTCCAGAAGAGGAGATTTTTACAGGCTGCACAAACGCAGCTGCATCCTGGGAATGTCCCAGAAGCCCAGAGTTGTTCTGGGAGATTCCCACAAGACGAGGAGGGCAATTCCACCAACAATTTATCTGCTGTCTGAAGAAGCTGAGTTAGTGCTCCCACAGCAAAGAGACGAATCCAAAACAAAGTTTCTTGTAGTTAAGATGATCTTTTCCTTTTGACTTTTGAACCAAACAAAGACTGTATTCAGCACCGCTTGGGAAGCTGTGGTTGCAGTGCTGAATCATTTGAATAACAGTGTCTGTCATGCAGAACAGCAGCCATGTGTTTGAGAGCTCACTTTTTTATGAATGAACTCCAGGCTTGCATTGTGTGCAGAATTATAAGGACTCTAACCAGAGCACAAAAGCTGTAATTTTCAGACTTATTTCTTTTCCACAGGAATGTTTTTTTCTCTGGCAGTTGTGTAATCAAAGGCCACCGACTGTGGGAATAACGTTTCTGTTCTTTGGTTTTAAAAAGAAGGAAACTTGTTAAGGTTATGGATGCCTTTTGACACCCCCTCATTTAGGACTATTTTGGCTGGCATCTAAACAAAAACAACAAGAAGATTAAACCACTAAATAGTCTTCATTTTTAGTAAAATAATTGGAGCTGTCCATCATTTAGAGGGAAACATTAGCTTACTATTACCAAAAAAAATAAATTTTGTCCTTAAAGAGATGCATTTTAAGAAAAGTTTTTAGGGTTTTCTTTGCCCTTTGTTGTTGACACAAATGATGCCGCTCCTCCATCAACTGCAAATATTTCTACCTTTTATTCAACTTTTTCCTTTTCTTTGACTATTCTCTTCTTCAAAAAGCGTGCATGTTGTATAGCAGTGCCTTTTTTTTGTCACGCTACTTTCCCCCTAGAGGTCAAAGAGGAGAATACAACAGTTTTTTTTAAATAAATGATAGCTTTTTTGTTTTTTCATCTTTAGGGTTGACAACAATCAAATCAAAAGAGCCGATTGATTGTGATAAAGATACTTGCAAAGATCTATTCTACACTACACAATAAGTTAAGAATATTGATATTTACATAAGTGCTTCCCCGATTTAGTCTGAAGTTCCCTTTGATGTTACTAATACTGAACAATAAGAAACACAATTTTCCCAAGTTTGATATTTATTACCTCCAAAATTAAGACAATTATAAATATAGCCCCAGCTGACAAATACTGACCATGTGAATTGCGGGTATTTCCACCATCAGCTGCAAAGACAGCTTGATGTCTCATGCTCCTCATGATGTTGTTCTTAGGTGTTCCACTCTTCCACGAGTGCTACATGCAGTTCTGCCATCATTTAGTTTTTTACTATATTGTGAGTGGTAAAATTTAAGTTAAGTTTTATGCTATGTTGCTAACTTTTCAATTATCCCAATTTTAGTATTTTGAACAAAAGTTTTAGAAACCATGGGACATGTCACCACAAAAGTACTATTATAAAATTTGACCATCACTGCTATATTTTACAAAACACAAAAAGGCTTCAAAAATGCATTCATCTCTTTATTGAAGGAACATGGGGTTCAACAAATGAGCATACATTACAAAATAGTTTTATTTTACACATAAATATGAAACACAAAGGCAGATGAGTAGAGCCTCGCTTAGGTCCATAAAGCTTTTGACCATGCAACGTTCAGTACCTTTAAAAAACACACACACACCAAAAGGTCAGAAACAGGGCTGAGTCCACCAGAGACACAAAACCATGTCCAATAAGTACACAGTATAACACAAATATAACTTTTTTTTCTGAAACAGTTAAAGGTTTTTTTTTTTACAACTAAAAGTGTACCATTAGTTCAGTACATTAACATGTTCAGACAGACAAGCCACTAATGCTACAAGTCAACACTCAAGTCATACAAAATTTAAATAAGTCAACTGAAATGGTAGCGGTAAAAGTTATATACTCCGAATACATTTATATATATATATAGTTACATCCATATACATATAGGGTTAAATACTGATCAATCTGAATCCCTGGATCGCTGAAAACATCCTTTGTCGATTTAGGCAGCTAGCTAAGTGAAAGTACCTCAGTGAGGCACTCGCTTAGATACAAATCAAATGCATTTCACATTGTCTGATTCACTGTTTTAATGAAGAGCAAAAAAAAACCAAACAAAAAAAAAACGGAGGTGGTGAAATGATGGAACCTCTAGCTTACATTTTCTTTCTGTAAGAGTAATACCACTTTTGAGCTGTTAGCACAGGTAAAGGGTGTGTTTCAATCTGGTATAACAAAAAACGTGGTTATATTTTCTTTTTTTTCCCCAATCTCTTTATTTTAAATCCATTTGCCAGTTGCTTGTGCAAATTAACTTTTGCTGTTTTGTTTAGATTTATTCTTCTCGTTCCTTGCTATGCTATGCTAAGCTAAGCTAATTAGTTTAGCTAAAGCTAACTGCTTAACTTTGACATACATTTTTAATCCTCCAAAAATTGGTTTTAGTTTCTTGGAAACTGAAGGAGAAAATTTATCACAATTAAAATAATTAATGCAACTTGAGCTTCTTTGTTTACATGAACTTTTTCACAGGTGCTAATGCAGCGGCTTGTCAACACATCGCTGTAAAAACACGGACAAAGGAAAAATCGTACACATACATGCTTTATAGGAGGTTTCAATTCTTTCTAATTTAATTTGGACAACAGAGCAACATATCAGTTTATCGCTTCCACTAAAATAACTAAAATAATGACCTGCCAAATAAGTGCATTTTTGTTGTACAATATTTCATTTTTAAACTTAATAGAAAAGCTCTCTGCTGCCTCAAAAAGGAAATCCACCCTGAAACAAAATTCAGCCCAATGTCTTGGCAGGTCACAGTCAACACTTGGTTTAATTATGTGTTAGGAAACAGTAGAGGAATAGCAGCATATCAAACTTTTTGTTATTTTCCTCTGTTCTGTTTATACTGTTTATTTGTCAAGATGGAGCACTGTTTAATCTTCTTTTTAGGAGGGAAACATGTTAACAAGAAGGACCACTAGTTTGCAAATACTCAAATCTGGCATATTTCCATAAAATGCAGAATTATGCTAACTTAAAAAAAACCAACTAAAGACAAATTAATGCTAATGTGATAATGGACAAGGAATCAGAAACCCAACATCTAGAAATGTGTACAGTGGTCCCTCGCTATATTGCAGTTCACCTTTTGCAGCCTTATAGGTTTTTTGTGCTATTTTGCATGCTTTTGCGTTCAGTTTGCCAAAACTACACAACTCTTCAATTGCTAGCGGATCTTTGCATTCATTGTTTTCTTTCCACAATAGTGTACTTTAATAGAAGTGTTGAACTCAGAGTTTAAACAAGAGAGAAAAGTGTAAACCCTTCCTATTGTTTACATTCTCAAAGTCCAACCCGTCCTATTTTGAATATGAAGGGTTGAACTTTGAGAGTTTAAACAAGAGAGAAAAGTGTGACAATGTTCAGGTCTGTCTGAGAAAAGTGCATAAAATGTGTAGTGAGGACATCTGTAATCGTAAAAAATAAAGATGAGTTGACGAATTTTGCCTATTGCGAGTTATTTTTAGAATGAAACTCCTGAAATAACAATGGAGCTCTGTACATAAATGAAACTCACAGAAATCCCAAGCAAAGCACATTACGACTGTTGGAAATTAATGTACTCGTAACCAGGTCAGTTTACCAAGTACCTACCGTACTGCTTGTCATACAAAGAAGTCGGTTCCATTTTACTTTGGTGTTTTCTTTAAAATACAACAAAAACCTTTAACTTTTAAACAGCTGCACTGGGTATTTTCACAACTGTTTGTCTCACTTATTTCAGTGTTTTTGAAAAAAGAAAAACAAATCAACTCTATAAACCAAAAAGTATCGACTACAAATTTCCTCTCGTCTTACACAGTAGTTGGTCACAACCTATTTACACTTTCATTGCACACGCAAACAATCCAATAATGTTATTTTAATTGAATGTTGGTAATTCCATTATCTTTTTGTAAATAAAAGGATCAAACTGTTCAAAAAGCTGATTAAATAAAATCCAGCATAAAGGAAAAAGAACACAATTGGTTCATTCACTATTTGAACGTTTGGTGAGTCACAACCAAAACAAGCTGGCATGTATGTTAGGGGATATTTCTAATCTTTTATCTATATAGCTCTTGTTTTTGAAAAAAAAGATTTCCTGGATGTAAGGTTTCCTTCCGATAACCTGCCAAGAACTTTTGTAACAGGCGAAAGCACCGCAGTGTGACAATAGATGCTGAATATTTTTAAACAATGCAACCATCAGTTTAATGGAACTGTGGTTGAATTAGTACCTGGAAATAGATCAATAAACAGAGCTCTTTGGAACCCCTTCAGTTTCATATTACTCGTAGGAGGGTGACACTTTAGTTTAAGAGTGGATTTTCCTTTTAACGTACCACCTTCACAAAATTAAGGCACCTTTTAAACCCCTAAAGGGTCAATGGGTTCTTCTAATAAGAAGAGAAGCAACAATAACAAGAAGGAGCACAAAGCTGCACTGACGTAAATCAACAACAGCGTGAAGACAGCCAAGGATAAAAATAACGGAATGTCTGTGGAACAAATACCCCATTTTTCATTCTTGTCATCTCATCTTGTAGGTTTTTACAGCAGCACCGCATCTCTCACTGCCATGGATTACCATGGGAACAGTGTGGCTCTATTCAGAAGCACCTAGATTGTATGACGATCTGCCCAAACCTCATCAGGCTTCAGGAGTGGATATGTTGTGTGTGGGAGTCAGTATCCAAAATTGAGTTTGTTCTTGTTAAGTTCTCGCTCCAGGTTTCCTATCAGGGTGTCGATGCTCTCCTGCAGATCTCTTAGGTTCACCCTGTTGTTCAGCACAGGGCTGATGTCCTGGATTTTCATGTACGCCTGGTAGGTGTGCTCCTTAGGCAGCCGTGGTGGCAGGATGTGGCTATACACCCTCTCATCGACCCTCTTCTCCTCCTCTAATGGCTGCCTCTTGTTTGAGCCATCATCCTCTCCTTCCTTTTCCTCATTCTCCTCTTCCACTTTTTTGTCCTCGTTTGTGACCTCCTCTCTCTGAAGCAGCTCCTTTGAGACGTTCTCATGTTGGTCTTCCTCTATTGGTTCTTCCTGTATTTCTTGGAATTCCTCCACGGTCTCTATGTCCTCGGAGGGCACGTCATCATAGTCCGCCTCCTCTTTGTTGGGAGGCAACAGCATTTCAGAGGGGAAGTAACTTTCACCACAGCCGCTCCAGTCACCAGCATAGCGGTTGCTCGGACTGTCAAGTCGCCCCGGTTTGGGCCGTAGAACGCCCGCCATCTCTGCTTCGGTGAGGTTTAAGACCTGGGGACGCTCTTTTCTCCGCCGCAAAGGAGGAGCTGAAATTAGGTCAGAGACCCCAGGAGCAACTGCAGGGTCAAGAGCGTCCACAACTGAACAAAAAAAAAAAGACAGAAGAGGAATTAATAAATACATGTAAATAAAACAGAAACTAAAGGGATTTCAAATATATATATATATATTTAAAGAAGCATTTGAGGTGTCTGAACGCAAAGGAGCTTTAAAGCAAATCCTCTACCCAACAGCCAGCCAGTAGGAATTAGATTTTAGATTTTTAGTTTAGTTTGTATTAATTCAGTTAGGAAATATCGTTAATGTAATTTCTATTTTCTGTGTCTGTCTTTTTTGTGAGCTAAGGTCATGGGGGATAAAGAATTGTGTTCCACTTAAATTTAGATGAACGCAAGCATTCCACACCAATTGTATGAGATTTTCGGCTAAATTTACAAAACTAAATGCACTTTATGTTATTGAAATATTTCAAGTTCAGGTTATTTATTTTTCCAGCTGTCTGTAGATCTGTAAGGACTATTGAAGGTGATTTTAAAGTATGTTTCTATTCTTCTTAGTTAAACTGACATGTGAAAATTGATTTAAAAAAATCCCAACTTTTTTTTAATGGTAATGCAAATATATTTATTTCCTGGTTACTTTTATTGTAGAGTACTTTAGTCACTAGTTATTCTTTGGATTCAGTAGTGAGGAACTTTCAATTATTACTTTTATAAAGCAATAGGTACATATAAATGTGACACATTCGTGTAATATTCTTCATATTTGAAAGTCATGAATAAACATGCCAAATGAAGCTGCAAGATCATGAGGTGAATGGACATGCTGATGCAGAAGCTCTCCTACTTCACACCACCACACACAGAGAGGGTTTTGCTGCCATCTTTGTTTCTCTGCAAATTTTTAGGGTTTATTCAAGGGAAACCTTGCCTGGAGGTTATGGAGTCTGAACTGTGGAAAGGGAAACCGAGCACTCCAGCACAGTTGTGTTACCTGTGTGCCTTCATCTCTGTGTACCTACGCTTGTCCCCCAGATCTACCTTACTGCAATTGAGGGGTAAAAAAGCAAAACAAACAAACAAACAAGGTTAGGGCGATAAATAATGCTCAAAAAGCAGAACATAAAAAGAAAGTATTATTAATATTTTTATAGAGCCTCTTAAATCTGCTAAACCATAACCTTTAGATATTCTGTATGACCTTTCTCCAAATGGCATATTTTCACTCAGAGATGAGATGAATAAGGAGTCGTTGGCTCATGTTCAGTCGGATCATCACTGATGTGGTTTTTTTGTGCAGTGTTTGCACACCTTCCAGCCCTCCTGAGGCTACAGACTCTAGGAATCATTAGTTGAAACAAACAGAAGTGATCCTCAGTTCACAGAGTGATACTTAAGTGTTATTTCATTTCCGACATGATTCACTGATGGCAGGAATAAAGTGATTACCGAAGACAAAGAAGCCACGTTAAGTCATGTCTTCTGAAAAAACTTAATCTTTTAAACTTCTCAGGATCCTTTAGAGTGTTTCTATTGCATCAGGTCGCGACTCAAGTCAAAGTAGCGTCACTTTTGGAAAAACCCAAATAATTACTTAAATATAAGCATTAAAGTAGCTGGCCCTGTTTAAGTTGTTTATAGTCTAAAGCAGGGTTGTCAAACATCCGGGCCCGCGGGCCAGATGTTTGAAATCTGTATAATCTGTTGTAAAGAAGATTTCTAGCCCATTTCGGTGGCGAGCTATGCTTCTTTAAAGATATGACCGAAATGTGCGATTCTACCACTAGGGGGAGCAAAGGAAAAAGAAGACCACCACGACAAGCGATCCAGAAATAAATAGCAAATCTTTGCAAGTGCGTGCCACGTCTGGGTAATGACGTCTGGATGCAGTTTGGTTCCCCGAGCCTCACCACTGTTAAGTTGCTATAAAAATGATCAGGTGGGACACCACAATTACCAAAATGTTGTTGTCAAGTGCTGAGCTTTGCAAGAAAAATCAATGGACAGAGTTTAATTTATTCTCGGAGCTGAATGCAAAACCCGCATGCTTGGTACGTAACTAACAGGCGGGAGTGCTCAAAGAATATGACATTCAGTGCCACCATGAGAAAAGTTTCACCATTTGGGGGGGCAGTTAAGAAAAGAGAAGATTAGACAACTATAAGCTGAACAGAAAAAAAACAGCAGTCTGAAAAAAAACTCCTTAAAGTAAAAAAAAAAAAACATGACATTAGTGATGGAGCAGTGAAAGCTGGCTACTTTTTTGCAAAAAAGTTGGTGCAAACATCCAAACCGTTTTCAGATGGTGAACTTGAGAAAAAAAAATCCATGCTGAAGGCTGCAGAAGTCATGTGCCCCAAAAAGCAGTCGACCTTTCCCAACATAAGTCTGTCGAGAAATACGAATGCAGATGCAAGATCTCTCAAGTGACTTGGGCAGCCAAATGAAGGAAAGAATCCAGTCATGTATTGATAAAAGCACCGACATCACAAATATTACACAACTGTGCATTTTTATTAGAGGTGTTGATGAGACCATCCAAGCAAAGTTTAAATCAGGCTGGTTCATATGATGGACACACAACAACAGCTGATGTCAGTGCTCTCATTACTGCGCTGGCCAATGTGGAGTAAACTGGTCATGTGATGTCATTCTGGCCACTGATAGCGCCTTGGCAATGGTCAGGAAGAAGGCAGGTGTTGCCGCAAAATTCAGGCAACCAATGCAGGAAAAGATTTTTGGACATTCCATTGTATTTTGCACACTTGAATGACATGGAATGTGTTGATACACGGGATTTGAATCCTGATATTGACGGCCTGGTGAAGGCCAAACCGTGCTGAGTTTCAGGACAGAAAGGGAGGTTGACTCCAAATCCTTATGTTTACAAATGTTTTCAAGTTTAATTTAGGGTAATTTTTCATTGATTTGCACATATAAATATTTTAGGCAGGGTGTTTATTTTATTGTTTTTATAGCCCCCTCTAGAGTTTACGATAAGGATTGCTTCAGCCCCATCTGACATTTTTTTCACTGACCCATACTGATATTCACTTTTTCATGCAGTTATGGGTAGTAGAGTGTAACTGAGTCACAGACCACAATGTGTTGCCATAAAACATTTTCCATTTGGAAAAAAAATTATTAAAATCTATTTCTTATAAATTACCCAAGTTTACATTGTCAGAACACAGAGTATTCATAAAAGATCTTCATAAAATGTTTACAGTTACTAAGTTTTTATTTCAGGAAATAGGTGACATGATTTTTGAAGTGTTAAAAAAAAAAAAAAAAGCAATAAGCAGGGTGTCCGAATTGCATTTAAATCCCGCACTATAGTCTTTTAGGGATTATGGAGCAGTGAGTGAATTCTGATCCGACCTGAAACTCGTCTTTTTTGCGTCCACTTGTTCAACACCTGCAAGTAACCAGCTTCTGATTGCTTTCACCTGCGGCTCATTTGTGGATGTTTGGGTTCATTGTTTTTTGTTTTTGTTTTTTGTCTTATGGGGTCGTTTTGGAAACTTTCAGATATCACTAGTTTCTCTTCATGTAATTCCACTGTGTATTCAGTGTTTTTGTCTTCTTCACGCTTGCTTGCATCATTCCGCCAGATTCAAGTTTCTGATCTATATACTGATAGACAATTTGGAAGCTACGTCTTCTCTTCTAAGCCAGGAGATGCAGCATCCATAACTGCTGATCTTAAACCATCATACACTTTACGTTTTATTTTTCTGCTGTTTTTTTAAGACCTCCACATTCTGCACATCTTACTGCTTCCAGAAACGGCAAACTCTGTCAACATTGGAATTCAAAACTTGCAGTTAATTTCCATTATACAATAGCTTCTCAAAAATATGTCCATAAACTAATGTTTAAAAAAATTAACAAAAAAACAAACACAGGCAACTCTTCTGATGTCTTTGGTGCACTTCCTGCGGACAAGTATACGTGTTTTTCCCCAAGCAATCCTTGGACGTTCCTGGATCGGTCTGAAGATGTGTGGCCGAGCAACAATGCGTCACAAGGCTTGATATGTGTGTGAGAAGAAGTAAAGTGAGGGCTGAAAATATCCCATAATGATTGTGAAATGTTAGGGTAAAGCTCTGGGGGCTGCAGGGTAAGGTTAAGAGTGGAATGTCTTTAATTATATGCCAGCAGTCCAGCGCTGTGTGAGGAAGACAGGATAAAGGTGCCACTAAGGGTGTAAAGAAAAGATCTGAACCTGGAATGAAAGCTTTGCCAGCATCATTACAGGCAGTGAGAGGGCCGAAAAATAACTAGGTGGAAATATACTTTTTTTTCTGCAGTGGTTGCTTTTTTTCTGATGCTGAGCTTCAGCGGTTTGCACAGATCTGGTCCAGAGTGGGCGTCAAATGCTGCAGTTAAATTTAGAGGCCTGACCAGAGTGAGGAGTTGTGGATGAAACAGCAGGTTGCAGAGGAGCCTCGGACGGCATTTATTTAGATGAGATAAAGTCTGTTTTAAAGGTGGGATTTCTCTAAAATGCAAAATCAATGTTCATAATAAAAACTAAGGTATAGAAGATGAGAAGCTGTGAAGAAATTGCTGTGATCAATGCTCTGCATCTGGATTGATCTGCTTCCTGTCTCATGACAGCTGTGCAAACAGATGACCTGCGCAGCGTGGACTCAAGTGAGTCATTTCTCTCAAGATAGGGGAGCCATGCATGTGCGTTTGGTTTACATTGAGGCTTTCTGACTGGACTCTAATTGGCTTGGACCGCCATCATGAAACACTTGTGATGAAGGTTCATCTCTGGGGAGCTAACAGATGGCAGCCATCTTGCTGCACTTATGCAAAACTAAAACCTCAAGGATCAAAGCAGCTCTTAGGGGTTCTTTGCGGAACTGGACCGCAAAGCCGGCACAGGCTGATTTAAAGAAGCGGCGCATGACTGGACTGTAAGAAATGATGCACACAAAAACAACATTCACCTGGCCAGAGCTGCAGCAGGTAGTGCAATACTTCAATGTGTTTTTTGAAGTGCAGAGCGCTCGCCAGCTCCTCTGAGTCGATGAAAACGCGGTTGGTGTGGCAGGACGCCTCCTGACGTTGGCTTAGTAGAACCGGGCCAAAACACACAGCCAGGTTCTGGCACGTCATCTTGTTCACGTCTTGGTGGGACGCCACACGCTTCAAGTGGTTGAGAAGCGTCCGCAGAGTCATCTGAGACAGACACATGCAGGAGAAAAAAAAAAAAAAAGACATGTCATTACCATGATTAGTAGCTGCAGTAGATCCTCCTGCAGCTGCAGCAAAAAGAAACATGTTATGCAACATGAAGAGGATGGACTTTTTTAGTTAAAGATTTGACAGCTAACAGATGTGCAGGAAGATGTTTAAAGCCCTGATATTTAAATAGAGATGCTATGCGTTAAAAACTTTCAAATTTTATTCCAAGAAAGTAAAAAAAACTGTTGTATGGCCTGTAGAGCAAAGACTTTAATGCCCATTTATTTCTACAGGTATGCTGCGAACAACAGATCATAGTGAATATTTATACAAAACTTAAGGGTGAAGTAAGTGAGAAGCAGAAACAACATATGGATTTTTCATTTTTTTCAAGCCTCCTGAAACCTGTGCATTGCACAAGGGGCCTGTTAGTTCTGTTCAAGTGATAAGTGCAGACTTCTTGCGCACTCTGTAGCCTGACCGTTAAAAATGAGGAACTAAGCAATCAGAGCGTGGTTTGTGTGGAGGTCCTACGTTCACTTACGTATCACGTGCACATCCTGTGTGTGGAGCATTTACGTGCGGTCAGTAAGAACCCAGAACACGCACCTTACTAACAGCTAGAGAGTTGCTCAATTATATTGTGTGACATCAAAAGTGCATGCAACTTATATTATCCTTAGAAGTACTTTACGATGCACTTACTACAAGCACAACAAGGGTACATCTAATGTTTGTGATGTTCCTTAAGGTGGCTGCACTAGTCTCAAGATACTCCTACCTACGATTCACCAACCTGTATGAGTGTCGTGTCTAAGACAGGGCTGGCCAACCCTGGTCATCAAGAGGCTCAACCCTGCCTGTTTTCCAGTCTTCCATGACCAGCTTGCTGCTGATTAGCTGGCTCAAGTAATTCCCCATCCTAATTGACTGAACTCACTTGTTTTAGGTTGTCAGCACTAAGTAGTGCTGACAACCTAGTGCAGAGCTGGAAAACAGGCAAGGTTAAGGCTCAAGGACCAAGGTTGGCCAGCCCTGGTCTAAGGCATAAAATCCACAAGCAGTAGGTGTCATAATTTTGCAAAGCAGCTTTAGTTTGCAGACTTTCCGGTTCGTCTTGAAGTACGTCAGTGAAAATGAGTGTCTGAGAGATGTTCAGAGTGGACCAGCACCACAATTATCCCTCCCAGCTCAAAACCTACGCACTTCCAGTCAAACAGCACTAATCCTCGGCTTCATCATCATCCAGTCAGCCCTTTCTGATGGTGATCTAGTCTTGCATTATTTCCTCACCCTCTCCACCTCTGGCAGGTGCTCCAGCAGACTGACGGTGTGCTCTGAGTCAGCCTGCTCGTTCTCGCAGCCCGCTGCTCCCATCTTCAGCGGCTTGGTGGCCATGAACTCCAGCACAGCTTCATACAGAGGCTTGTTTATCAGGGGGAAGGGCAGCTCACGCAGGTAGTCCTTCAGCACTCCTGTGGTGTTGAAGAGATGCTGTGTCACAACTGAGAACAAAAGTAACTGCTGAGCCTCATAAGCCTTCAATAAGATTTCTTTACAATGTGTAGTCAGAAAAAAACAAAAAGTTTTTCTTATTCTTTGTTTTTGATCCTGCCTTCCTCTTTTGGCTTCAACTTTTAGTACTTCCTGTGGCGTCTGCCAAGACATCTAATTGAGTCAGACTCAGATCGGTAGCCAAGAGCACCAGGCGGCCTGACGTCTGCGGCAGCGCCTTTGCACCTGTGACTCCAGCCTCCCACAGTGCAGACAAAAGAAAAAAAAAAAAAACACACTCAACTTATGCTGTCTGTTTGCAGAGTCTCTGAAATATTACCAGCGTGTCTTTTAACCAAAAGTAAAGAAGGGGGATTAAAAAAAAAGCTTCATGTCAGCGTGACAGCTCCTTGTAGAGAGCGTCTGCTCTTTTTCTGCACTCTGCATGAAGCCAGATCAGCTTTCACAGAAGGCTGCAGGATGTGTAATTAGTGATATTGGGTGCACTCCAAAGTAAGGCACACCTGTCCAACAAATAGTAAGAAGACACTCAATTCCATAAAAACTGAAACCTTGAAGATTATTTCTCTGATATGTAGAATTTGGGGGCAGTTTTTGGAGGATTTTATCTCTGATTTGTGCAGATGATGTTCTTTTCTGTTGGCTTCATTGAATCAGGACATTCAGGATGCACTGGGGCTGTTTGCTGTCACGTGTGAATCAGCTGGAATGAGGGTTAGCACCTCCAAGTTGATACTATGGTTCTCGACTAGAATTAAGTGGTTTTCCAAAAGAGGAGGAGCTTAAAGACCCACTCAAATAAAAATCGCATTTTTGGTGTTTTTAACATGTTCTTTTGGAATTTTTATTGTGATGGAGAACATATATAGAAGCATTTAAGGTTAAAACTGTGTCTCTAAATATATCTTTATTCAAATTGTGATGGATCAGGAGTAGATTAAAAAAACAGCCATTTGAAAAAGCTCTCAGTTGTAATGAAGCAACTGAAATGGGCAGGCCAGTCTTCCTGCTCTGGTCCATTCTGATGCATCCACTTGCAGACAAAAAGATAGTTTAACGGGATATCAGTGTAGGGTTACTTTCGGGTCAACAGTCCCACCCATAACTCAGAGGCAAATTTCTGATTAACTCCGGCCACTCTGCACAAACTTTCTCCCAGAAAGCAACACATTTTTTATTTTGCCTAAAAAACTGCAAAACCACAATTAAAGGACCACTGTGAATGATTTTACAAAAGATCAAGAGATGATTGGAGTGGGATTTGAAAGAAATAATGGAAAACGTGGGAAACAAATGGTCATCAGACCCCTACATCCTATGAACTGATAATTAACTGAAAAGTTTTACCCGAGAAGGTCAATCAGATAACTGGATTGAAACATCCTACAGTCTTTCAGAGCACAGATGAAGAGGATTCACCTTTGAGACTGGATGGAGATGAGATTAGTGCTGGAAATCATCCAAGCTGGATCTTCAGAGGTGTTCAGGAAGGATATAATTATCCATCAAGATGGATGCATGTGGGACCACGTATTAAATTTACTATTAAATCTGGAACTAACCAAAAAAATCCCCTCAGCAAACATTAACATACATCACTTCAGCCTCACTGAAAGTCAATTAAAAAAACTAATAAAAAAACTGCTGAACAGAAGCACTCAAATCAGGATGTTACCACTAAAACTGCCTAAAACAGTGACTCAATCCATGGATGGAACTGGCCTCTTTACCTATGTATTGGTGGATGTCCTCTTTTGGACCTGTTTCTTTCCGTTGTCTAACCTTCTATTTCCATCCTTCCCAATGCTGTTCGCTCTAAATCCACTGATATCTCCTTAGGCACCCCTTAACATGCTAACTTTTTAATCCCTCTAAGTCCCCGCTTTGCTTTTTAAAGGAGCCCAAGGCTTAATGCCTTTCAGCCTGTTTCTCAGCTCATTGTTGGTCCGTCATGTGTCAGGGCCTTGAGAAGAAAATGCTTCAAAATAGGCGAATACCTTTTTCTTTTTTTCTTTGAGTTTTAAGTGATGACAAACTCCCATTTCCAGCCCTTCTTTCTAACCGCTGGGGGAGAATAAGAGGCTTTGTAGTTTTGGATTAGCGCAGAAACAAGTTCAGTGTCAGGCTGCAAATTCTCAGATTAGTATTGTAACTGTATGTGCCGCCATGCAATCCAACTGTTACATTTGCAGATCAAAACCCTTCAGGAATCACAATACAACTTCCAATCAGACAAACAAGGCACTTCCCACAAACAGGAGTTTGTTGTTGTGAGTTGTGACGGGACAGTTGGCGAGAAGCAACCACATTCCTCTTCCTGTTAATGTAGTTTAGGCCTAATTATTTCCTAATATATGGCCATTGCATTTATATTTTTTGTCCACCATTAGAAAAATACCACAAGAACATCAAAAACACAATTTTCATGATAGTGGGTTTCTAGAAGTTTGACAGAACCCGCCCCCCATCAGCTCTCGTGCAGAATCCCTGTCCTCATCGGCCTCTGCCAGGTTGTCTGTGAATAAACAGCACGACGCCCTGATCTTCAAACCCGATTGTGAGCATCCTGCGACTTCCTGCTGTCAGAGATCACGCAGACTTCTTCACCCAGACGATGAAAACCTGCTGGTTTCATTGTAAAAACAAAGCATACGAGGTGCAGAAGCGGTCCCTCTGTTTCCATTCTTATCTCTGCACGTGTATTTCCAAAAGACTGTGCTGCACTTGTCCTCTCTTTAGAGCGTCAAGTCGTGCTTGGAAACTTTTCTGACCTTCACTGAGCTGCGAGCTAGACCCAACAAGAGCGGGACTGTTTCACCTTAAAGCTGAACTCCAACAAGCCACTTCTTCTGTTTGGATTTGGAGTTTGAAAAACACGAGCCACATGTTTGGGTTCTCTGAGTAAAAAGGCTCAGTCTGTGTATGTGACTGGGCACAGCTATTCATGTAAATCATTAGCTTGCTATGAGTCAGCGCTGTATTTACTTTTGTGTCCTGGCTGCTCACACATAAAAGCCAGGTGGGTCACACACGTGCGCACTCATACACTGGAGGTGTGGGGCTCTGGGGCGGGGGGAAGAGGTGTGTTTCCCCCTGCAGGTGCTCCACAATCCTTCGCAGCCAGGATGACAAGAAACACCAACCGAGTGTTTTTTCCTCTTATGTCTGAATGGCTCGCTCAGCTCTGTCTTTTGAAATCCCAGCTAGAGCGGCTCAATCGAACTATTTTAACGTAGCAAAATGTGCCACCAAACACTACAAGGCACATAATGCACTGGGGCACGGCTCTACCTTTGACCTCTTGTTCAAACAAAGCGAAGGGTCACTCCTCTTGTCAGTGCTGCAGTCAGGCCTTTGCCTAGAGAACAAACAGGGGTTTGTTCTCAGTCCTGCCCCCTCCCTGCCATCCCGCACGCCCACACAGCACCGGGGGGCCGCAGGAGACCCGTGTGTGTCCGGGCCCTGTCAACTGTCTCAACTTTACTTGCTTCAACTTTTCCGCAGCCTGAAATGATCTCCCTGGAAGCAGGTTCCCTGCAGATGGACCGGCAGCCAGCTCTGGATTCCTGACCTGCGCTTTACAATATTGTGACACCCACAGAGTCCCCGGGGTTCAGCAAATCCTCTATGCGTAAACCAAATACCATCTGTGTTTGTGCGGCAAAAAAAAGAGGGGGGATACTTGTTAATGACTTTCCATGTCTTCACTGGAGAAGCATCACGAACATGGAGGCAAATCATGAAACAACGAGCAGTGGAGAGACCAGTCAGGCAAAAATCTTTACCAGCAAGTCATTGTGACCAACTCGGCTGTGGGCAAACATGGATTCAAAGCTTCTACAGCATGACAGAGCATTCCTCTACAAAACATAATGATAAACTGTCTCAAACCCCTGCATCTATCGCTGCGAGGTCACATGACCTTACTTGCAAATATGACAACACAAAAAAACTACTAAAAAAAGAAAAACAATTTAAAAGAGATAGCTTAGGATAAATCGTCTATTTTCCTGTGCAGCATGTGTTGTGGGTAAAAACTCTGTTGACCCACATCAACAGTTGCTGATGAAGATAGCACTGTTTGCCTTCATTATCAAGTTAAAACCACATTTGCAGAGAGGACGGAGATATGAAACAAAAGATCAGGGCTTTGAAACAATGTTAGGTCCATGCACCCAGCATGTTTTGCAAGCTTTGGGTTGAACTGTGACCTCTGGGGTAATCCCTTTCACTGCATGCGCTTTAAATTAGCCGTGTGACACTCCACTCCTCTTAGCTCGTCTGTCGGCTGTTCAAACTTTTTTTTTTTTTTTTTTTTTTATCAATCACAAGATGGAATTGGTATTTTAGGGGAAATATTGAGACAAAAAATGTGTGAAAACTCTTAAATGATCTATAAATGAACTTTTCAATGCTAATAGAACAAATTGGTTGCTGTTGTAATAACTCTGTTAGATGTTCCACAGCTCACCCATCCATCACAGCAACCTCGCTTCGCAGTGCAAATGTAGGCGGCCAGCAAAAACCAACAACCTGCGCTGGTGCTGGCCCTTTTTTTTTTCAAACCCGCTCAACTGTTAACTGTGTTCTTTGGCCTGCCAAGCAAATGCCCGCCGATCAAAGCCGACATGATAGGACGACGCCTATATGGGGCCTCTTCCTAAAACCAACAGCTGCTCCTACAATGCCCAGGGGTTTCCATGGTCTTCCTCCTTTTTTTTTGTGGGTGGGGAAAATAAAAAAAATCCTCACCCAAGTTGTTGCTGCAGCTTTACCGGCCCTCTCATCTGTCACACTGAAACATTGCTAAAGTCCCAGGTTTCTGCTGCATTTTAAGTAAAAGTAGTGAAAGCTCGCAGAAAGCTAACATCTAAATGCTTTCTGGACAATCCCCACGGCTTCAGATTGAGTTGTTGGAGAAAATGAAAGGACGGCATGTCTCAACCGCAAACCTGAGGGAGAAAGAATGACCTGAATGTGGGCTGAAGCGTGGCTTGACCTGGCAGAGTGTGTGGGCCTTTGCACTCCCTCAGGCACTGATCTATATGTTGACTGCTGGAATGCTTTTATTAAAAACAACACACACACACAGGATGCTCATGGGTTGACCCAACTGCATTGGTCACACCAGTTCAGACATGTCGTTCACTCCATCAAATCAATACTAATCCTAGATTCCAAAAGAGGAAAGGCTGCTTCTAATGTTTGCTATCCTTATTTTTTCAATATTTGTCAGTTAATTCATATTTAAATTATTTGCATTTGTTTCATTTAAATACATTTTAATGAATGATTGTGGGTTTGGTTGGGTGATTTCATTTGATTTAAAAATTTTGCTTGGAGTCAAGAAAAAAAATAATAAAACGGGGAGTCTCTCACCTTCGTCACTGAATCTGCTTAGTCTTTATAAGCAGGTGACAGTCAACTTTGCCCCTCATTTTAACACACCTATGAAGCTGAAATGAGGTGAAAATATCTACCAAAACTGCTGCGTAATTCTGTAGCGTTCAAGACATGTTACAACTACGAAAATTACACATTTCCTTTTAAACTCAGCCTTAAAAAAAATAATAATAATAAAGTGTTTAGTTGACTGATGAAGATCCTGACATACAATGTGACAACTTGTTTCTTCTCAACTTTTTCTGATAGAAAATAGCAGGAATGTTAGTGATGAGTATGCAGAGCAACCTGATACATGGCCTTTTCCTCTGAAGCCTCCTTAATTCATTCATTCATTCATTCATTTTCCAATCCGCTTTATCCCTTTCGGGGTCACGGGGCTGCCGGAGCCTAACCCGGCTACTCATGGGCGAAGGCAGGGTACACCCCTGGACTGGTCGCCAGTCTGGCGCAGGGGCCACAATCACACACCCATGCACACTCACACCAACGGACAATTTAGAGTAACCAATTAACCTATGAAGCATGTTTTTGGACGGTGGGAGGAAGCCGGAGTACCCGGAGAAAACCCACGCATGCACGGAGAGAACATGCAAACTCCACACAGAAAGGTCCCCCAGGACTTAAACCGGGAACCTTCTTGCTGTGAGGCAGGAGCGCTAACCACTGCGCCACCGTGCAGCCCCCAGTGCCTCCTTAATAATAAATATTTTTCTACATAAGTTATGAAAATGCATTTTGCCCCAAGTGTGTGTTTTAAACTGAGGGGAACATCTGGCCTGTGCTTTCTGCTGCAGGTGAAGCTTACCTGTGATGACATTAATGTCTGGGTACAGGCTCTCGCTCAGCTCCACGGCATGGCTGTCTCGTTCAAACGCTTCACGCAGCTCCTTCTTGACGGCAGCAGACCCGCACAGGCGGTAGAGACCCACCACCTGCAGTCACACACACAGACACACGTGAAGGTCATGCAAACGGGCAGTGGGGGTCGGCGTTCTAACCACCAGAGCGATCAAATTCTGCATTTGTGCTCCGTAAAGCAGCTGGAAAGGGCAAAGGTGTTTTCTCACAGATTCCAGGTGTGTTTTTATGACATTTTATGACATTTTTATACTCAAAATGAAAAGGGGATTTACATGCATTATAATAAATATTTACTTTTTCTTTGTGACTTGTTCGTTTTGCAAACATTACACATCTTTTAAAGTCAATGTGGCATCTCATCATATATATATTTATAGTAACCCCCAGAAGCATTGAAGGGGTTTGCATTAAAAAATTGTGACAATTGTGGCTGAAAGCCTTGAGAAAATAATTTTAACAAAATTAAAACAACTAAACTCGTGCAAACTGGAGAAATGTCAAAAGCGTCCCACAAGTGAATCAAAATCTTCCCAAGCAGCAGCTGTGGCAAGAAACTGTTTAAACAGTTTCAAACATTTTAGGAAAAAAAAACTCACTAAATATTTGAGTGCAGAATTTAAAGCACAAAACTTGAAAACTTAAAAGCTTTCTGGTTTAAAAACTATTAGCAAGTATTAAATGTTAAATGCAATGTAACTGAATAAAGCAAAATTGATTTTCTGATGCAAATTCTTTTATCGCTCCACTGCTATCATTTTGAAGCATTTAAACAAATTCAATTTGCACTGCAAGTTTGCCACTGCGTCCTGATTGGTTTTGCGGCGATGTCACTCCTATTCATGTGTCCAAAAGTGTGTCAATAAACCACGTACAAATTTGCTTCAGGTGAATTAGCGTGTACAGTAGACCTACAATGGACTCCTTGCTACATTATGGAAAACATGGATGATGTTGCGAGAGTAGTTTGAGTTTGTTTTAGAAAACCCTACAAAGGGAACCGACAAGTACATTGTTGTTTTCTGAACTGCAGATGATTTGAATTCAATGCAAAGCGAATCTTTAGTCAAACGTTCAGAACTGTATCATCAGCTACAATCGACATAAATCCAATAGCAGGTGAGCCCCAATAGCAAAAAGTGGGAACGTACAAATTTTAGACATTTATCAAGGGGGTTAAGTTCTAAAAATAACCCGCAATAGTAAAAATCTGCAAATTAGTCATTTTTGTTTTTTTGCAATTATCATAGCTGTTTAAGGTTGCCAAACTCCTCTTCTCGGAAAGACCTCAACATTTTTACTCTTTTCTCACTTGTTTAAACTCTCAAAGTTCGACCTTCATAGAAAAATTAGTCCAGTATGACAGAATAAAAACAAAGATATGCCCGTGATCAAAGAGTTATGCAAATTTTGCACACTGAACACATTTTGTACTATAGAGAGCACACAGCACTAAGGGGATTGATTGACATGGCCTTTAGCCAATTAGATCACAGAAAGCAATGTGCTGAAAAAAAAAAAAAGCAAAAACAAATTTGCATTAAAAAGAATCCGCAAAAAAGCAAGACCGCAAAAGGTGAACCGTGATAAAGCAAGGGGCCACTGTATTACAAATTACTAAGAGTAATTTTGCATACTTAAGCAAACATTTCTGATACGAGTTGCTGGTGAAGTTTATGATCACATATATATATATATATATATATTTTTTTTTTTTTGAAGAAATGCTTTACTTTTTATGATGTAGGATCTAAAAACTGATCATATAAATGACGAATATGGATCAGCGCTAATGCTACACAACCAAAACAAAAGTTTAACAGAGCTTCATGAAACTCTCAAACCGACTTAAGGATGTTAGTTACACAGTAACATCTGTCCAAACTTACATTGGTATCAACTTACATTTGGCCACATGAACCCTGACAGAATACGAAAATACAGGATTTAAACACTCCCATGCTTAAAAAGTGAGCCCATCTTTATTTAAAGTGAACAAAAGTAAGATGTTCTCAGATAACCACTGAAGTGTCTTTCGCTTTTTGGCTGAGAGAATAAACCCAAACTCCAGGTGATGGCTGAGCATGAAAAATGAAAGCAGTAACCCATCCATGTTTCTTTACCTAAGCCTTTAGAGTGTGACCTAAAGATGCAGAGACATTTGATAGCTGAAACTCTGCCCCCATGGCTTTCCTTGTTATGTTGGGATTAGGTCTGGCTGCAGACATACGATAATTTCTCCTACATGTGTCTGTCTGGTATGTGGCATAGCAGACCAACTGGTTTGGTTGCTCTGGCAACGTGTTAAGTTAGTGGGCTGTGAATGGCAGGTCAAGTCCATTTCCAAAACGAATACGCTTGCGCCCGCGTGAGCACACCGCCGGCCTCTCCCGGCTCCAGCGTAGGAGCGCTGTAATGTCTCGTTGTCCCACTCAGTCAGGAGTTTGTAAGCTCTCCTCACTGCGCTCAGCGGCGTTTTCCAAACCCCACACGCCAGGGAGAGAGAGCACAACAAATTAGGTAGGGATTTGGCTTTGTGTGCCACTAACAGAAGTCACAGGCACAATAAACAACAAGTCCATTCAGAAAAAAAGGAGTTTGTCCTCTTTGGGGGAGAACAAAGTGCAAGGCAGGAAACAGCTGTTAGGGAAAAAAAGAACTCCCACTTATCTGCTGTGGCTGCTGGGCAATAGACCAGGCAGTGCCAGCCAGAATCTAATGGTGAAATACAGCAGAGGAAAATGAGCCAAACAAAGTAAGGGGCTTATCAGGACAAATAATGAATAATTAAATATGTAATGTGTATGCTGCTGATCAGGAATGTTTGAGTAGCTGGGGGGTGTACAGTGGTGTACTGGTTAATACTCTTGCCTCACAGTGAGAAGGCCTTGGTTGAGTCTAGGATGGGTCCTTTCTATCTGGAGTTTGAATGTTTGCCTCGTTGACTTGGTGTTCTACGAGCACTCTGGTTTCCTCTGAGTCCAAAAACATGCTTCATAGGTTAATAATTTAAAGGGACTTTAAATTGTCTTTTAGGTGTGAATGTATGCTTCTGTGTTGCCCTGCAATCGACTAGCCACCTGTCTGAGGTGTACCTAATGACTGTACACGAGAACTGGACAGTCCAAATAGGAAGAACCTAATGGTTCCAAGAAGCCTCATTCTATTTGTTAGAATAACCATTCTTGCTGTACTACTTGTTTTTACTTGTCCTCAATCTATGACGTCGTGGGTAGAGGAGGGGCTGCTGCAGAGAGCACAGGTTTTTTAAGGATTACTCAGAAATGCGTGAACATATCAAAATATGGCTTTAAGGTTGTTTATATTGAGGAATGAACAGTCTAATACACTAAAAAGCTCAAAAAGTTATTTTTTCATGGTATGGCTCCATTAAGAGTTAAAGAACCACATGTCTGAAGAGGATTTGTCATTAAATGGTTTGCAAAATGTGAACCAGTCTTAACTGCCTTCATCATGGTGCCCTAATAT
Source organism: Adrianichthys oophorus (assembly GCA_036245035.1). Lineage (NCBI taxonomy): Eukaryota > Metazoa > Chordata > Actinopteri > Beloniformes > Adrianichthyidae > Adrianichthys > Adrianichthys oophorus. Next base: position 11,227,539 of record BSAI01000138.1, read on the forward strand.
GTTGCGTGGAGGATTTCTTATATCAGAAGCAAAATCTTAACTGAACTGGGTGGAAAACTATAAATACATAAAAAAAGACCTAATACTAGGCTAAGAATGGACTAAATAGAAAACATCCAAACTGATCAAAATCTTTTGGATGTTAGTAATTACCTTTGACGACATTCAAACTAAGCCACTTAAAAGCTAAACATATGGCATGGGTAAAAATCTGTAACATTTTTTGTAGCCTTCTTCATGAGCTGCACATTTCAGTAGCTTATCTGTCAACATCTAAAAATCAATTTTCTTAGGGCATATTTCACAGACTAAAAAGCTGCATGCAGCTTCCATTCTAGTACGTTAATGTGCTTTGAAATCCAAATTTTCTTTTAAAAGTGTACTCGTATACTTAAAGAGTATTTCAGAAAAATTTATTAGCTAAGTTAGAAAGTTCCCCAGTGGGCCCACCACCTGCAAGAGAGCTCAGAAGGGGCCGGTGCAATGTGGTTTGGGTGGCAGTCGAGGGCGAGTGCCTCGGCGGCCTAAACCCCGGTCATGGAACTTGGCTTTTGGGACATGGAACGTCACCTCTTTGGGAGGGAAGGAGCCTGAGCTTGTGCGAGAGGTTGAGAGGTACCGGCTAGATATAGTTGGGCTCACCTCTACGCACAGTCTGGGCTCTGAAACTCAGTCTCTCGAGAGGGGTTGGACTCTCTACCATTCTGGAGTTGCACATGGTGAGAGGCGGCGGGCTGGGGTGGGCTTACTTGTGAGCCCCCAGCTTAACCGCCAAGTGTTGGAGTTCACCCCGGTGGATTAGAGAGTTGCGTCCCTCCGCCTTCGGGTGGGGGACAGGTCTCTGACTGTGGTTTCGGCTTATGGGCCGAACAGCAGTTCAGAGTACCCAGCGTTCTTGGTGTCTCTCGGAGGGGTACTGGAAAGTGCCCCAACGGGGGACTCCATTGTCCTCCTGGGTGACTTCAATGCCCACGTGGGCAACGACAGTAGCACCTGCAGGGGGGTGGTTGGTAGGAACGGCTTCCCTGATCTGAACCCGAGCTGTGTTTTGTTGTTGGACTTCTGTGCTAGTCATAGTTTGTCCATAACAAACACCATGTTTGAGCACAAGGGTGTCCATCAATACACGTGGCATCAGGACACCCTCGGCAGGAGACCAATGATGGACTTTGTAGTCGTTTCAGGAGACCTTCAGCTGTATGTCTTGGACACTCGGGTAAAGAGAGGGGCAGAGCTGTCCACTGATCACTACCTGGTGGTGTGTTGGATTCGATGGCGGGGAAGGAGGCCGGAAAGACTTGGCAGACCCAAACGTAGTGTGAGGGTCTGCTGGGAACTTCTGGCTGAGCCCTCCGTCAGGGAAGTCTTTAACTCCCACATCCGGGAGAACTTCAAACAGGTACCAAGGGAGGCTGGTAACATTGAGTCTGAATGGACCATGTTCTCCACCTCCATTGTCTCTACTGCTGTTCGGAGCTGTGGTCGCAAGATCTCTGGTGCCTGTCGTGGCGGCAACCCCCGAACCCGTTGGTGGACACCGGAAGTAAGGGATGCCGTCAAGCTGAAGAAGGAGTCCAACAGGTCTGGCTGACTTGTGGGACTCCAGAGGCAGCTGACAGGTATCGGCAGTCTAAGCGAGCTGCGGCTCAGGCTGTAGTAGAGGCAAAAACTCGGTCCTGGGAGGAGTTCGGTGAGGCCATGGAGAAGGACTATCGGTTGGCCTCGAAGAGGTTCTGGCAAACCGTCCAGCGCCTCAGAAGGGGGAAGCAGCTTTCTGCAGGCACCATTTTCAGTGCAGGTGGGGAGCTGCTGACTTCGACTGGGGACATTGTCGGGCGGTGGAAGGAATACTTTGAGGATCTCCTCAATCCTGCTGACACGCCTTCTCTTGAGGAAGCAGAGGCTGAGAGCCTTGGGGTCGGGCTGTCCATTACCCAAGCTGAAGTCACAGAGGTAGTTAACAAGCTCCTCGGTGGCAAGGCACCGGGAGTGGATGAGGTCCGCCCTGAGTACCTCAAGTCTCTGGATGCTGTGGGAGTGTCTTGGTTAACACGTCTCTGCAGCATCGCGTGGCAGTCAGGAACAGTACCACTGGACTGGCAGACAGGGGTGGTGGTTCCCCTTTTCAAGAAGGGAGACCGGAGGGTGTGTTCCAACTAATCACACTCCTCAGCCTCCCTGGGAAAGTCTATGCCAGGGTACTGGAGAGGAGAGTCCGGCCGATAGTCGAACCTCAGATCCAAGAACAACAATGCGGTTTCCGCCCTGGTCGTGGAACTGTGGATCAGCTCTACACCCTATCCAGGGTGCTGGAGAGTTCGTGGGAGTTCGCTCATCCTGTCCACATGTGTTTTGTGGATTTGGAGAAGGCGTTCGACCGTATGCCCCGTGGTGTCCTGTGGAGGGTACTTTGGGAGTATGGGGTCCAGGGAGCCTTACTCAGGGCTGTCCGGTCTCTGTATGACCAGAGCAGGAGCATGGTCCGCATAGCTGGCAGTAAGTCAGACCTGTTCCCAGTGCATGTTGGACTCCGGCAGGGCTGCCCTTTGTCACCGGTTCTTTTCATAGTTTTTATGGACAGAATTTCTAGGTGCAGCCAGGGTCCGGAGGGGGTCTGGTTCGGGAACCACAGGATTTCCTCTCTGCTCTTTGCAGATGATGTTGTCCTGTTGGCTTCATCGAGCCAGGACCTCCAGTATGCATTGGAACGGTTTGCAGCCAAGTGTGAAGCGGCTGGGATGAGGGTCAGCACCGCTAAGTCTGAGGCCATGGTTCTCAACCGGAGAAAGGTAGTTTGCCCTCTCTGGGTGGGTGGAGTGCTCCTTCCCCAAGTGGAGGAGTTTAAGTATCTTGGGGTCTTGTTCACGAGTGAGGGAAGATCGGAGCGTGAGATCGACAGGCGGATTGGTGCTGCGTCCACCGTTATGCGCTCGCTGTACCGGTCCGTCGTGGTGAAGAGAGAGCTAAGCCAGAAAGCAAAGCTCTCAATTTACCAGTCGATCTACGCCCCAATACTCACCTATGATCATGAGCTCTGGGTCATGACCGAAAGAACGAGGTCCCGGATCCAGGCGGCTGAAATGAGCTTCCTCCGTAGGGTGGCTGGGCGCTCACTTAGAGATAGGGTGAGAAGCTCGGTTACCCGGGAAGAGCTCGGAGTAGAGCCGCTTCTCCTCCAAATCGAGAGGAGCCAGTTGAGGTGGCTCGGGCATTTAGTTCGGATGCCCCCTGGACGCCTCCCTAGGGAGGTGTTCCGGGCATGTCCCACTGGGAGGAGGCCCCGGGGAAGACCCAGGACACGCTGGAGAGACTACGTCTCTCGGCTGGCCTGGGAACGACTCGGGGTCCCCCCAGAGGAGCTGGAGGAAGTGGCCGGGGAGCGGGAAGTCTGGGCATCTTTACTTAGACTGCTGCCCTCGCGACCCGGTCCGGATAAGCGGAAGAAAATGGATGGATGGAAATTAGAAAGTGGGTCATGGTTAATGACTACATGAAAAAGGGGGTCCCAGCATGAAACCGAGACGAAAATATATTGCAGAAAGACGGAAGAAGAACCAGCCCCCATTAAAGTGCCAAGAACAAAAGATCTAACCAGAAGCTAGCTGTGTGTGGGCCATAAAATGTCAGAAATTAATTACAAGTGTTCATTTAACATTATTTGATTTGGGCAAAAAGCGTGAATTAGTTTGAAAGAGTCTGTTTGTGTATTATTTGTCATGTTTAAAAAATGAATCAGACACATGGATGTGATTGCAAACACTGAGAGGTCCAGCGGTATTTGATCTTGAACAAGTTAATAAAAGGCAGTAGAATTGGGCGGAATACAACCCATACTAGTCCTTCAGTACCTTAGTGGTAGGCCATGACCTGTACCGCTGTTTGAATTTATGTGAGAGATGAGTAATTTCATTTCACCGTCAGTCCCTGTTTGTTTAAAAGTGTTCATTAAAGAAACTTAATTAGAGCTAGAATATAAGATTGTGGTGTGACTGAAATGACAGCTTCTTCAATAACTCTGTACATTCCTGACAAAGTGTCACTTCTGCAGCCATAGAAGGCTTCTTTTTCTTTTGCTGGAATTTGGGCTAGACACCATGATTTCAAAGGGAGGTGCAAGTCCTGCAGGATATGTTAAGCCAACATGGATGAGACAGTGGGTGTAGGCCATAGTTTGGACCTTTTTTCTACTTATGTAAGAGTTTCTTACCGTCTTCTAGCTCACATGGAGTTGAATTCCTAGAGTTGTAGGGACATGAAGAGAATTGATTATCTCTGGATTTCAAGATGTCTTTATTTGATCCGTACTGACTGCCAGCGATGGCGCATCAAGCAATTATTTCTAATGCAAGTGTGCAGGTCTAAGGATGGGTACTGCAGCTTGGTGTCAAGGTAGTACCATTACAGACTTATTTGGTGCTACCAATACTAAAAGCACAGATTTCAATGCTTCATTTTAGTGCTTGTTTTCAGACATGTCAATCACTTGTTATATTCAGTTTTGCTGTACAAATGGCCAATCATTTTTCCTTTTCGGTGATTGTGGTTGGGCCCATATAAAAATTATTAAATCATTGAAGTCGTAAGGGTGCGCAGAGCTTTAATCAAAGTGTCAAAGACAAAGTGAGCGAAAGTTTGGCTGTACTTCATCTTAAAATATTCTAATTTAGTGACCTGATTATGGAAAACAGTGATATGAACAATGCTCCATAAAAGACCAACGTCCTGGCGATGAGCGGTGAAAAATGTGTTTACTTCAGCTGTGTGAAAATGGAGATACAAATAAATAAAGCATCTTAGACACATTCAAGTGCTCTCCTTCACCCTGTGATCCTGATTCGTCACACTTAGATGTTTTTTGAAAGTTTCTTTTTCAATTTTGAAGCAATGGTTTGAGCACAATTTTTAGGGGCATGAACTGTTTCAAAAGTACTGCATCGGCATTGGCATGTAATATAATCCAAATGATACCCATCTTGCGCATGTTAAGTAACTACTGACACAAAAGTCCTTTGTGGACCCATCATGATTCTGTGAGTCTATAAAATAATGTGATACCAAAAGCCAAGTTTCTATTTATCAACTTGGGAAAACTCTTGGAATCTTAAGGATGGTACTATCTTTGATATACTTGCAGCAGTAACAAAATCAACGGATTTCAGGTTCTGATTGACTAAACACAACTTTATCCAGGTATCAGTTGCAAGAAGAATAGAGATGTCTGGATAACAAGCAGGGTGGTAAATATTTCACCTTCCCTGGTGAGCAAAAATGTGAAAAAAATACCTTAGATCACCTAAACTTAAGGTGGTTACATTCATCTTCCATCAAATCAACTGACAATCAAATATGGAATCAATCAAACCATAAAAACAAGTAAGTAAACGGACTTCACAAATGTTTGATTGCTTTGTGCTTGCTCTGTATTGCTGCCGAGTCTCCCTCAGTGCATCATAGCTCTACTTCTCATAGCTGAGTCATGTTTGCTGAGAAAAGGCAAAAGGGACTTAAGCAAAAAAGACATATAGAGGCAATAATGTGACTGATTTATGCTCTGGAAAGGGCTTCAGTTTTTAACATGTTGAAAATCCAAACAAATTCTTTACAATGATGTAGGTTATGGGGTTGCAGCTTACAAAAAACCAGTAGAGCTCACACTCATATCTTCAGTCTCCAACTCAAACATTAGCTGCAGTCTTTTCACAAAACCAACAATCATCCAGCATCTTAAAAGCTCGGAAAGGCCCTAAGGACACGTAATTCTCCGAGTCGCTGAGTGTGTCTGCAAAACACGACCGCAACTGTTTGTGAATTTGCAGTGCTGCATGCCTGGCCATGAATGCTTTGGACACAAAACTTGCAAATTCCTATGGGATCAAGCAAGGACCCCCAGCCTAACCCCTGTCTGCCTGAAACCTCGGGGAGCCCTCACTCTTGATCGCAGACTGATAACACAGTCTGCTTTGCATCTCTGTAATGAAAAACGCTCCCAAAGAAAGGGTGGGTTGGAAGAAGTGCTCGGAGCGAGAGAAAACAAACATGTCAGACTGAGTGAGGTGCAGACACACAGTAAGAATTGCAGCAGACTAAGACAAAGCTAAGGTAATAATAATTGACAGATGGAGATAAAAACCCTGTCAAGTTAAATGAAAAAGCTAAAAAAAAAAGTCTAACAGATATTAATAAAACTCAAAAACCTTTGAGATTGGATCTTATTTTCTATAAAATTCCAAAAAATAAAATAAACTTTGATTCCAACGAAATCTCTATTCAATCTGCAAGTTTCTACATATGACATTAAGTAGAACGAGTGGGTTTGATCAGACAGACTCTTTTTAAAGAGATTCAATGTTTGCTGATGGTACACTCCCACTCATCAGAAAAGCCATCAGAGGAGAACAGTCCTCGCACCGTTTTACAGCCGCCCTCTCAATTATCATTTGGAGGAGCTTTGGTGCCTCTAATTTATCTTTGCAAAAGCACACAACAGAAAAAAGCTACATAGGGGATGATTATGGGTCAACCCCCAAAGTTCCTGTTCGAGGTACATTCGAAAAAGAAAGTAACCTGAGACAGACCCAGTTCATCAAGGAACTGTTAAAGGTTCTGCAGTAAGCTAGTCCTCATTCCCCTTAATTTTAAATGCTCCAACATAGACAACAGAAATAAACATGCTAAAAGTCCAACACAAACGTTTTCTTTCTGGATCTCGACCGATTGGGTTAGGCATTGTTTAGTGAAATTTAAAATCTCTGACAATTGTACATGGTTTGGCTATTTTATTAATTTAATTTAATTATGAATTTAATGCTGCCTTTAAAAAAATGCTGCCCTTTGGACGTTAAATTTTCATCCACTGTCTCTTTTTTAACAATTGTCAATGTCGCTGTTCGACGGATCCAAAAATATGTTCATAAACTCCTGATGCATGAAGGAAGTCTAGGAGATCCCATTAAAAGTTTTTTGTCTCATCGCAACACAGATGATGTTAAGAAATTAAGTATTTTTTATTTTAAAGAGCCGTACAAAGGCATTTGTAATTACATCTCTTTGTCTGTGTCAATGAGATCATCATCATGAGAAACTCACTGTAATCTCGGACAAGACCCACCACGTATTGCCCAACTGTAAAAGGTCATTTGGGATATGCTTTGTGGGAAATCCAATGCAAAACGCAATCCTAGGTCTGACAAAATACATATAACCAAGATGGCGTTGGCCATGGAGCTAAAAACGGGACAAAATAAACAAGTGAACACAACTGCGTCCATATTTTTCAGTCATTTGAGGTGATCTCATGATCTGCGTGTCTTTTTTCTTCCTTACATAAAAGAGTCGGTTGCTTCGAGAAGGCAGAAGTCTCTTTAGATTATCACTGGAAGGGTCAGATTGACTTCATCCATTCATCTCATTGCTGTGCGTCCTCCCCTTGCTGCAGGGAGAGCACTCATCTCTCTGCACTAAAAGGATGCTGCAGAGATTCTTTGCTGCCATTAAAAAAAGCTTTTCATAGTTGCATTCCATCAGCATTCTTTTCAAAATAAGATAGTGTTGGCTTTTATTGAAGACTATAAGAAAGGTAAAAGATTTTCCTTTTAGTTTTGGTTCTGAGCATGAACACAGATGTACTGTGTTCTGTGAACACACAGATGAGACACAATTTGATGATGATACAATTAATTACAACAAAACAGGAAAAAGTGTAAATGATTTTGCAATAAGAAAATAAATATATGAGAAAAGGTGTCACAGGTAGACACTTACCTGGCAGCCTCTCTTCTCGATCTCGTTAATGCATTTGCTGATGATCAGTGGCACCACCAGTCCCGTGTTCTCCCTCTCCACCACCCGCCACGCCTCCACACCAAACACCTGCGGCTCCCGGTCTGCGTCAGGCCCCCCGTCCAGCGAGTTCTGCCACTGCTCGATTAGGCTCAGCTTTACGTAAATCAGACCCCGGGGCTCCAGCTTCACCGCCAGCTGGTGAAACCGTGTCACCCTGAAGATGCTCGGCAACACCACAGTACCGTGGCAGCACACCCGATTGCGTTTGGGTGTGGGCTCCCAACTGAACACCACCAGTTTCAAGTGCTGAGCATTCTCCAACTCGATGTTGAAGGTGTGGTCCATGTCCAGGAAAGTTGTTCGACATGTGAGGAGCGCAGTCCGTGCTTTATTAACCGAGTCCACCTGAATGGCGCAATAGACATCTCGAGAATCGATGCGTGGGGGCTTGAGGTCCTCTGCTCCATAAAAATGAAGACTCATCAGTCCAGAAATGTACTGGGTGCACTTAGGCTGCTCTGTGAAGCTGTAATGACGGAAAGCATCAATGTCCAAGTCTGTGCCGTTCAGTCTTGAGTTTCCAACACCTCCTTCAGTCTCCTTGCTTCTCCCCCCCTTACCCTCACCAGTACCGTGTTTCCCAGACTTGGCCACCAGCTCAGGTGAGTCCCCATCACTCAGGTATCCTCCTTTACTAGCAGACTTTGAGCTGCCGTTATTTTTCTTCTTGCTGTAGCTATTCTGTGTGGACACACTGCTGTCAAGGTGGTAGCGCGAGATCACATTACAGCTCGCCTGGCCCACTCCAGATGGCGCTAACCGCAAAGGCCCAGAAGTCTGTGCAAAAGCCTCTGACCCTTTGCCGTTGGCTCGCGGGGATTGAGCTCTGGGCTCCAGCTGACTGCTTCCATTACTACTGCTGTTTTGGGTCCCCTTGACGCTCAGTTTGCGACTTAGCTCGGGGAGCTTCTTCATTTTCATGGAGATCTTCCGGACTGTACGTGGAGACTTGATCTTGTCTGGGAAGGACCAGTTGATGGAGCCGCTCTTTTTGGTTGGGTTTGGGCTCGAAGGAGGTGAGAAGCCAACAACATTAGGCAGGTCAAGACATTCTGGGGAGGAAATAACCAGAAAGGGCCAGATTAAAACAAGGAAATAATCACATTTACATCCTAAAGTTTTGTTGCAGAGAATATTGGCTTTGCGTCATTATGCAATACTTTAAGTTAGTAATGTGCATCTGATATCCAAAGCCGCTTTTCTCTGCATCAGAATCAGTTGATTTGCATTGTTTGCTGGAGCAGTCACCATTGGATGGCAACCTTTTTTTGGTCAATTTCCAGGTGAATAATTAAGGAGATTTATGTTAACTTAAACACATTGGTTTCAGGCAGGAGTTATCTTTTATTTCAATAAGTTGCACTGGTATAAAAAAAGGTATTTTTGACTCTTTCATGACATGAGTTTTGGGCCACTTTGGGACTGAATATAAAGGCTTTAATCTGTTATAAAACCTTTGAAAATGTCAGTGTTGTTTTGTTTGGGGTCTGTTCTGGCCATTTAAAGAGAAATATCCACCTCTTATATTTGGGTCTAAAATTTCTGTGAAGAATTTATATTACATACTTGTCATGGCTCAAAAAGCTGTTCCCTAAAAGGTACTAATAAAAGGATGAAGAAAGGTCCTATGTGATCCATTTTAAAGTTTGAATTAACAATTATTTTGTGACTTTTGAACACAGGCCACCCTGTTTCCATATATTTCATGATTTGAGATGATTAAGAGTTAAAATGGAGGCCTATAAGAGCTTTGAGAACTTTCGAAAATTCAGTTTTTTCTTGCTCTAACTTTTAAAGGTCGCGGGAGAAGTAATCCTAAACTTATACCAGTAACAACTTTTTAAAATCAAAAAGTAAATTGCTTTTACATAGGTCTGGATTTTAAGTTTTAAAATGGTCAAGTTAATCAATAATAAAAAATAGCATCAAATTCATGACTTGATTTTCTATTTAAGAAATTTTGTGTATTTTTTTACACAAAAACAATGTTTTTTCTTTTAATTTTTTATAGCAAAATGTCATCATTTTACAAATAAAAGTTCTACCTTTGTTCAGTCTAAATTAGTGGTTTTGTGAAAATTGTTTGGCAAAAAATGGTATTTTCTATAATTAATAGAAACATGTTTTATCTGAAGTTAAATTCACTTTTTGGTAAGCCAGCACCGTTTTTGCGTTGTAGAGGTCATGAGTTAGAACAAACAGCTTTTTATCACCCAAAAAGCACTTCATTGAAACTTCAGATATTGTCAGAAAAACAAATGTGTGCATTCAGCCTGACCCTCCCAACATCACTGCATCTATTTACAGAGGGGACCTGCTGTGCTATTCTGGGCCGAAGGTCTGGGGAGTGAAAAGGAGACAGATCGGGTGCAACAGGATGGAGAGTTGGGTAAGATGCGGGGCTGGAGCAGGGCAGGGTGTAGCCAGCAGAGGAGGGACAAAGGCCCCCTTTGTCCAGGCACTGAGAGGTCTGGACGGTCAACTGGAAGGCTGGCAAGCCAGCTGGTAAACGTACAAATGAACACGGCTGTTCTCTCACATTCCTCCTCAAACCACGTCCCCCCCAACACACTTTTTTTTTGGCTGAGCTGTGCGGCCTTCTCTGTCATGGTTTCCTGCCAGTTACAGACACAGCGGCGCACTGAAAAGTGAGAAAATAGATGGAGGGCTTTCGAAGCGCTAATTTACCAAACAGCATGACGTATTTGAAGTGGTCTGAAAACGTAAATTCATCAAAATGAAATGAGTGTGGAACTTTTTCAACCTCTAGGTCATGAATTGCCCGTTGAAGAACTTGCTTTAATGTAAACACAAGAGATTCAGAGAAAAAAAATGGAAAAACCAGCATATTTCTGTAAAACCCAAAATGTCCCAGCAAGGAGTTTATTTAATAGACTATTTTATAGTTGTACAAGGCCGAAAAAAACCTTCAAACCTTTAAAATTTAAATGAAAACTAATTTTCACATTTTATTTTACTGTAATAGCAAAAAAGCAAATATTTTCTTTAGCACACATAGATATGCTAAATATTTAAAATTAACAAAGTAAAAAAAAAATACAAGCAGGTCTATTTGATTCTATAGAAATGTTTTATAGCAGCCAAAAGAAGCACAAATAACATTTCCTCTCTCCAATCTTCCATGATGTATTGAAAAATGTCCCCAGTGTTCTTTTAATGATGATTATACTGTTTTTAGCCGAAATAATAAAAAAAAAACTGTGTCTTTATCAAGGGCATAGTTTCTGCAGAGCTGCAGTAGTTCATTAGAAATTCAACTCTGAGTTCTGTGAGGGGACTGTTGGAGCAGAGCCCCCCCCCCCTAACTGAGAGTTATCCGTTTACACCCTCTCGGGGTGGGTCTTTAATTGAGTCTTTACCTGAAAGTAAAATAAATCCATGACTTGATAATTGACATTGTAAATCAAGTTTTTCAAAATAAAAGCTTTATAAAATTGAGAAACTCAAACACTCATTCTGCTCAACTTAAATGAAAGAGCACTCATCATCGCTGACACAGTAGTTAGAGGAGACATTTGGTCTTGAGTGGCTGGTGGAAGTGAGACATGCTCTTTTATGCTTCTGTGGTTGTCACACTTATCCGATTTATGAAACCAGGGCAACATCCTATCTCCCCCGCTTGAGGCAGATCTGCCTCTGACTAAGTTAATGACCACTGCAATGTTAATGACTGTGGCTCCACACCCTCGTGAAGACACACAACGCTGCCTTTGGCCTTGTGGCAACAGTGAGCCAAGTAATGCGAAACCTCCCGGATTGAGGTTCAGGGGCGACTGTTTGACACCCGGCCCTCCAGGGCCGTGTTCTGGGGTCGAAAGGCCAAAAGGTCTACATTCCACTGGGTGACACCTGAGCCTGGTAACTTTGGCCCCCCCAACCCCCATTCACCCTCTCCCAACACTTCGACAAGCTCTCCCCGTATTACTGTAACACAAAAGCGAGAGTGCGCGTAAGTCTACGTTCATAGAGACTAAACTACACCCGCCCTCACCCCCGCTGACCCTGCCGTGCCCCTCAGGCACCCGGCCACTGACAACTCCTTACAAAGGACAGGAATTTATTACGCTGGCTTTTCTCAGCGCTGGCACCAAACAGGTGCAGAATGAGTGTGTGTGTTTGTGAAGTACCAACTGACACTTCTCAAATATGTGTTTCTGCTATCTTCTATCAAGCAGCAAATTAGCTCATTAGTCAACCTCGCCATATAAATAATAATCAGGTAATCTGAGCCGTCATCCAATTAAACAGATATTAGGCGCCAAGTCGACAAGAATGTAAAAATGTATGTGAGAGAAAACCAGGCTGAGCAAACTCAGATAAGCCTTAGAGGGAGACAATGATCTGCTGTTCCTGATTGCCCCCGTAAAACCACTTGTACTCACTTGAACGCCTGCATACGAGCGTGCCAGCTGAGCATGTGTGTGAACGCAAAAAAAAAAAAACCCAGGCAAAGACGGGGGCGCGCTGACAAACACGCAGAGTGCAAATAAAAATGTAAATGGCCTGTTTGTCTTCTCGTTTCTTCACCCTGTGATTTGGTACTCAACAGTGAGCAGCTTCCTCTCCTCTTGGCTCTGACTCAGTCAGTGGTGGAAGGAGCTGCAGCGTCCAGCCGTTTCATTACAAAGGCTACAAAACCCCTGCTAATATATCTAAGCATGCGGGCCTTCTCACTTGCACAACGTGGCCCTTTGCCAAAGAACTCCTCACACTGCCGAGCTCACCTACTGCTGCTGGCATTTCAGCTTTGCTGTAGCTCAGCCGGAAGAGTGGCTGCTATGCTGGTTGTAGTCTACGGAGAACTATTAGAATGAAAAACAACTTGGACTAGAATTGCAGGGCTAAAAAAACACACAAATAAAATTGACAAATATGTGTAATCTGATGGATCCCATTTTCATCAACCTAACCAGTCATGGGAATTCAAATCATGAAGAGAGAAGCAGTTACTTCCGTCATTAGCAGCTGGGCAAAGCTGTGTGGGTGTAGAATTGTGCCCTTTAATTCACAGAGAAAATACTTAAAAATTGATTTTGGAGGATTATTTAAATTTGTGTACAGACGGAATTGTATGACACCAAGTTTTTCATTTATCGACATAGAGCTGTGAAAGAAAAAGCCTGAGCAAGATCCATGATATTTGCACTGTTTTGACATTCCGTACCAAGCCTGTTCCAATTGTAGGTGGTGGACATGGGCTAGCATCAGGTTGGGTAGCGACAGTCCAGTGTGAAGACAATGGGCAAAATGCGCGTTCAGGAATGTGTGTGTAGCCTTGAACCTAGAACTGTTTAAGGCTAAATGGATAAATGTATAATACTGGTATATGCCAACAAATTCAAGGGTCTAATGTTTAGGAAGCTCTGTGGAGATGAATGAGAATACACAGGTTTTAATGGGATTTTTCCACAAATTCCCTCAACATAATTTTATTAACCCTGTTATGTTTTACTTTGATTTATCTAACCTACTTTTTATAATACACAACAATAGAAAATTACATGTTTTTTATTTTAAAGCTTAATTTTCAAACAAAAATACATATAAATTACAATTAATCTACTCTATCAAGTCTCTGAACTGATGTGTTTCTGTCTACTTGTGCTGTTAAAAGATTATGTTCTATTTCTAGCAAGTACAATTCTTCCCACTTTAAAATGATAACAGTCAGTATTTTTCTTCTGCTGTTCCGGGGAAGAGGTCAAGAGAGAAAAACGCCATGACCTGAACTTCACTTCTAGCGATGAGCTGTGGAATTTGCTCTGGTTTGGAAGTGCTACTCAGAGTTGTTGACTTCCTCCAGAGCCAGCCATGCAGTCAACAGCCAAGATTAGGTTCTCACTCTGTAACTTTATCACCCCAGAGCTAGTTCTCAAATGCCTCTACCACTGCGACCACAACAACCCCCCCTTTCCAAAATAGCTTTGATCTCATTTTGAGTGCAAGCCAAGTCTTATACCCCTAACAGGCTCTCAAGGGAACAAGAGATTGGGAACGCAGTGCTGAGATCAACACCCCCACCTCCCAAGAAAAGTCCATCAGTCATTATTGTCCATACAAATAGAGCATTCAGATGGACAAAAAGTCAGTCAATAGGCAGCACACGAGGAGTCTGGAGTGTATCCGGTGAAAGAAAAAGAAGCAGCCAGCCGGACAGAAGGCCAACTATAGTCAATGTCGTCTACATGTACACACCGCCATTAATTCAGCAGACGCTCCTATTCATGCTCAATCAACGAGAGCTCTGTCAAATTTTTTTTTGTCCTGCAATTGAGGTGGAGTCTGTATGAGCTCATTCTGAATATAAAGTCAGAGAAGTGACCATAAAAATGGGCAAATATAACAGAGACCATCAAGTCAAAGAAGCTCTTCCCAAAGACGGGGCGCTGGCAGGTTATCTACGGATGCTGAAAGGATTCAACAAACATGCAGAGTAGAACTTTGGATGCCTTTCTTCTTTTTTTTTAACTGTGCATTGTATTCTGCATCTTGAATGGCTGTAGACCATGGTCAATCAATTTTCCTTGTGCTGTGTTTCTTGTACACAGTGAGTTAAGTTTCCCAAATTTACATAAATCTTCAATCACGAGCAAATCTTTGGTTTCATACAAAAATAGTGACTTATTTTTCTGCACAGGTTTAAACTGTTTATATAAGAGAGAAGTGTGTGAAAATCTGTCTTTCTAAAAAAAAAATTGTAGTGTGTAGTGAAGGATATTACAGCCTTAAAACATCTGGAATAACTGCAAAAAATAGAATTGTCTTTTTTTTATTGTCAATTTCAGCTATCTGGGGTTATTTTTAGAGCTTCACTCCTGTGATAAATGAGACCCATTGTATTTATTAAATATCTTTCTATTTATTGCACTGATTTATGAGGACAAAAAATTGCCATGTCAACTTGTTTATTGTCCTTCCAATTTTTCAATTAATTTCTTCAAAACTGGCATAAAGTGTCAGAATGAAAGTATTTCTTGTTTATGTATTACATCTCAAAAGTATCAGCCTCTTGTCCTGTATTTGGCTGCATGTGTATAAAAAAGATATAATAAGACAATTTTCTGCCATTTAAATCCTCTTATTCATAGCTTGTTATTTTGAAATATCTTGTATGCACGGTTAAGTTAGCATGAACAATGAACAATAAATCAAATGTGTCCTTTTAAAACAAAGTTTTAAACATTTTTGTTGTGATTTGTTCCTGAATGCATCAAACTATTGCACACCTATGTGTAAATAAAGACGCGCTCTTCTGTCAAATGTTGCGGGTTAAAGAAACCGGTACTTCTGTTGGTATTTTTGTCACTTTAGAAAGAAGACTGAGAGTTGCTGAATGCTTTCTCATATGCCAAAAACACATTTCAGAGGGATTAAAAGGAAATTTGTGGCTAAATTTACGTCACTGGGTAATATTTAGAAATGATTTTCCCCTGTATTATTTTAATTTAGAAAAAGAAACAAAAAATGCAAAAGGGATATTATAAACTTTTTCATTTATCTTTTTTCTTTTGTTAATAGTGAGCGAATTCAAGAGAAAAACACATTTAAAGACTTTTTTGCTTCCACCTTTCTTTCAGCACTTCATACATATAGACCACAGACGTTTGGTAAAAGGATATACAGCATCTTTGTTTGCTTTTCTGTTTAAAACTTCTAAATATATGCTGAGTTTGAGAGAAATTGAAAGATATTACTATTCTTTTTTGGCACTATAACTTGAAAAAGTACTCCTTATTATGTATTCTCCTGCCTTTACTCCTGCTCTTATATATATATATATATATACAAATACATCAACACAGAACTGAGTTGTAAACCATTGAATCATGGGCTTTTTAAAGAATTAAATTAGAAATTGGCATAAAGATCTAGTACTAAGGATCAGTGACACTGGTTTTGTACACAAGAGAAAAATAGTTCAAATTTAAAGCTGAATGGACTAAAAGGGTCACATTTTGTGAAACCAAAGTCGCATTCAAAAGCAAAATAATTAGATATGTTTTTTTAAAAGCACAAAATATACTTTAGGCTTTTCCTATAACAAGAAACAATATTGATTTTACTGCTTTTATTGCTTAAATCTCCAAATCGTCCATAAGTATTCCACCAGCTTGATGTAAACAGTTTTATTTATTTATTTATTTTTGCTTTGAGGCTGTATAAAGACATGGTTTGATCTTGTAATCAAAGGATTGGATACTGAGGCGCACTATCCCCCATTCAGTTTAAAGAGTTTGCTCCAAAGCAAACTGTTTGCAGCGACACAGGAAACTGTGGAGGTGGTTAGCAACTCCAGTAAAGGTGGAGCAAAGGGAACCACTGTATCCACAAATGACCAGTAATGAGTGTTGGTGACAAGACGCCGGGCGTGCTGCTCTTTTTTGTTTGAGTGATGTGTGGGATGGCGTCACCGCACCCACAGGAATCAATGGCTAAGTCAACATACAGAGGGAGACACTTCCGGAGTAGGAAGAAAAAAAATGGTACAGAAATTAGTAAAATAATGAGAATAGGGAGCTGTTATCGACTGCTGATGTAAGCACTTGTGTACAGAAGTAGACAAGTAAACAAACGGATGGCTTCTGAAACAGATACATAGCTCTAAAGAACTGAGAGAATAGATTTCCTCTGCAGGTAATTTGCTGAACAAGCCACAAATTTTGTCCACTCAACTGCTTACGAAGCATGAAAGACTGTAACGACACAGAGATTGTAAAATGCACCTGTAACTTCGTAAAAGGAACAACAAGCAACAGAACTGAAATAGCTCCACACTGCCCGATTCGAGCCTTTTCTGGGCCGGTACACTGAGACTCTTTTAGAGCTGATTTAATCCTAATCCCACAAGGAAAGTCTTTCAGGACTGGTGTTTTCACTAAACCACCTGTTACGACCTGGCAGGACCGGTGAGTTTAAGGCCAGTCAATGAAAATAGAAAAGTAAAAAAAAAGCATGTGCTTGTCAAGAAAAAGTTTATTCTTGGGGTAAGGAAACTCCTTAAGACATAAATTGCTTTTTAAGTGTTCTAAAACTAGATTTTGACTAAGTTTGACTGAGAGTCAGAAGCTGGAGCATTTGTGAAGGGAAGTTATGACAGACTTCTCTTTTAAGCTGTTATTCTTGCTGTACAACAGTCACTGCAAGCTTGAAAGGTCAAGAATTTATCAGACTATTCAAGCTGTCTTTGAGCCATACCAAAGTGTTGTGATTATGGACTCAACCCAAGATGAAGCAAACAAAGCTGCCACAAAACAGGCTGCAAAAAATGTAAAAAATCTGTAAACAAAGGCAAGTAAAATGCATGCAAATAATGCATGGCTTTAAATCTATCTACTGGTACTTTTTTAATTAATTTTAATGAAAGAAAAGACGTATAAACGGCTTGTTAAATTGAATTAAATGAATGTTGTTTTTTTTTTTTTTAATACTTATTCATCAAATTATTGATTCAGTTTTTCTGTATGGGCAATTGTTGTATTTATATTAGACAAAATAAACTTTTATTATATTTTCTATATTAAAAAAATGTCATTCTTGCTATGAAAGTCCATCGGTGTTCAATTTTTATCACAAATTATATAAAATTGATTTTGTAACCAAAAAAGTTGGTTGTGAAAAAATATGCTGGATTATAAAATAACAAGTGAACTAAAAACAAATCAATTTTAAGATTCTAGGAATGATAAAGAATCCTGTTATTTAAAAAAAATAAAAAATTCCCAGCCTTTTGTTCGCAGGCAAAAGTTGATGGATACTGTTTGCTCTCAGGAATGTCAGCTCAGAATTCCTCCAGCCTAATGTCTGTCTGAGTTTGACTAATGAAGAACGCCGGAGTACGTGTGCTGGAGTATGACGGAAAAAGGTGTGATGGCTGTCTGACTGGACCAAAATCGACACAATTCAAAATACAGATGTTTATTTTTATGCTGCTTGATTGGCGATCTCACGGATTATCCAGATCTCTAAAAGCTACCTGATCTCTAGTCCATTGGACACAGACATCAGTCCTCATCTAAGACAAGCATAGAAGACTGTTGTCAACAAAAACAAGAGGGATGAAGGTCGCCTTTTTGCTTGTTGTCCCTTACCTGTTGGTCTGCTTGCAGAAGCCCCTCCCTCCTCCTGAGGTTTGCACACAAGCATCTGTCTGTGCAGATGTGGAGCCTGTGTGGAATGTGCAACATTCCCCTGACTCGCATCTCCCAAACCACTGCCGAGGCCTTCCACGTGGGCCTCTGGCACACTTTCTCTGGGTCCCTCCAGGGCCCTCCCACCCTGAACGGTTTCTCCGCCTCTGCTGAGCTTCCGGTGGGGGTCCTGTGGGAGCACCACCACCACTGACGGTCGGCGGGAGACATCTGGTTCGTCGTCTTCGGGTATGGGGTTGTACCAGATTTCCCCTTCATCATCTGCATCGTTTTCTTCTGCTGGGTCCACGCTCCGACTCTGAGGGGACGCCTTTTTTTGACCGACCCTCATCTAAGCCAAGAAAAACAAAACTTTACTGAGGAGACTTGGTAGTACACAAACAACACAATGATGTTTTGTGACTGGAGAGCACCCATTTTAACTGTAAGAATTGATTTGAACTTGTCGATAAAGATTTAATCACTTCTGGACTCATTTCTATCACAACCACCAAAGTTTCCAACCTCTGCAGGGGTCGCTAACCTGAGGTAGCTGCAGGCGGACTGGCCGTGGCAGAGCTACCGCCGAGGTTCTCAGACCGTCCGGGGAGGGACTGGGGGGAGGCGGTGGCTGATGGGAACCCTGGCTGCCCTCCTCCTCAACTCCCAGCATGCCATGTAGATCCTCTCTGGTGCAGAAGTTCTTTGCCTGGTAGCTCTGCTGCAGCCAGTTGCGCTTCTTGGAGACAGTGATGCTGATTTGCTGCGGCTTCCATGACGAGGGCTCGCTGGTGGATCGGCCGTTAGCGTGCGCCATTTGCGCATTCTCAATGAAAGCTGAAAAAAAACATGACGGAGACACAGACAGCCAGAGTTTCAGCAGTTTTGCCAGGAGACAATAAAATACATAAAGTACTGCAAATCATCGTTGGGATAGTGTCATTAAAGTAATCGGTGAGAAAAACTGAATTGCAGAAAGTCCTGTTTAGACTTGAAGTTGAAGAGAAATTCTGTATCAGAAAACCCCAATAATGGTGACTTATTTATTGTAAGTTATAAAGCGACCTAAATGAGCCACACACTTCTAGACTTCTTTGACACAGGTGCTCATTGAACAGTTTTAGCTTTAGGAAGAAAACAAAGCCGGAAACTACTGAGTACCTAAAGTGGGCAGGTGAAAAGACAGAATAATATAGATACTTGGTGATTTAAAAGCCCAGAAGACATTGATAAAGGAGTTCCAGCATGGATATAATTGTGTCAACAGCTTTTCAGTCAAAACCATAAAAAAGCACACACACGCACAAACACACAAGATCTTGTTGAACAGCCTAGAGTAGTCATATGCATGCTTGTGACAGGGAACTTGCGCTACTGAGGGCAGGGTCCTGCTCCAACTTGTACAGCAAGCTGGAATAAAAGACTGTTTTGATCCTCGCCAGCTTTCGGGCGAACCCCTCTACATGCGATAATGACAAGCTCTTAGCTTTAGGAGGGAATACATTTTCAAAGCGTGCCAGACTACTCAGAAAGTTATAGTTTCGGGGGATTTTTTTTACATTATGGACTGAAAGCTACTTTGCCGTTAGAAAACGTAATAGTGGCGCTTAAACATGCTGATTCTCTTGTGTCATTAATCTTGTGTTATTAATTCCAAAGAGGTCCAACAGGACTCTGATAGAAAGTTCACTGACTTCCCACAACTTTCAAAACAGTCTTAATTTTTATGAACCGACGTTTGTTTCTTAAACATCAGTGAGGACTTGGATTTGTTTTTGACACTCCCTTCTTGATAAGATGCTTATTACCATTCTGTCACTTTTCAGAGGACAATTTGCTTTTTCTTTTTAATAAAATCTTTTCTGCCTGTATAGCCAACAAGAACCTCACAACAGCATCTGAAAATTCTGTTTGAACCATTACAAAACAAATACACTGGAATCAAACCTTATCTGAGCTAAAGTAAGTCTTTTTCCAGCACTTTTTTAAAAAACACTTCATCATCATTTAAGAAAGTAATACCCACTAAAAGTAAAACGTCTCCTGTACAGAAAGGAAGAAAAGGCAGAAGCGATGGTAGCACATGGAGCTGTTGCCGGAATGCTTGTCTCCTCCAAGGGGTCTTTTTTAACTGGAAAAGGGAAGCGTGTTCTGACACGAACAACATTCCAGACCACAGATTTACACCACCTTCCACAGTCACACTTCTTTGCGGGAGCAACAGATTTTCTAACAGAAAAATACATTAATATGTAGTAATGTTAAGCTTTATCTTTGAGACATTAACTTATATTTAAAAGCTGCAAAGTGCCTGATCCACGTAACTTTTAACAGCAGCACCTCTGTGTTTTTAATGTCTAATTTGAGGTGTTTTGCTCTGCAGGACTTTCAGAAAGTGGAATGTTTTGGTCTGCTTTCTGATAAAGTTAAATATATATATCCAACAAATGAAAGCAAAATGAAAGAGATTTTTAAATTTGACATTTAAAAAGGTCAACTTTATCCAAGAAGGTAAAATATTTTTAAAAGCATTATTTTTTACCTCCATGGTTCAACATAGAAATGTCCAGTTCACCTTGGCAACAAATTGACTCAGATGACTCCATCAAAATCTCAAGTTGTACAAACAGTGCTTCTTTATGGACAAAAGTGATAACCCACACAAAAACACCCTTTTTCAAAGCCCACAGTGTCCATTATTTAATAGATGAAGCCTCACTTAAGAGACTCGAAGCTAAGATTCAACTACTATATAAAGAACACTGTCAGAAAAAAAATAACCACTTTTGTCCTGCCAACTTTTGCTTAAAAAATTCCCATGAGGTACTTGAATGGCATCAAGGTTGATAGTTTTCCCAGAGCAGCAGGCTTTTATTTTGAAGTAAAGGGCTGACAAAGTTCTAAATTCAATTACAACCTCAGTTTGCTTTTCATAAGTTACTTTGATTTTTTTTCTGTTGATATATAAGGTTGGTAAACTAGGCAAAAATGTAAACAGAAATGTTAACAAAAATTCCCTTAATTAAAGAAAAAAAAAGTACAGATTGCCTGATGTGTGGCATGTAAGCTCATGCAGAAAGATTAGGACCTTGCAATAAAAAACAAACAAACAGGCTGATAAGTTTCACCATCACATTTTTTGGGAATGTAAACATGATGCTGACCAAACAAAGAGAAAAAACTTCCACTTGATGCTGATGGTTTTCACACCTCTAACCTGAAGGTAACAGATGGTTCTTTGTGATGAAGCTCATAGAGAAGCAGAGATCATGCAGACCGGGTGAAGAATGTTATACTTTCGGAGGTTATCAAGGATAGAGTTGCGTGGGCCTGTGTGGACCTGTGCCATGTGAGTCTGATAGTAAGACCAATTATTTACATGTCTAAACCTTGTGAGTGGCTAAATCTTTTCCTCCACTAAGACAAAGCACTTGATCCACTTTCCCAGAGGACTTTAATTTCTTTCCCGAATTCCCTTTTCTTTACAGGCTCCTTTATAATAAGACCCAAACACACACACCGGCTAGTTTTCTTTTTCTAAGAGACAAAACTTTGTTGTGTATACAGAGCTGCTGAGCCCCTGCAGAGGGAATCTTTTGCTATATGCCATACATTCCTGTTGACACTCATTCATATGCTAATATGGATTCTCAGTGTCGATTTTTCTTTTTACACCAGGACAGAGCTGGGATCGCTCGGGGTTACATCACGTCAACACTTGCGTCCCGCTGATGCATCCTGGCACAGCTGCTTGACATTCTACCAAAATTCCTACAACAGTTTTATTGGCGGCTGCACGGTGGCGCAGTGGTTAGCGCTCCTGCCTCACAGCAAGAAGGTTCCCAGTTCAAGTCCTGGCTGGGGGACCTTTCTGTGTGGAGTTCGCATGTTCTCCCCGTGCATGCGTGGGTTTTCTCCGGGTACTCCGGCTTCCTCCCACCGTCCAAAAACATGCTTCATAGGTTGATTGGTTACTCTAAATTGTCCCTAGGTGTGAATGTGAGTGTGTATGGGTGTGTGATTGTGGCCCTTGCGACAAACTGGCGACCAGTCCAGGGGTGTACCCTGCCTTCGCCCATGAGTAGCCGGGTTAGGCTCCGGCAACCCCGTGACCCCGAAAGGGATAAAGCGGATTGGAAAATGAATGAATGAATGAGTTTTATTGGCTTCAAATCTAATTTTTTTTTTCTACTTTGTAAAGTTTTTGGGACTCTCCTCTGATGTTTGAAGAAAGTAATTGAAAAAAAATACATTTGGACATGTAGGAAAGTGCAAAACTCTTAAAAGTTGATGCTGCTGAGCAATGATCATTACCATACAAGGATTCACCATCATGACTCATATGCTGTAAACCAATCTAACGTGAACCTGATGCCTCAGCTTTGTCCTCCATCACCTGATCCGTGTTTAGAGCAAGCATCTTCCATAAATCTGTCCACATACAATACACAAGACAAGACAAATCATTGTACCTCCTCCATAAAAGTGCAAAATGCCAAATAAAAACAAAAAAGATACCAGAGATATGCTGCTGCTCATCTCTGGGTTTTTATTTTTTTGGCACAATGTAGAAACACAATACCAAAACCTTCAGACAAGAATCGACAACGGTTTGTAGGGATTTAATTTCACCTGCATTTGCATGTAATGCCTGAAACATCTGTACAAACAAGATTGCATACATTACTGCTCAACAGCGTTATAATAAACAGGAATTGTATTATATGTTGGATTTCGTTTTATTCAATTTAGTCGTTTATTAGATTCAAATAATTTATAGGAAAAGTATTATCCTAATTTAGGTTTTAGCAAGAAGCTAATTAGCCTGTAATGGAACCAAAGACTGTATATGTGAACTGTATTAAGTAACCAATTCTCACTTGCGTGCCAAATGGTGAGAACCCGCTGGTCCCAGAAAGCCAGAGTCCCTTAGACTTCTATTGAGAAATAAACAGTTATTACTGTCATTGTATTTGCAAGAATAAACATTCTTGCTCTGGTGCCTTTTTTTAACATGTTCTTGCTAACTTCTTCCTCATTCTTTTCTCATGATTTTTTTTCGCAAGTTATTCAAGTTATTAACTGGTCAATTAGATGCCTCAATAAAAGTATGTGGTGCTCGGTGGCCCCATCTCAAACGTTCAAAACGTTTGACAGATTCTCCAAAGCCTGCTTTCAGTGAAAGGGACGTGGACTTCCAACAAGCTCACTCCTGGTTCGCAAAAGTGGTTGCCATAGAAAAGTTGACTAAGACTGACTCTGACCAATCGCTGCTTACTGACGTCATTTGGTTCCAACATGGCAAAGTTCGAATTGTGGGAAAATGTCAACTGAATTGACTTCATTTCATTGAAAGCGGAAGTAAAGCGTTACCTACGGGTGATGTCACACTCATTATGTCCAGTTCTCTCTTATACAGTCAATGAATGGAACAAATGAGAAACCAACTATGTGTCCAATCTTCACAAAATTCTCAAACTTAAACTTCTGAAGTTTCCATGCTAAAACTTTTATTTACTAAGTCATCTTTTGGTGAAGCAATAATTATTATATATGCTCACTGTTAAAACATTTAACAAAAAAAACCAAAGTTATTTGAAGCCGTTATTTAAATATGAACAAAACTTTTGTTTTGAGGTTTTGAATGTGTTGTCAGGTAGAAAATTAACCATAAAATACATGGTAAGGCTCTGTCAAGGGTAACTACGATTTAAAAATTTCAGTTAAATTTCCCGTAGTAAATGTAAACTAGTTATTCCGATTAGTCAAGATAAACTTAGATGGCATAAATTTGGTAAAGCTAAGCTAACTTACACTAAACTTGGCAAGGCCAAACCATGTCAATCTAAGAAAACACATTTACCGTAGCCAAGTTATGACAGTTCAATAAAAGATACAATAAATGTAGGTTATGTCTGAATTTCTTCACTACTCACTACATAGTACGGACACCATTTTGTAGTTTTGTTTGAATATACAATTCCAAAATTGAGTACCCTAGAAATTTCCCAGAAGTCTAAGCGAAAAACAAGTTTGCATCAATTCTCACTAGATTGGGTAATATAGACCAAAATACATTGCGTTTAAACAATTTTTCAAGTTAAAAAAAAATGTTTTAATTGATTATAAACCATCCAATTTTCAATCTTCAGAACACAGTAGATTCAAGGTGTTAGTAAAATGTTTGTATTTCTTAGGCTTTTACTTCAGGGAATCTGTGACTTCATATTTGCTGTTTAAAAAAAAGTGGTCAGCATGGTGTACAAATTGCTTTTAAAGTCCAGGGCACTAGATAGCCCTGCACTATATCGTTTTTTAGTAGTTGGGAGGGAATTTGGATATAACCTTAGTGTAACTAGGATTACTTAAACAAAATTTGGCTAAGCCAAACCATGCTAATCTAAGCAAACACAAATGTAGCTAGGTAATGTCAACTTTAAACTAAGCTAGCATAAAGTTAGTGAAGCGAAGATACCTTATACTGAATTTGCAATGCTAAACCACTGTTAACCTAAACTAAACTAGCATAAAGTTAGCTGTGCTAAGTTGACATTCTAGCTTCTGGTAAAGTGATTATACTCTATTCTTATCACCACAAGGTCAGTTTTAACCCATAAATACCCAGACCCATTTTTCCTTAAAAATAAAATGATGTGGAATATACCACAAACCAAGTGAACCACAGAACACATTTCTGATATGTTTATGTAACAATGATGTCACTATGGGTTCTTATGGGTTAAGTGAACTTAGGAAAACATACACTACAAACAGTTACATAGCACACCTGAAATCAGTTATGTCTGAAGCCTTAGGGAACATAATAAGTTAACAAACTAACTCCTACTTGTAGGAAATAGATCCTCCAACTCAGTTAAAACCATGGCCTGGTTTTGATTGCACTCATTCCCAATTTGCCTCATCAAAAAATAGAAGGTTTATTGTCAATTTAAAGGATAAGTCAGGACAAAAACAAGTTAGCTACCAGTCTACTTAAGTTTGACATGTTCCTCAATGATTTTGAATTACAGTGTATCTTTCACAAAACAACCAAGGAGGAAGACTTTCAAAAAACTAAGAGTGCAGAAATACATACTTGAATTAGGGAAAAGTCCACAAAACTAAAGGGGGTTAACCCAAACCAAGTAAATCACAAAAGCCTTTGAGAGCTTTGGCCTTTTATTTCAAATGGCTGTTTGTCTGATACCGAGAGGCCAGCAGTGGTAAGATAAGCCCAAGACTGACCTTAATAAATACTTAATCACTCTTCATTTTGTTCAGTCATGGTGTGGAATTAAGTGACACAAGACAAACAAGTTAAACAACAGGAATGGCATCTGAAAAATTCAATCCAAAGTCTCTTCAAAATGCATGTTACCATGGGGCTGTCAAGTGCAAATGACTGGGGAGGAAGGGGACATGACAGCACAATCGCCCCCCTCCCCTACTCTCAGACAATCACACACATGCA
Organism: Adrianichthys oophorus; assembly: GCA_036245035.1. Classification (NCBI taxonomy): domain Eukaryota; kingdom Metazoa; phylum Chordata; class Actinopteri; order Beloniformes; family Adrianichthyidae; genus Adrianichthys; species Adrianichthys oophorus. The sequence goes on from BSAI01000138.1 coordinate 11,253,000, forward strand.
CACACCACCACCACCACTGAAAAACGACTGCAGTGGTTTCATTGGATTCCTCTGGCCACAACTGTGGAAATGTTCAGCAGGGATGAGGAAGGAGGGAAAGCGGAACAAAACGGGGAAAAAATGAGAAGGAAAATTGAGGGTTGCATGGAAACTAATATCTACAGAGCTCTGACTTTATTTCAAATAAAAGCCAGAGTAGGAAAGAGCTGAGCAGTTGGAGCTGAAATAAGCCAACGGTGGCAAGAAGTCAACAAGAGATGCCCTGTGGCCAGCAGCCACACACTGTTTCTAACAATGCAGAAATCTGACAGGCGGGAACGGGCTGCAAGCAGAGCGAATCATCTTTTTGCTGTGGTAAACAACAAAAAATAAGCTCATACAAAACCACTTTAGAGGTTAAAAGGAGATATGGCACTGTGAAAAGAGTTGATGATGCCTTTGACCCCCTTCCTGAAACCAGCATGACTAATGACAAACATGAGGTTTACCAGACGGGTACCAAAATAAAAGAAGCACACTTTAAAGAACCACTCAGATGAAACTTAAGTTTTTGGTGATTTAAACATGTTTTTATGGCATTTTTCTTATGATGGAGAACAAATATAAAGAAATCTAAGCTTAAAATTTAATTTCTAAGTATTTCTTATTCAAATCGTGGTGAATCAGGGGCAGAAAAAACAAAACAGGGAAAAAGAGTATATTTGTGATGTAGAAAAAACACTGGATTGCTCCATTTTGATGCAACCACTTATAGACGACTAGATCCATTTACATCTTCGTTTTCCTCGTCTGAGCTGGCATCTGATTCAAATCTGCATGGCTGGATAGCTCCAATATCGCGTGCCATGTTTGTTCCACCAGTAATGTCAGGTTGGGGTTGTGAAGGGCTGTAAGCTAGCAGGAAAGCTAGCATTTAAACAGACAGCTCAGTTATGGGTGACAGGAAAAGGGGGGCCGGGTTCTCTCCTTGCCACAACTCAGTGGGGAATTTCTAAAGAAATCCTGTCGTTCTGCAGAAACTATCTCCTAGAAAATGCCACAGGTTTTTGATTTTGGCTTAAAACGGCACACTCATGAGGAAATGACCCCTGGGAACGCTTTTACACTAGATCAAAAGATGATTGGAGTGGGACTTTAAGATTTGTCTTTCTGAGGTAGAAGAAAGCAACATTACGACTTGGATTTTAAACGATTTCATAACAAACGGATAAAAATTACATTTCCCAAACAAGGGCAATGTCATTAAGTTTTCTAACAGATAAATGAGGCACCTTGTAGTTTTTTGATACAGATGTTTTCATGATTTTGCTTGGAACAATCAAATAACAGTAGAAAATCATTTAGAACGTCAACGTAATCAAATCAACACATCCACAAAACCCAACACCAAAAGTGACCCACTACCAGCCCAGTGAGTTAGTTGTTACTGATGTACCAGTGAGTATTCTGACCTACAACCGGATGTATGATTAATTTTGTGTTAAAATGCACCTATATTAGTGTAAAAAACAGAACCCACCACCAGGGAAGAGGGTTTTAAAAGAAAGCAAGAGGTCTGAGGGGTCTCGTCCCTTTGCTTTGCATCCAGAAGTGGAGGAGTGTAGGGTGGACCCCCACCAGACGGAGCTGACTATGAGTGGAGGAGGATGACGGTAATCAAAGGAGAGGAGGAAGCATGAGGTCTCTCTGATTTCAGAGGACCTCCTGGAGTCGAGGCCCTGCAGGATCGCCTCCCTACCTGGCTGCCGTTGGGGCGATTTAGCCTTGGCGGATTTTCCGCCTTGGAGCGCCGGTTTGCAGCAGACGGGGTGAGCCTGAGGACGAAGGCGGCCCTGGTGAGGCAGAGCGGATCCCTCGATCCGCTGCTTCATCTCAGACGACAGCAGGCGTCCTTTGTGCATCCACTCCTGCATCTTGTTAACTGTAACGCCGTGGGCTTTGCTGGTCGAACTGGACACCCGCACTCGGACTTGGACCGAGTCCTGCCTGCCGTCCCGACTGGGGTGTGGCGGAACCTCGGAGTTGCTGTCAGAGGACCCTGTTAGACTGTTAACCGAGCCACTGCTCTCGTTGAGTTGCATGCCGCAGCCTTGCAGCAACTCCTCGCTGCTGTCGTCTCTGCAAAGCATTTGAGGTTCAGACAGCTCACCTGCTTGCATGACACAGTCATCTGTTTTAGTCCCTACTGCCTCTTGGCCATGGTGTGCACGTTGCATTCCGGGCGCCTGAGCACAAGCTGAGGGCCCGCTTTCATACCTCATGGCTCCATCACTTGCACAACGCAACAGTGTGGGTCTTTTGGTCAATGACAGGTTGCTCATGCTCTTACTGATAAGCCTCACCTTTGACTCCAGAGCTCCAGCGAGGCAGAGCAGGAGTGAGTCAGTGTCGGACACCTGCTGAGGACTGTGGTCGCCTCCTGATGACCAGGAGTCGCTGTCAATGTTTTTGGTGGACAACCTGGAGCACAGGCTGTCTCTGGAGCGGCTGCTGCAGGAGGAGGCGGCTTGCCGCTCAGCTAAGCCACAATTAGACTGCTGGACATCCAGGTTGATATCATTCATAGCGTTGATGAGGAGATAATAGGCCTCCTGCAGCCGGCTTCTGAGCCTGTCAGTTTCTTGAGCACTTTCAACCTGTCCTCTGCCCTGACCGGGCTCTGAACCCTCAACTCTGTCACCGTCCAATTTTGGTCTTGCGGTTTCATAAAAGGGTAGAATTTCATTGTCATAGTAATCCTCATCTTCGTTGTCTAAAGGGTACTGAAGAGGCTCCTCCTGAGACACACAAATGTGTAACTGGGTTGGGAAGAAAGTTTGTGTGGGCCCCCAGATTTCCAAATTTGGGGTTAAAACTTCCATATTTCTGGAGTTGAGGTCGTCTTTCTCCAAAATCTGGTTGCTGGGTTCCTGTACTGCTATTACCTGCACTGGGGGCTGTCCCCCCATACCCTCTGCAGGTTGAAGGGCCCCCGCCTGTACCTGTGCTCTTTGTGAAACGGGGGTGTCCCCAAAACCGATCGAGTCCCCGACCCTGCACTGCCGCGGGAACGACACTGAGTGCTTCCTCGGGACGTGCGGGAACCCCGGCTGGCTACTGACCTCCTCCCCCCTAAACAGCACGTCTCTTTGAAGTGGGACCCCCGGGAGCTCCTTGTTAACCCTGCCCCCGCTGTTCTTCGGTGAGGCGGTCAACTCAGCTGCGCTACTCTGCGGGACTACCGCGACCCCCCCGCTTCGCTGCGTCGCTCCTTCAGCGCAGTTCTCGTAGGTGCTCATTCTCTCGGCGGAGAGATCCAGCCCCGCGAGCGAAACTACCCCGCTAGCCTCGTCGGAGTCTAGCGAAACTTTTGCTTTACCTTCGTGGCCCTCATTCGCCGCAGCGGCGGAGCCGAATCCACCGCCGAGCGTCGCTCCTTTCTTGGACTTCTTCCCTCGGAGTTTGGCTAATAAAGTCCTCCGCAGAGGATCGGCCATTCCTCCCCCCCCTCGGCTAATTCCTCCCGGTGTCTCTCGGCGCGCGCGCTCCAGAAGGGAAGGGCTTCTCCTCGGTCAAAGCTCGCCGCGCGGACGTGCTCCTCTCCATTCTCCGCTGTCACCTCCTCTCTGCAGCCTCCGAACTCTCCTGACTCTATGCTCAACTGCACCACCTCCTCTCCTCCCTCTCCTCCTCTCTAGCGCCTCACCTCTCCGTGTGTTTGCAGCACAGATATTTGGAATATTTCCCCGGTTCAAAGTTCACACATCTCAGGCTGAGCCATGAAAACGCCAATAAATCTGAATTATTTCCGCTTTAGGAGGAAATTACGAACATCTGTTTCTCAGCAGAATATCCCAAAGCCAGGTGGTCATCACAACAATAAAACAGTCTAAAAACATTAAAACCGTTATTAATGTGGCCCAGATTAATGTAAAAAAGAATATATATATATAATTATTTATTTATTATTATATTATATGTATGTATAATATAATTATGATATATGTTATATTTATTATAAATATATATAAATATCCAATAGAAAATATTTAAACGAATAACAACATAAAACTTTTAAAAAGCCTAATTTGTCCTAATGACCAAAAAAAGACAACAAAAATCCAAATTTTTTGTTGAAAATAATAAGTTTAGTGAAAAAAAAAAAAAACTCCATGCACAGTAAGTACGTAAAACTCAAAAAGTTGACTTGTCAAAAGGCATAAATGCAATTTGTTTCACATCCCCCATCCACATGTAAGTAAGTATAATGAATATTATCTAGATTTGTAAAGAATAGCCTACATACCTTGCCACACATTAGAAATATGTTTTGTTGCTAATGCTAGTGAAGCCATCATATTTCTTTTAATGAGATTAAAGGAAATGCCACATAAATATGAGATTATCACCTAAAGCAGAAAAAAAAATTAAGTTTTGTTGAATATCCTTGAAAGTATCTGTCCTATCTAATTACAGTAAATGTTTTAGTTAAAGTCCAGATTTTTTCCATTGAGTCTCTTCAGTAGTCCTTGTAACTGAGTGTTTGCTTGACTGTAGCTTGGTGTTAACACAAAGCCACCTTTTTTCATTTTTCGTTTTAAATCAAACTCCTGTACGGATTTACAGCATGTTTTCCCACTGATCATTTTTTTGTTTTGTTTTTCATATTATTCAGGCAGCTCAGTCAGTGCATCCCTGTGCGTAATGTGCAGAGGTCACAACAGGAAGTGCAAACCCAGATTTCACTTATGACCCATATTAGAAAATTATTAAGCCAAAAAATAGAAGCTATCTTCAATTGGGGCACATTTAAATTGATTTTTTGTTATCTTTATTGTTTTAATGTAGTTCACATACTTCTGTTGTAATAAGTCGCTTGACAAATAAGGACGAACAGTGAAAATGTCACCAGTTCAACAAGGATGTTTTGAGAAAACAACACGTAACAAGCCGTATAACAAAAATAATATATATATATATATTTTATTTTGCATGATCTTTTTTGTTTTTAACAACAAAAAAGCTTTGTAAAATATTTTTTGTTGATAATAATTTGACCCTAAAAAGCAAATTCAAGTTGATTATTTTAGGTCTTCACAGAGCCAAGACTTTCATTTACAACCTTTAGTGGAAGCTGCAAAGGAAATTCAGCAAACATCAGTAGGAAAAATCCCCATCTTTAGGCTAAAAACATTTTTAGCCTTCCACTTAGATACAGACAGAGGAAAATGTCTGTCTTTGAAGCAAACAATAAGGAGGATGGTGATTAACTCCTCACTCTTCATCATATACTCCTTCTAAATGATCAGGATTTACTCTGTCATGAGGAATTAGTGTTTTCATTGGTGCCTCTTCACTTCTACACGTTTCGTCTCTGTCAATCACAGCACGGACTTAAAAACAAGGTTATACCTCATGATGAATGAATCACTGCAAATGTTTTGTCTTCTGTTTCCCTCCTTTTTTCAACCATGTAACCATTGGCCTTGCTTGCAACAAAATGAGAGGCTTCGGGTGCATCAGAGGCAGCTGAAGCGTACTTTTCTTCAGCCCTAATCTGTTTGTTTGCTGTTGCTGCTGCTTGGAATGTGCGAGGGAAGCTGCTCAAAAGCTGCAGTGGGTGTGTGATTGCAAGTGCACTCATTATATCTCAGCCTGGAAAACATTTATATTGTATGTATACTACACACCAGTATTTCTGTTGATTGAAGGGGTTTTATTGTCAAAGGTATTCAACAACAGGGCCTCACGCTTCCCTCTCCCATCCACTGCCACCCTATGTGAAAGCTGATAAGCATCTGTGCATGTGTTCTTACCCTGCAGGAGCCGTGTAGCCCTTGATGCCTCTTGCTGGCTCCCCGACCGACTGACTAGACTCTGTCTAGGCAGTTATTCACAGGTCAAAACCTGCAGGCATGTACTGTGTTTGTGTGTTTAAAAAAAGGACAAAGGAAAGCAGGAAAAATGAGGAGGAAAATGGAAGAAGTCAACAACTTTGATGCACAAAAAGTGGGATCTGTAGCCTATTGTGTGTAATGGGTTGAAATTGACTTTTTAGGGGATTATTTAATCTGTCATTCTAAAATGATGTAATATGTGGTATTCTCGCTTTTAAGTTACCTATAATTTCAAAAAGACTTCAGACTAAATTATTACTGGAGTATTGAAATTGATAAAGTTCTAGAAATCAAGTTAGTGACAAGGAAATCAACCAAGTAAGAGGGCATCAGAATTGTCAATTTCTACATTACCAAAGCATGTCCCTTAAAAATAAGCTATGATTTTTTATCCCGATAGCAGACAATAAGCAAGAAAAAAAGCTGCCAGTGGGGTAGTAAAAATGTTCTCACCAAGAATGCTTATTTTAAGAACAAATTCTAGACTTTTTTTTCCTCAAACTAAGATTATTTTGGTATTGAAAAACCTTCATGATAAGATTTTTTAGGGTATTTTTACTTTCTTAAGGTTCAAGTTTGGGGTCTACATTTTGCATTTCTATTCTTTTTATGAACCCCACCTGAATCTAGAAGTTATATCATGTCCGATGGATTACTCAAGCCAGTGTAGATGCATCTTGCAGCAATAGAAGCTTTTCACAATAAAATGTTTTGCACAAGTGGATTGAAAAGTCAGAGAGAGCTGCACAGCAGCTTTGATCCAACAAGAAAAAAAAGAGTTGTTCGAACTGGACTAAATTATAAAACTAAACTTTGTTGCTTCCACCCACTTAAAGCTGTATTTTTTTTTTTTACAGCTGGTTAACCTCGATCCTCTTGTCTCATCAGATATCTGCTTTGTCTGCCCATGTTGTAATTGTGTGCAACTTTTGGCAAAAAACTTGGAAGATTTAGCTGTGTCTGATTGTTTTGTGCCAATCTAAACCAGAGAAATCCCAGAGTTGCCTGCTGGGAAAAGTTTTATTTGTTTTGCACATCACCCAATTGGCTGTATTCCACAATGGTAACATTTCAAAAAAGACATGATGTTGCTCAGCACACAGAGAAATGAAAGTTTCTGTGGTTTGACCTTGCCATTAACCTTCTGTTCAGTTCAAAAGTTTGTCCAAAACTTCCCATGGTTGGCACCAGATTTCACGTTTTAAGATGGACTCAATTAAAGACTGAAGCTGCAACAACATGACTGTAAAGATGCAATGACGTTTGTGGGTCTTCTAATGTGTGTGGAAGACTTTCTAGATTCTCTGATTCATCACAGTCTCCGTTTTGATGCTTCGTAAGAATCCATATTTCTACGAATAGATTTTCTAAACAAAACCAGGGGGTGATGGCCTGAAACACCACATTCAGGTGGGCTGAAGAAGGTGTGTGGGAGAAATGGTGTGCTCAGAAGGATGATCTGGAGAGCTAAAGATGACATAGAGGAAACCTGTAGATTGATTTGCACCTGCAGCCGCAGGCAGGTGATTTATGGTCAATAAAGAGTTTCAGTGGGTATAATTATTCACTAATGTATCAGTTGAGATTAGTCACAGGTGTAAATCCGAAAGCTTGAAAGTGGTTGTCCTTCCATTGAGGGGCAACATTTTCATTTCCTTGTTGAGGCTGGTTTGATAGCAAAATTAACTGAAACACAGTCAGTTCACAGCATATTTTTTTGGAAGAAAAGAAGTTTGAAAACATCATAGTTACGACTGGGGAGCTGAAAAACTGGCTGTGGTTAACTGTGGTGTCACTCAATCATGGGGTTTGATAATCTTATATTTTCAGTCATAAAGCTCTGCTGTTGCCACAACTGAAGTAGTTCATTAAAAAAAAAGGAAAATAGACATCCACATTCTTGTTTTCAAGACCTGATGATGACATGTACAATAAAGACATGACGACTTCACCCATACTCGCATCTCAGGTCAGTATCGCATTCGACGCAAGAGCAGCAGAAGAAGTAAGCCTCTTTCCCCTTCTCTTTTTATTCCTCCATCAGTCTCTCATGCTCTTTGTGAAGCCAGTAGCAGAACATCTGCTTGGCTGGCCTCTTTTCAGAGAGCCTGGTCAGAGAGCACAGAAGAAAGAGGTGCATGTGGGAGAAGGAAGAAAATAAAAGGAATCAGTGTGCATATGTGTGTGTGTTGGCATGTCTGTGGGTAAATGGGTGTTGGGATTCAGGGCTGTGCAGCTGTCGGGTCTCTCCTCCTGATGGCTGCCTATTGTTGCCTTTCTGTGTCCTGGCTAGTTTATAGGCCGTCTTTTTTTTTTTTTAAACGCACTGCAGCTAAATTTATGCCTGTGGACACAAGCCTTTTCCAGAGTATAAATTAGACAGGAGGATCCCAGTCAGAGCAGCTTTGACAGGAGCCTGCAGCTACAGAGAGTGGCATTTCTGTCATTCACTTTTGCTTATGAAAGAAACTCAGGAAGGTTCCTTGTGTTTTGCGTATTGAGTTGCTCTTTTTTGTTTTGACTAAACGATCTATGAACTTTTTTCTTACATTTTACTACAAAAAAGAAAATTTTCCCCAACCTAAGCTAACATCAAGATTCATAGTTAGAAGCCTACTCCAATTAAGTGTTTTTTTTGGGCGTTTTAACATGTTTTGTGGACATTTTTCTCATAATGGAGGACATAAAAAAATGAAGCTTAAAATTGCATTTCTAAGTTGTTCTATGTTCGAATCGCTGTAAATCAGGAGCAGACAAAAAAATGCCATTGGAAAAAGCTGTGACACAGGTGATACAATCGGCGGACCACACGCTCTCTGTTCCACTCCATTCTGATGCATCCATTTGTAGACAAACAGATCTATGTATGTCTTTGTTTTCCTAGTCTGAGCTGGCATTTGGCTCAAAACTGTACAGCTGGATAGCTCCATGTTGCTCACCATTTTTGTTGTACCAGTAATATTAGATTGGGGTTGTGAGAGGCTGTAAGCTAGCTGCAGAGCGTGAAAACAGATGGATGATGGGGCTCACTCCATGCCAACAGTCAACACAATTCATAGGAAAATTTCTGTTGAGCTCCTGCCGTTCTGCAGAAACTATGTCCTAGAAAATAACACAGGTTTTAAAATGTATGCTAAAATAGCATAATAATAATTAAAAGACCACTGGGGACGCTTTTACAATGGACCAAAAGATGATCGGAGTGGCTTTTCAAGGCAAGGATGAAACTAACTTTCAATGTCTTTCTACATCTCATCCAAAGTGGAGTCTAGATTTAAAATAGATTTTTTTCCCCTTTGTTTGTGTGCCAATGATTTTTCACCAGCTGTCACAGTAGCAAACATCTCTTACAGCTCTTAACGGAGCTCATGAGGTTTCAAAATAAAAGAAGACAGTAAGATTCAGAATTTATGAAGAGTGTCCAAAGTTTATGTTATTTGAAAAGGTTATCACAACTGAGCTTTTTCAGTCATGATTAATGCGTGACTGAAGTGAAATGATTCTTCATTTGAACAAATCTCAGGACTTCAGCAGCAACTTATTGGGCCTAGATGGACTAATCTGGACTTATATTATAAACTGAAGCAAAAGTTCCTCCTGTTTTCTGTCAGGCTTGCTTGGAGCTGCAGCATCTGATGATACCAGGACTGATAATTCAATAAACCAGCTGTTGCAAATCAGATCCAAAAGGAAAATGAGAATCTATCATCTATAATATTTAGTCTGGTCTCAATAAAACCTTTCATTAGACAATTGACATGACTCATTAAATCCTCTGGATTTTTAGGATCTGAACAACATCCAAAAGCAAATAAAGTTCTGAAGAAGAAGCCATTGTGTCGCCAGACAGCTGTGTTATCATAACAGACAAACATCGTAAAGCACATAACGTCCTCACAAGTGATTCATAATGATAAAAAAAAAGTCCCTGTGAGACATATAAACTTATCTTTTCATATCCTCTTGGCCAGATAAGGTTTTATTTGATTTGATATACAGTGTTGAGACGTTTACCCAGAAACTGTTTCTGGGGAAATTAAGAGAAGCTAAACAGAGATCCAAAGTGGACACCAAATAAGGATTTTCTTTGTGCTACAGAATCTGATGCATTAGTCTGTGCACCTCAGTTTCGTCAGGAAACCCCAACATTGACTCCCAAAAGCACTAAACCAAGGTCCAGCAGAATTCTCATATTCTCCATTCCTGACCTGTTTGCTAAGTGCAGAATTAAACACTCAGAGTCTGTACTGTCTTTGAGTCTGCTTCATATCGCTATCAAGAGGCAACGTCTGGCATGTTTATCATCCTAAGAGGTCAAACTTCTTGCTACTGTTCTCTATCTGAGCGCTGTGATGGTGCAGCTCCTTCCCCGGGAGGTTTGCATTCTCACGTCCACATGTGGAAATTCAATCAACCTCTTTTATGTTTTCATTTCTGCAGGTATTTTTAGCTCTTTTTTGGTGGTTCTAGTTCCTCAAGCTGATGAAAAATTCCACCACCGTAGGCGGATTTTCAATGCACTCCTCATTTTTGGATGACTCGTATGGATCATTCTGTAATTTGTAGTTCGCAGCTACTGTACAACGATTAACTCGCAGCCTAACGTACGTCACAGATGCTCCTGGGTGCTGCAGACGGATGGAGATCTTGTGTCAGCCTCAAGGAAAAATGGATTGTTTGAAAATATTCAGAGGCAATCAATGGCTGGGACCACAATGTTACTGTAATTTACTGTATTATGTTTCTGTCTGGCTTCTATTTGGAAAATTCCAGTTTCACCAAATTGCGAGAATAGGAGAAGAAGAAGCAAGCCTCGCTTGAGCCTTACCTTCAGACACAATTTATTCATAATTTAATCAAAGTTTTTTTTTAGCAGAAAAAAGAATCATGACAGAAGTTGCTGAAGGAGTTATGCCACCAGCGTCTTTTTATGCAAGGTACAAGAAAATACATTCAAATTAATGCTGATTCAGGCATTTAAATACTTCAACCGCTCCAGTCTGAATTGCAATTCAAATGTTCTCTTTTTTCACAATTAAATCTTTTAGGCTTGTTTAGAATTACAACATTGTTCTTGTGACTAGAGCAAAAACACAGACATAATGGAGGACCACATGTCAGATACCCGATAAAATGAACCAGAATCATTCAGATTTTAGATGAGGATTTGACTCATTTTTGTTTTATTTTGGAAAAAAAAAAAGCAAAATGGTGAAGCTGTTTAAAGGTTTTAAAGCTTTCCAAAGCTGCTCCTACTTAAAGAGCACATTAAACAATACATGTGAGACAGCTGCATCATCAGAAAAAGTGAGGCAAAAAGTTAAGCTGGATCCCTTTACTGATCCAAATGTGAATATTTTGGCATATTTTGGAGAAAAAAAGATACATTTAAGTCAGAACAGTAGAAAATCACACTTTTGGTTTGTGTGGTTTGGCATTTTAATTCAAGTAAATTTACTAAGGCAGAGTGATCTTATGTAGCACAGACAGAAGTAAATATATTGATATATATTGTCGTTGAAAAAACAATTCTCTACTTTATATTGGTTTGTTTATACATACAGTAGCTTAATTTTAATAAAGGAAAATTAGTGTTGTATTTGTCTAAAGGGTGAAACTGGGCTTCACTGCTTCGTTTAGTATAAACAAGCCCAGATTGAGCTTTTAATGTAAAAGTTGCCACTAAGCTAAATAGAATAGGCTGCTGATATGACAGAGCAACCCTGATTTAAGCCATAAGTGGAAAAGAAATAAGTCATCTCTTACAGGGGGGCCTATAACTCATAAGAACTTTGTGTCTAAAAGGCACAACTTAACTTTATAATCTTATTTTGACCAAAAAAAGTTTATCAGAGTTTTGATGTTTAAAGGGTTTGTGGGATTAATACTGCAACTGTCCAGAGTGTAACAGAAGGCTGGGATGTTCTTATATTAAAAGAGGATAAAACCAGCCGTTTGTGAGATTACAAAAAAATGCTTTCTTCTAGTAACAAGATCTTTTCCCGAAGAATGCAGCGGATATCATATCAAAGACAGTAACGATTCAACTAAGAAGAAAAAAAAATGTTTGAGCTTTGCAAAAAAAAAAAAGTCAAACCTGGGAGATTTCCAGCTTCAAGACTGACAGTAGGTTGATTAATTCTCACAGTGACCTGGCGGCTCATTGCTCAGTCAGTCCAAGAAAGAAAAAAAAAAAAAAAAGAAGAGTTATTTGTTCGTAAATATGGCTGATAGAAATCTGCACCAGGTACACGTTTCGGGCAAGGCCAGGCACATTCCTGGAGGCAGGAATTTTATCCGAACCACATTTACTGCCACTTCATGTCGACCCACGATGACAGATAGGCCTGGAATTCCTCTGATCACTAAAGTGTTGCACAGTGGAAACTTTTTCTGTGCTTTTTAAAAACCATTATACTACCTCCAGCGACCACAGAAATCTAAAGAATGAAAACGGGGAGGTGGGACTTTTTTTTGGGGATACTACTGTTTACTTACAGATTATTAAGAACTCAACTCAAGACACAAGTTTACTAGAAATAGAACAGTGAATTATGTTTGCTTTCAGTAATTACACTTTCAAGAGGAATAGAAACTTATAGTATGAATAGAAATGTTGTGCAACACAAAAACTGAATGAAAATGACAAAACTTCCAGATTGATGATGAGTGCTCCTTTTAGCAAGGATTTTTATTTTAACATGAAAGCAATCTTCACCACAAAAAACAAGAGATCTAAAGTAGGTAAAGCCTGACCCCTAGTGTCTAAAAGAAGACATTTTTCTTGAAATCATAATTTCAACAAGTGGAGAGTCACTTCAAGGAGGAATTTGGGTCCAAACACTCGAAGTGTTAGAAATGAAGCAGAAATTTGGTGTGCGGGGAAAAAAGGACAGGCAAAGATCCAAACATCACAGTTAATATACATGAGGCAAACAAAACTGGTATCCCACCAAGAAGTCATAAAGCTAAAACATTTGGGTTTGATATGGCTTTCGTTCATCATCAAATCACCGGTTGAGTCGCAAAATCCAAGCAACTTGACGTACAGCAAACAGTGGTTTGATTCAAGCTTTTTGCTCACCAGAAAAAAGATGTGAGCACATTTTATAAAGCTTTAAGTTACCAATATCATCACATCTTTGGGCAAGAAATGACAAATTAAATCACAAATAAAGAAAATTGCCATTATACGTCATAAAACAGTTTTAATGTAATAAAACAATGAAAAAATGACAGTATTTTAGCATTCTAATAAAATACCCCTCAGTGTCTGCAGCGTATTGACGTCTTTCTGGTCAAAATGCAGACATGTGAGACCTGCTCTGGTCAATTCAAATCCTGAAAAAATGTAGCTGCCCTTCATTCAGCATTCTGCCTGAGGATCCGTTTCTCCTCCTCCACAAAGGTCTTGTCAGAGGTGGCTTGTCCCAGCTCCCTCTTCCTCTTCTCCTTCTGCTGGAAGGTCTCTACTCGCCGTTTCTTGGCAGATGTGCCATACTTCTCAGATTCCTCGTCTGGAATAAGTGAAAAAACTGTTTTTATTTAAGGCAGAAACAAGGCTTTGAGTGTTTTCAATAGAGGCCTCTAAATAATGACTGAAATCGATCTGTAGGTTAAACAGATTGTGGGACTAACCAGAGTCAGCGGGTTGCTCCTCTGGAGGTAAGAAGCGAGCTTTGCCGGTGTGAGCCGGTGCGTCTTCGCCATTGTCCTCGTACACGTTGGACCACTTTATGGCCATGTCTGTCCCTGGTGGTGGCCCCTTCTTCTTCTTCTCTGGCTCTGCGGCATAGCTCTCAGGAGGGGGAACAGCGTTGGTTTTCCACGGCTTAAATTCTTTGACAGGCTAATATAAGAATAAAAATGATTTTTTTTTAATCATTAGAATTTCATTTTTTCATGTTAATCATTAACAAAGAATGCGTAAAAAAACTACTATGACATCAAGACTAAAATGTTTCCAGTTTGAGTTTTCCAAAATTGTTCATCCACATACAGTATACTCAAATATGAAAGTAGTCTTAAAATTAAGAGAGAATTGAAACTAAGAATAAATACCTGTTGATAGAAAGAGTAAATAAAATCTTTTATGAAAGCCATAATAGAATAATAGTATGTTACCTGCAGAAAATAAATGTCATAAACTGTATTTGAATTCTGGGAAACTCTTCCTTTGGTCAGATTAAACAAAGAAATACTAATTACAATTGGTACACAATTGGTACAATTACAATTACACTTGGTACATAAATGTCATAGTAAAGAACAAAGCACAGAGGTTGCAGTATAATGATGTGTATCAACAAAACTTAAATAACAATCATTACTAGACTCGGTGTGCATAAACTCAATAAAAGGATCAAGAATGGTAATGTTTACAACAGTAAATTAAAATGAAGTGAAAATAAAAACGTTAGACCAACACAACTTGGCCTAATCATGTCTATATGTGTAAATATGAGCAGTTACACGAATTAATGAATGTCTGAATCTTGGTTAGAACCAACTTCCAGTGATACGATGTCACCCTAGACAGATGACCAAGGTGAGAAATAGAATGAAACACTGGAACAAGACGTTTGTGAACGAGAGGTGAGAATCAGGAACTGCACCCTTGGGTGGGGGGCTGATATGACGGGCATGTGGGGGCACAAGGTTGCTTTGAAGGTTAATCAAAAAGCAGGACAAATGTTACCAACAAAAACCATTATCCTCTCTTAAAATCTGGGTACAAACAACAAACCCTAAGCAGGCCAAAAACAAGGGCATCAGACCTCGGATTGAAGGTCACAACCAAGTCACTGAAAGTCTACTAGAAAATATGAAAGCTGCTTTTGCTTTCTAGAACCATATCTGAGACCACTGACATGATTTAACACAACGGTGGCAGTGATCCTTTGAGGTGAATGGTTGTAAGTTGGACACAAGATATAAACAGTCTCCATGGGAACAGGCTGGAGACGGAACCAACCCTAAGGCCAGGAGGATGAACTCTCACTGAAGCATCACTCTCCATGGCAATGTAATGACATGATGACAGACTCACCAAGGCTGGAGACCAAACAGCCCAGGAGAAGCACCACATAACAACAATGCTTAGAGGTGGGTGGTTAAGGAGCAGAACTTTTAGACCGTTCAAAATGAGATTCTGTCACCATCACAGTGACAAGATATTTAAGAAAAGGTCTGAAGAACTGGACAGCATCAGGTCCTAACATGACCTACAATTGCAGGCCACACAGATGCCCCAGGAGCACCTGGCAGCACAATGGAACCAGCTAAAACCTGACGATCCCAATCCAATTTGAAGAACATGACATCACAGTGCAGTAGTTCATTAGGGGCAATTGGCACGGTGGGCCTATCCGCATTTCCCATCATCATTTTGTTTACAAGATCTACAGCTAGATTACAGCCCCTAACACCCCCAACCCTAACATTAGTGGTGCAACAAAAATGGTGAACAATGTCAGAGCTATCCAGGTTTGATCCAGATGCCAGCACGGATGAAGATGAACATGGATCTAGCCACCTACAAGTGGATGCATCAGAATGGAGTGAAGCAGGGAGTTTATGGATTGCTATTGTACGTCTTACATCACATCTAAAGGCTTTTACCCTTTTCGTTTGCTCCCGATTCATAACAATTTGAATAAATCCTACTCAGAAAAGCAATTTAGAGCCTAATTTTCTTTTTATATGTCATGCATTGTGCGAAAAAGGCCACATGAACATGTTAAAAACTCCCAAAACACGATTTTCACCTCGCCTGTGTTCATTTTTCTCACAAAACTATCCTAATGTGTGTGTGTGTGTATATATATATGTGTGTGTGTGTGTGTATATATATGTATATGTATGTGTATGTATATATATATATATGTATATATATATGTATGTATATATAAATCCATCAGTCCCTGTAGGTCACCGTCTGCATTGTTTCTTACCTCCTCGGGGGGTTTAACGGTCAGAGTGTCCCAGTCTATCTGCTTGTTAAGAGGATTATAAAGGAAAGCGGGCTTGGACACGGAGTTGAACAGCTCGTCGGGTCTGGGCAGAGCGCCACCGCCGCCAGCCGGGCGCTTCCCCGCAGCCTGGGAGGACCCCGCTCCGTCTCCTGGAGCCTCTCCCCCGGGCTTCCTCCCTCGACTGGCTGCCTCATCTTCAGAGTCTTCGCTGCTGTCGCTCAGATCGTCATAACTCGAAAAGAAGCCCAGCGAGCCCGATTTGTTCTCCTCCGTCATTCTGTGGGCTTTAAGGAGGATTCACTGCAGTGCGTCGCTTCAATCGAAAGCGATATGACGGCCAGCTGCTCTAATACGCAGCGATTATCTTTACTCCATTTTGAATCAGCCTCCAAATGAGCCGTAAAGCCCATAACACTGTTGTAACTACTGTCGTAAAGCAGATTGAGCAGTATAAAAATGTTTGCGCCTGTTTTTCAGCCTTCCCTCACATAAAAATAAAAGATTCTTATTTATTTGAACCGTTTTCAAGTAACATGCAAACATACAAATTAGATGTCTTACTTGAAAACATTTAAATTAAGAATTAACGTAGCCTGCTGGATTTAAGATCAGTGACAAAACAACTGTAAAAAGTAGACAAAAAAGACAATGACTTAGCTTTTTTATTAGTTAAATTAATTTACTTCACCCCACTAAGCCACAAAAACTTGAGTCTGCACAAAACGGAGAACATAAGGGCCCTTAAGCCATTTTCAGTATAATGCCACTAGAGGGCAGCACAGTCACAACAATCCATGGAATAAAAAACTAAGTCCAATCAGAGACTGAGAAAGTTGAGTTTTCCCATCACCGAGAAAGAGGGTCAAAGAAGGGATGCCAGTTTAGCTGAGTCTGTTTAGTTTAGCAACCAGCTGACGTTATGTTCTTTTCATAAATACCGGTGTGAAGCCCTTTGAGACTGTGGCTGTGATATTGGCCTAAATAATTAAGATTGAGTTGAATTGAATTGTGTTCAATTTTGAGAAGATCTAGTGCATAAATTAATATCTATATCATTTTAAAGACATGTTTTTCTTTTTCTTTTTTTTTTAATTTACTCACATGTATGCTGACAGTTCTTTTCTTTTTGGAAGTCATTTTTGGAACCGCTCTGACATGGGGGGAAAAAATAACATGTAGCTGAAACAGATGCTGAGAAACGAGCACAGCTAGCTCCTTGGGCAATGGTAGCTTCTGCAGGAGTACGACATGCACCAGTTTGGAGAACCTGTCAATCACGGTTAGAATAACGGTTTTACCTCTAGTTTGTGGGAGTCCGGTAATAGAGTCCATAACTACAAGGGACCAGGGTCTGGAAGGTGCAGGTAGAGAGTGCAACAATCTGGCAGGTGGGGTCTGAGGCTACTTGAACCTGGCACATACGGGACATGCAGCATCGAAAGCCCTCATGTCTGAGGACATAGTGGGCCACCAAAAACGTTGAGCCACAAGAAAACTGGTCCTGTTCACTCCAGGATGACAAGCCAGACGGGAGGAATGACCCCACTTCAAAACCAAGGGATACAGGGTTAGGACATCCTGCAGGAATAGAAGGCAAATCAGGAACTGAAGCCGTCACTCTGATCAGATGAGGAGCAGGGATAGGCAACTCCAGGCCTCGAGGGCCGCATTCCTGCAGGTTTTCCAACATGCCATGCTCTGGAATGTTCTAATTGGCTGGACACACTAGAAGCAAGTAATTAGTCATGAATAGGGCTTGGATATGTGGGAATCATGCAGACACTGCGGCCCTCGAGGCCTGGAGTTGTCCATCCCTGGATGAGGATCGACAATAGCAGTGGCAGCTGCAGAAGCCACAGACTCCTCCTCCTGCTGGAACTGGTGAGACGAGGCATCAAGCTTGAGGTTCTTGCTCCCAGGGTGGTAGGACAGAGTGAAGTTAAAAGAAAAGAGCCTGCCTCGCTTGTTGAGGGTTAAGACGTTCGCCAGTCCGGGTATATTCTAGTTTCTTATGATCACTTCAAAACAAGAATGGGTGCACGGCCCCCTCCAACCAATGACGCCATTCCTCCAAGGCCAGTTTTACTGCCAGCAGTTCTCTGTTCCCTATGTCATAGTTTCTCTCTGCATGATTGAACTTGCAGGAATGGACTTTGTCATCAGATGCTCTCTGTGACAAACAGCCCCGACTCCAGATTCAGACGCATCCACCTCCACAATGAATTGTTTAGAGGTGTCAGGATGAACCAGAATAGGAGCTGTAGAGAAACTTCTTTTGCATAAAGAAACACCTTATTGGTGTTTACCGTGTCCTTATCCCAGGTAAGACGTACCTCGGCTGAGATTAGCCTATGGAGTGTTGCAGCCACGTCACTGAAACCTCAAATAAAGCGCCTGTAGAAATTGGCAAATCCAAGGAAGCGTTCAAACAGTTTTCAGACTGAGGGAACTGGCCACTCCAGAACTGCTTTTACCCTGGCGTTGGCGCTGCAGAACGGCTCTGACGTGCTGCACATGGGTCTCGAGGTCTAGAGAAAAAATCAAAACTGCAAAAATGAGAAAATAGAAGGCACCTGTGGCTCTCACAGGAGGCCTTGGGAAGGGGAGAACATCCATATCAAATTGTTGTCAGCATCATCTCTAATAGTTAAACAGTTGTTGGTGCAACTAGAGGGCTGTTAGAATTTTTCTAAGGTAAGCTATACCCTGATGCACCAGACTTCGCCAGCCAGTTCAGTCACCTGCTACAGCGTTCACAATAAACAATGAAACTCAAATTATGCTATTAGCAATTTCTCCTTATTTTTCTCTTGTCTTTCCTGCTATTGATGAGATCCTCTGCATTTTCAGGTACTTTGGGGGTTACTTCTCACAAAGATTTGTTCAGGAGTACAAGTTCAAACCAATCCCAATGGAAAAAACTACAAGGATGACAAACTTTCCATTTACTGCAGGTTAAAAAGAAGAAAATGTTTGATTCTATAAGCTTTTTCAGTCTTTTGGGGGGCCAACAGTCATTGTTGTGGTAGCTGTGGAACTGGAGAAGTGAAGTAAATTTGAAAAAAAGAAAGAGTTCCATAATTGATTAAAAAATACACAAAAAAAGGTTAGTAAAAAAAATTGCACACTGGCGTAAAAAGTTCACATTTTTGGTTTACCTTCTATTAAAATAAATACCGGACCTCCTATTTGTGTAACAAACTTTATGGTATTATTTTAGAGATGTTCATAAATCTTTGAAAATGTGCATTGGAAGTTGGACCTAGGTTGAAGCATTGCTATTGTGCAACAAATCTAACTCTAGCAAACAATCAAAAGAACACATATTTAAAAAATGTGGCTTTGCTTGTTTGTTTTACAGATTTTTCTAATTCCTGCCTCCCTCCAAGATCAAAGTGGAATTATGACCTCAAAAAACCCATTTGTGATCATTTCGATTACAGCAATAAAAGCTTTTTTATTTTATAATTATTTTCTTAAATTTTAATATTGAACACAACTGTTTAAAATGCCAAATAATGCTGTTCTGTGACCAGGCTTAGAATTTCCACCATTCCTGGCTATGATGTGAGAAATTCCACAGAGAGCTGAAAGGCCACACCTCTGTTTGATCTGTCCATTCATATCTACTTTTTTTTTTGAAGAAAAAAATCACATCCATGCCAGTGTTGCAGTGGGTGCCTGAGCTCTCATTTAATCTAGATAGGATGCCTTTATTTTCTATTTTCCCTCTAATTGAAGCAACGAATTTTCCCCGAAAGTTGTTAGTTGGACTCAAAGCTTTTATTATTTGTCAGATGTTTAGCTGCATCACCTGCAAACAGTTTTTAAGAACTCTGAGTGGGTCTGAGCACGTTGTGGCCCTTTAAAACTCCACTCCTGTTTACATTTTTAACAAATAAGCTCACGGTCACCATCTTGAAGCTGACCAACAACTCCTGGAGGATGGTGTGTGGTTTGGTTATGTGCCCATAAAACCCAGATGTTACCTCCTATCTGCAGATCCTGTAATGAGCTGTGGCCTCAGAGGCGGAAATTAGTGGAATCTATCTAAGTTGTGGCCTGATCTGCTTCTTTCTTAATTAAACTGTGGCTGTAATTACAAAAAGAGATAGATGCAAACCTAACACATCTGGCTGATGCTAAAGTCCTTTGACCTGAGGCGGTGTTCATGCAGTGAGATGGCACGGACCCTGGAATAGTGACCCCAGGAGGGTTGATGGTAAAAACAGAGACTTCAGGTCGCGGCTTATTATGGTGCAACTGGTTCCTCTTTATTCCACATCTGTTTAAAGACCCACTCTGATGAAAATTGTGTTTTTAACATGTTCTTGTGGCACTTTTCTGAAGATGGAGGACATATATTTAGAAAATTAAACATAAAATTGCGTTTCTTTTTTATTTGAAGTTGTTGTGGATCAGAAGCAAACAAATATGTGCTGTTGAAAAAGCTTGTTGGCTACAACAGCAGGCCATCCGCTTCCTGCTCCGCTCTATTCTGATGCATCCACTTGCAGACAAAAAAAAAATCCAAGTACGTCTTTATTTTCCTTGTCTGAGCTGGCATCTGGCTCAAAACTGAATGAATAAGTGGATAGCTCCAATAGTGCTCGCCATTTTTGTTGCACTGGTATTGTTAGGTTGGGGGTTGTGAGTGGCTATAAGCTAACAGGAGAGTGTGTAAACAGATAAATGATGGGAAGGGGGCTGGTTAGCGCCAACAGTCCTACCTTCAAAAGCAAATTTCTAATGATTTAGTGTTGCTCTGCAGAAACTATATCCGTGCACACTTGCTAAATTTTCACCCTCCCTTCAGCTTTCTTTATTCCTTCAATTCCTGTCATCTCCCTCTTTGTTTTGGTATCCACAGCCCCTTATAGTGCATGGACACTTGCATACACTTTACAACACTGTTTTCATTGGTCACTTAACACTTGGTGTTATTTCCAACCGGAGAGGTGGCATTCTTTGGCTCATTGCACTTACAACCTGCTCAGTTTGCACCACAGCCAGGTTGGGGTTCATGGCTGGAGGCCGGAACAAAATCAAAGAAACATGGGGCAAAAGGGGGGAAAAAAAAGAGGACTACATGAGGGGATTGCAGGGAGAAGGTGTGGCAGATCTGGGTCAAAAGGACAGACAGCGGGTGATCGGGGTTGGGTGTTGGGCTGATCATCCCCATCACATGTTTCAAGAAGTCCTGCAGCGTGCTGCTTTAGACTAAACACACAAGCACTGAACCCTTTTGCTCTTTCTGATGCTTTGATTTCGCCCACTCCACCCCACATGTCTATGCAGACACACTTTCATAGCCCTTTCTTCATCCATAAATAAGTAAGTCTGTATGATGTTGTGAGAATGGTGATAACACTTTTTGGAGCCTTACATCTCAGCGTCGATGTCAAAAATGATTAATGTTACTGTGTAAGGCAACTACAGAAATGTTTTAAAAACTGTTTCATGTTCTTCAAAACATGCAACAGGAGAAAGTACACACGAAGGGCAGCCTCTCAATTTCAGAAATGAATTTGCATTTGGGTTGTCTTGAAGGCCTTAAAAATATCAACGGTTTCTAAAAAAATGTTATTTTGTTGTGGCTTTTGGCAGCAATTGCTTCCATGCTAGTCATATAATCTCTTTGAGTTGGAAATTTGTAATGTCAGATCAGTTGCCTGAAGACTTCAGCACTTTACTGTTGCAGCATTTGACTCTTGCCCAGACAACTTCCTTGTTAGAATATATATTTTTAAACATCTTCCATGAAAAAAGACAAAAGTAATCTAGAAAATCAAAAATATAATAAAGTAATAATACTTTCAAGAAAAGGTATTCTTATTCTAGCCTGGGTAACTTTATTTTTTTCATGTTATGGATCTAAAAGTGTTGGGATGTTACATATGTGATTAAAGGCTGTCTGCAAAGCACATTGGTCACCAAAAAAAAAAAAAAAAAAGCAAAAAGCCTCCATTTATGTATGTTCTGCACATGTCAAAGAAGAATGCTTTGAGCCAGAGCCAGCACCATCTACTTTTCTACGGCATAATTCCAATGGCTCAATTCCGTCCTGTCTGCCAATGAGCTGAAAAGCGCAGAGTTTGCCAGAGGTAGATAGAAACCCTGTCTTTGAGCATCACAAATAAGCTTACTCTGGATAAATATCCGCTTCATGTTTGGAATGTTTGATCAAGGGATCAATCTGACTCAGCCTGCTATTGGTTGGACAGAATAGGAGCAAACATACGAGAAATCCTCCTGTTTTCTGCTGAAGAGTAAGCTGTCAGGCTTTGAAGGAATTGCTGCACGCAGCAGGCAGACAGGATTCTACGAAGACAGAGAAAATGTGTGCCAAAAGTGATGACCTCCTGCACGGAGGTATGCTTCCGATGTGCAGTGCTTTGTAACACTTTGCGTTTTTTTTTCTTTTGCAGCTTAAAACAATTCTCATCTCACAAACATGTGAGTTTGTGGGCAGACATCTGGAACTTTCCTAACTGTTGATCCTTACTTTGTATTTGCACTGCTAATAACATGTTACAGATGTGAGACAAACCTTGTTTCAGTCTGAAAAGTTTGTCTGCCCTACAGGAGGAGGAAATGGATTTTGAAGTCTGAAGCACTGAGCCCATCAAATGGTCCCTATTTGGATAAATGTTTGTCTGGAAAGTTCTGAGCATAATCATCACAGAGAACGTTCAGATTTGCTGAAAACATACAGTATGTACTTATTATTGGAGGAAAAGTAGTCTACGATCTTGTTTTGTTCGCATCTGTTACTATTTTGGGCGCTTTTCCCACCAGAGTTGTTTTGCCAGAACCAGAAGGTATTTCCTCAGATAATGAAACAGAAGATGGATTCTGAAAACATCAGACTTTTATTTGTGTGGGACTTAGCCCTGGTCTGTCTTTGGAGGAATTGGCAACACAATATGGAACTGAGACAAGTATTAAAAGCAAAGTGACTGAAGCCAGGTCCGTTCACCTTGTGAGAACTATGTTGCTAGTTACACAAATAAAATAGTCTGACGTAAATGGGTCAACTTTACAGCAAAATATACCTAAACATACCTTTTCCATCTCTGTGATTGGTGTAAATGTTCCCAGAACATTTCAAATAGATTTTACCATTAAATTCATGTTTGAGAAGAAGCTGCCCTCAGTCAGAAGCACTGCTCTTTAAAAACAGTTAAACTTTGAATGTAAAATAACTTGGAGACTATGTTTGCATTTAAGTAAAATTTTGGAAAGGCCAGAATGCTGTGTTTATTATTGTTTTCATTTCTTCCCTCCTCGGACTATTGCCTGACAGCAATTGGTCAAACTGGGTTACAGGCAGATGGAAGTACCACTGAAAGCGGGCGTCATTCAGATACATCACCTGCTGCAGGGGTGAAGCTCACCGTACTTCGAGTCTCTGAATGATCTCATGAACCCCAACATAGAGACTTGTTTACCAATGCTTTTGTAGAGCTCTTCAAAATAAATCTATCGACATTATCAGTCTGGAACATCTAGTTTATAAACACATTTTTGGACTAGCGTCAAGGAGCGAATTTGACATGTTAAAAAATAATAGTCTGATGCAAATTTGATGCACAAAAAGCGTTTGGTGTGAATGCAGCTTTGAAAAGAGAAAATCAGACAATCAGAGAATCCTACTGGCGTCCTATGCTGGGCACTTATACATACCCCATGTGTGCGGCATTTGCGAGTGGTCAGTAAGTAGCCAGTGTGTGCAGCTTACTAACGACTAGAGTGTGGTGCAAGGGCACCATGCGGCATCAACCATACGTCATAAGTGCGTGTAACTCACATGATCCTTACAAATACTTCACAATATACTTTCCATATGTACGACAACCATAAGTTTAATTTTCTTGACGTCCCTTGAGGTGGCCTATTGAGCCTTAAGGGCACTGCAAGACACACCTGCACTTCCTTTAAGGTGGAACGGGCCTGGACACCCAAAAACAGTAATGGTAATTCTACTGCCATTCCATCCGAATTGTTATTCACTTGACAAGCAACTATCTCAATTGTTTTGCATATGTGGCATAAAGTTTAGTGTTCTCTCACAATTAAAAAAAAAAGTTAAATGAATAGACTGGCGACCTTTCCAGGGCGTACCCCACCTTCACCCATCAGTAGTCAGGACAGGCTCCGGCAACCTGTGAACCCGAAAGGGATTTAGCAGGCCAAGTAGATGGATGGATAGAAATTAAATGAATAAACTGTCCTGATTCTCAGAATCACAACAATTGTATCCCATTTTTGAAGAAAGTGAAAATTGATGTTTTTACCGAAAACTAAAAAGGTTTTTGTAAGTATTGAGCAGCCATTTTCCTGTGTCTAAGATGCTCCAACAATGATCTGTCCTGCTGTTTGTGTCTGAGTGATGGGGCGTGCAAAGAAAGGATTGAGGGCACATTTCACACCTAGGGGGCAGCTCAGCGGGGAGGTTGGTAGTTGATGAGCTGTGTGCACCTGGCCGAGGCCTGTCTTCCTGAGACATTTTCGGTTAACAGATCAAAGAAGCAATTCCCGTTTTATCCAATCACTCCTCCTCCTTGAGGTCCTCAAAGTGTTTCATCCCTCCAGTTTGCTGTTTGACAGTCTGCAAACTGCCCTCCTCCGTCATTCTTCCTACACTGCTGACCCACCTGTATCCTTGATGCCAGCGGTGAACCTGAAGCCCTGTGCTGCGGGATTTTCTGACTCATTAGGTCTGCTCAGTCAAGTGAAGCATATTCCTACCAGCCAAGTTCATCAACCCAGTCGGTGGCTCCAACTGTGAGATGATAAGAGAAAAAAGGTTCCAGCCGTTAGAGGCCACCATGTCTTTGTTTAGTGTGAAATGAGAAGAGAAGGAGGGGGGACAAAAGATCAGGAGGGCAGGGGGTGTCAATCAAAGCTTGCAGATGGGGCTCAGTGGAAATTGGACAGCAGGGTACAGAACCAGCACATTGAACGTGGGATTCACCGTCTGGTTAAAAGACTGTTAATGACTGTCAGCAACATGGCTTCTTGCCTTGGAAACAGGTGTCTGTTTGACCCTGAACTGCAGAACATGCCCTGCTGACCTGCAAAGTTCTAAGACGTGTGGTAAAAACAGGAAAATACCTCTGAAAACATTGATCTTGTTCAGAAAGACAATTTCTTACACATTTCTTTGGGAGATAAAATTCTAACTTTGAAAAAAAAGAAAGTTAAACAGTTCAAGTTGTTGGGATTTACAAGATTTTTCTGAACTGCAAAGTTGTTTGAGTGTCAGACAGTATTATATGATGTAACATCTAATTCAACAAGCACAATTTCACCATCAACTCAGTTTTCTTTGACCTTGCTTGGTTTCGGCACAAAAATCCGGTTGTTTAACTTTCCTAGTTTCTCTAAATATATTACAATTATTTGCAAAAGTACAAGCAAATGCTTATTAACACTTAATTTCTTTTCTGCAATTCTAGTCAGTTCTTTAATGGGAAATGGCATTTATTCAATGCTTCTTTTTGTTTTTTAAGGTTCTTGAAATAAAATAGAAGATTATGGCGAGGTGATCAATTCAAAAGGCCCACTGGAGGCCAGCTGCTTTGTGACAGAGGCCAGAAAAATGTAGTATTTGCTAACAGAGACCCAACAGGTCCTGTGGTGCTCATGGAAGTACAGCAGATAGGTGTGCTGACTCAAAATTCCCCTGTGTGACCAACACCTGAAGAAAAGCAGCCACACTATAAGCTGCAGACATACAGCAGCACCATTTTATTGATTTTTCTTTTTGTTTCTTTTTTGTTTACTATTTTTCCTGTCAGAATTTGTTCAATTAAAATCTAAAAGTGGACACGTTTTCCTTTTCATTTCCATTTCACAGTGTTGTTCCACATGAAGCCATTTTTTTTACTGCAATTCAAATCCGATCTGACTAAAGTTTGTTGAGTTAATGACTTAGTTAAAACATTTAGAAGTTCCTAGCAGTCTTTTTTGTCTTTCTTGTCCTATATCTTCCTTCCTATGTTGTCAAGATTCCTTTTGAATTTGCAAATTTTCAGTGTCTGCTTGCTAAAAAACAGAAGGAGAAAAAGTTGGCCTACAGATTAAGCCGTTCAGCAGGGTGTCCATGCTCTGTGCTGTAAATTAACATTCAGAATAATCAGAGTGGACAGCAGCCGCATATAGAATGACATCATAGTAAAATTGTTTTAAAACCATGTTATTAACCAAACACAAACAGAAAAATAGTGTATAATTAGAACCCAAGTGAACCAGACTATGACAGTTTTTTGTCCCAAATAGTGATTTATGTCCAGCTTTGAAGATGGCCATCTTGTTTCAATTAGCTGCATTCCCTGCTGTTGAGCTTCAAATTTCCTTTGTGTTTTCAATTTTAAGATGCATTTGGTGTAAAAAACAAACAAAAAAAAAAAAAACACCAGCAGACACCATGCATCATGCAGGGCACAGATAAAAGTTGGACGCCTTAATTGCCAGAGGCAGCTCATTTGAAGGAAATTGTTCACAGATAACTTCTTTGAACCGGCAAAGGGACTTCCTCCACGCCGCTCTGTTTTTGGTAACATTTCATGCACCCCTGGATGTTGTGGTTACCTTAATTCTTTCTCATTTTGTAATTTTACTGGGTGAGTATTTCAGTGATGGTTTTGCTCTCAAACCTGTCAAATTGTTTGTGTGACTCCAAACTGTAAGTAAAGTATTTACCCTGATAGATAAATGTTTATAGAGTTTAACGACTTTTTTTTTGGCCCATTCATTTTTGCCCTTTCTAGCTCCAGTTGCATAATATCTGACATAGGGACTGTCTGGGCTTGTTAATATTTGGGTTTCCATGCCGTCCAGTGTCCAGCAGAGCTAGATAGCTCAGCAGCCTGTAAGTCATGGTGTTTTTGACCCGAGGTCTCCCTCTGTCTGGAAAGCACGTTCAGTTATTTGTTTTTTTGGCATGATGTTTTTCTTTAGAACAAAGTTGTGTGATTGAAAAGCTTAAAGAAATGCAAGTCAAGCATCCTGGCTTTACGTGACAGATTGAAAATTGTAGTCCTGTGATCTGAAATGTGTGCGCTGAGAGAGTCCACGTTTAGTCTTCAGTTTTGATTCAAAAGATGAGACGTGTGCTCCTGAGAAAATCGCTCAAATGAGTATTTCTTAGCAGTATAAGGAGCATTTAACCAAGTTTGTGTCAAAAAAGATGGCAAATGGTTTTGAAGAAGTTTTAAATTATTTCTATACAATTTACAGGGAAAACAGCTGATAATTTATTTACTCTGTTACTTTAAAGTCTCTACTTTTAAAGCAGGATAAAAGACGTTTTAGTAACTTGTCATAGGTTGCTAAGAACAATGATCTGTCTACTGTGACTAAACAATGGACCCTTTGACCATGTTAAATTGTGATTCTGCATGGAGCCTTGAGCCTTGAGTCACAGTTGATAGTGTTTTAAGGCGAATTAACACGGAGTGGATAAGGAATGCAATCACTATAGGCCTAGGTGCAAAATGCACACTGTGCTATATCCTAAATTTGACTCCAGACAAGCCGTTCACCACAACCTGAGGTCCTGAGTACACACCCCCACCCCAACTCCAGACACAAACCAGGGCCCCCAAAGGAACGCATATTTTTTCTACAGGTATGCTGCAGATGACTGGCTGCAGATGACTTATACAACACGTAGGATGAAGTAAGGGGGCAGTAGATGAGACGCAGGATTTTTCATTTTTTTGACCTCCTGAAATCCTGCGGACTGTGCAAGGATCTTTTATGAGGTACTAGTGTACTCCTTGCAGGTTCCTTGGCTGTAAATTAGGAACTTAGACAGTTTGTGTGGGCATCCAATGGGCGTTCTTTGATGTACTTATGTACCACGTGCACACCCCACACCATTAGAGGGCAGACTGCAGCAGCATCAGCTATATGTCATAAGACCATGCAGCATACATTATCCTTACAAATACATTTGTAGGTTCCATTTGAATTAACATCCCTTAACATGGCCACAAAAGCCTCAAGGGAAATTCAAGACACATCTCCAGTTGGGAGTCACACTCCTTCAGCATCACACCTGAAACAAATCAACAGAGACACAAAGATCCACAAAAACACACTCTGACAGAAATAAATGCACAAAACACATGATATAAAGAAAAAACAAAACCAAATACAGCTGATGCTGTGACACGCACTCTCTTTAAGTTCATAGAAAAAGATCATATGGAGTTATATTCTATATGTGGTCCCACATTTACATCATAAAGTTAAAGAGCTTGAATAGAAACAGGTCTCAGCTGTACCAAAGTGTCTCGTCGTTTTATGTAAGGTCAGGCCTGCCTTGCCTATCTCAGAGCTCCTCTTGTTTTATAACTTTTTACTCTCCATCTGTGAAGACTCGTTCATCCAGGATGGTTTTATTGCAGAAAATTTTTAAAAGAGGTCATCTGGACTGATTTTTGTTTAAGAAAATGGTTCGGGTGGACAGCAGACACATATGAGGTCATGATGATGAAATCTTTTGCTGTGAGGAAGCCACACTGAAACTGGCTAGGACCCTAATAAATAACACATGAGGCATTGGTGATTGTCCATCTGTGACTGTAAACTGGCTCTTAACTTGCACTCTGGCTGACAGGTGGCATAGCTTTTCCTCACACAGTAAGACTGCCAGGCAGGAAGTCTAAGCTATTTTTGCCTTGATGACAATAGGACAGCTTGACGGATGAGAGGTGTTTGAGCCCTAGCAGAAACTGACTTGGGTTCACTTTGTGAAATATAAAGTCACAGCCATTCCATGACCTCTTTAATCCTTGAAGGAGATCTATTTTGCTAATTTGCTAGAAAAATCTTTGTTTTTTAATGTTTAATGTAAGTAACCAATGTGGTCCAAAGGTCAAAAAGTGATTGTCCTGTATTTC
Source organism: Adrianichthys oophorus (assembly GCA_036245035.1). Taxonomy (NCBI): domain Eukaryota; kingdom Metazoa; phylum Chordata; class Actinopteri; order Beloniformes; family Adrianichthyidae; genus Adrianichthys; species Adrianichthys oophorus. Next base: position 11,281,764 of record BSAI01000138.1, read on the forward strand.
TACTTAAAAAAAAAAGTGTATGTAAATGTGTGTAAATACATGTTTTGGGCTTCTCACGTTTGTGCATAGTTACGTAAGTTTCTATGTCCATTTTTGGGCTCTACGTACAAAACACATGACTATTGAATGCGTGTTGAAAATTAAACCAATTTAAACCTTGACCAGTCAGGCTCGGGTTTGGTAGTGATGAATGCATGGTGTTTCTTTTTAGTTCACTGAAGGACCAACTGTTAGAAAATTGGTCATGGAGGAGAAATTAATAATTGCGGTTTTTGCCCAGTCATATTTATATGACACTGAGTCTTTCATGAATCCTTCAGTAGAAAATGAATAATTTCTTCTCTCCTTGTCCAGTGTGAACATCATGGACTGAATGCGCGTTCAAGACCCCACGTTTAGCGCGTTCAAGACCCCGCGTTACATGCCTGGTGTCTTCTGTAGCTAGACTCATAACCGTCTTGAGTGCTGTTAAAAATCTTTATGGCAGAAAATTACAACCCAAATCATTTCAAATTTGAGTTATAAACCAGCAAAAATAATTCCATTAGAAAGTAACTGCAGATGTAATCCATAATTTGCCATTTACAAGAAGACAAATCTTTTCCAAAGTGGGAACAAGAAGTCTTATTTGCACCTAAATTAACATCTTTTTACTGGAAAATCTCTTGGCACACAAGTTTCTTTGTTGATGTTTTTTTTCTGCAAAATAATGACAAATGGCTTACACCTTAACCTACAGCACCATCCTCTAAAGGGCATAATTATATGATGAATGATGGCTGACAGTCTAGTTAAGTGGATCAGGTGGGGGTTGACCTGTGATGTAAAATAGGGCTGCGGTCAGAGCAGACGTGAAATATTTTTTTCCCTCTTTAAGTGCAGGAAAGGCAGCAGCGAGTTGGTGTGAAGTGTTTTCTGGTTTGGAAGCTTCCGCTCATGAACTGAGGGCACAAATTCCCAAACCCAGCTGTGACTGGGGTCACTGTTTGCAGCTTCCTTCGTATATTGTCTCTTTATCTATTCCAACTCTTCTGCGTCAAATGCTCGCACCAAATTTTTTTTTTCTTTCTGTGAGATATAGCTCCCTAACAATGGTTAGCATCCTTCCAAATGACTTAAAGAGAGCTGTAAAGAGTCTGATGGTGGGATTGATAATATCCCCTAAGAGGAAGCTGCCACCAGCCGCTAAACCAATTTGCTCTGCACACAGATTAGAAACAGACTGAAAGTGCCAGTCTTGCTTCATGTAAAAGTGATAAAATCTGCCCTCAGACACCTCCGTGGCTCAATAATATTCAATTAACATTCCTTAACATATTACATTCTTAGATATATACAAAAAAAACCCACAAAATAAATATTTCTCTGCTTTTTTGAGGTCAACAAGTCTTAATCACGTTCTTCATGAAAAGGCATGAGGTGGATGCTGGCGTTAGCTGTACACTTAGAACAGTGATAGGTGATTCTTAATGCATCTCTTGGCATTACAGTGTATAGTTTTGAATTTAAAATTTGACAATTGTGCTGAAAGGTGTGCTAATATCGGCCAGAATGTATATACATAATAGATGAGCGGCAATCCACACATTTTTCTACTTTAACTTTCAACTATGAATATTTAGCACTTTATTTTGTATAAAGATTATCAGCACTGGCATCACTTCACACAGAAAGCCTCAGTTGGCCAAAATTACTGGTAGCCTAATGGTATCACTGCAGATAAGACCGAACATGCCTTTAAAGCCTTCCTCCCAGTTCCTCACAGAAATTAAATGGAATTCTGTATGAGGAACATTGTAGTTAGCCGGCATAAAGCCACTCTCTGTTCAACAGCCAGCACTTCCAAAGAATTCACGCCAAACAGAGGATCAGCTACCAAGATGAAAGAGAGGTCAAGGTGGCTTTTTTGCCCTCTTCATCCTCCCTAAATCTGGCTTGCTATTCTTCTTTTTCCAAACCGAAACCTGTCAAATAATAGATGGATTAAGGAATTCTGCACTGTGCTATTTTAGTGGATATGGACACTACTTTCAATTTTATTTGTTTGTATATGTAAATAATATGTGTGAATTTAAAACTATTTTGTGGTGTAAAGTCTCCCACATTTTTTTTATTTTACCACCACAATCAGGGCAAGAACATAAAAACAATTCAAAAGCTTAAAAGTTCTCTGAAACACAGCACAAATGAGGATTCATTGAGGCTATGTGTTTGTAGTGAGACCTATTTAGAGCAAACAAGCAAGAGTTTCAATGCCTTATTCACATCCAGGTTTTTTTGAGAGTTGTAGATGATTAAAAAAAAGCTATTCTAACGTTTCCAAGTTATGAATTTTTTCTAAAAACAAGAGGTATATCCACTGAAAATGAAAAAAAATGTAATCATCTAATATTTCTGGGGATGTGGTAGTATTTTGATATGGGGTAGCTGAGGGACAGATTGAAATAAGAATGAGTTCAACTTTTCACTGACAAACACAACAATTTCAGTATACAGCAAAAGGAGACTGTCTAAGTGGACCATCTGTCTTTAAAAGAGCTGTTCAAAGCAACAAAGAGGGAAAACGATAGTAAAGCATCAACCTTTGACTTTTGGATTGATGCAAATAAAACAAAAACGAGTATTATAATTTGGTCAGTTCAACGATTAACATCTAGGTGAGTAGGTCCACATGCAGAGTTGCTGCTTTTACTGCTATGAGTAAAGATTCATAACGCAAAAATACACACACTGTTTTGGTTGGGTTGTGGTTAGATTTTATATCCACAACAATCAATTGTTTGATTGACATGTTTTTATTAAATCCTCAACTTTATAATGCAAGTTCCACAAACTCTCAGACTTGGAATAAAAAAGATGTCTGCTTTTGTTTAGAAAATAGTTTGTAGAATTAAGAGGATTGACAAAAAGGAGAGAGACTTTAGGTTTATGAAGAAAAAAATAGTTTCATAATTATGTTCTAGTTTTCCTGCAGGGTTGATATTTTGTCTTGATGTATAATTAAGATTGAGTGCAGCCAAATTACCAGCTTCCTGTGACTGTTATTAGATTAGAAAAGCATACATTGTAAAGCAGTCATCACAAACATGAGTAATTCATGACGCTGCAGCCTTGGATTTTGGTCACATTTGAACGCCTCACAGAGTTTATTTTTGTTTGTTGACAAAACAGGGACACAAACTTCTCCTCTGGTGCAGCAGTAAAACATGAAACCATTGCTGTATTCCTCCCATTGTCTGTAGATGAGAACTTGACCAAGTGAGTCATTGAAAAATGGGTAACTTCTGGCTCCAGTGAAATTAAGCCAATACAGTCGCCATTTTTCCATGATATATAATACATCACGTCACTATGCTGGAACCAGAATTTGTCAGTTAAATGGTGACTAGTCCGAGTCAGTCTGAGTCAACAGTTTGATGGCAACCACTCTCAGCAATCAAAAGTGAGCCTTTTGGAAGTCCAGACCCTTACCACTTGAAAGATAAGATGACTCTGGAAAATCTGTCAATCAAACACTTTGACGGTTTGATGTGAGGCCACCCACTTTTATTGATCTGTCTGACTGGTCAGTTTATAACTTGCACTCCAGAAAAAATAATCATGAAAAAAGGAGTTGGATTTACCAAGAACATGTTAAAAAAAAGTGGCAGAGAAAGAATTGTTATTTTAGCAAATAGAATGTCTGAGTAAAAGCTGTTTATTTCCCAACAGAAGTCTATAGGAATTTGCTTTTTGGGTGTTTTATTTGGGCACTTCATTTTTGGAACACGTTTCGCTGTCTGCCTATACACCCCTCTCTACCCAGGACTCCCCAGGCCCATCCACCCCTTTTCCCCTTGATCCACAAAGCGCTGCTGAACCTTTCTAGAAATCACACTCTCCGATGAAACATTGTTTCAGCTATCCCTCTGTGATTTACCATCTGCATAGCACTCCCCCAGCTGTTGCCAACTCTCCCTGCGCTCGCCAAAATAACAGCCCTACAAGTTGGCAACACGCACACAGGGCTGAAATTATGCTGGTCTGTAGTTTAGCTTATTAGAGACAGGAGACACTGAGTCAATTTGACTGTATATTCAGCTAACGACAAGGTCGTACCTTCCCAAACCATGTTCACATCTGATCAGGCGTTCCAGAGAAGCGCGGGTGACCCTCTATACCTGCTGCATTACACTCAGCTTGTGCTCAAGCTGATTCTAATGGCTAGTTAGTTTCAAGGAGAAAACACTTACACTTAGCTGCTTACAAAGCCTGTCTTCTGTTATCCCTCCTTTCTTTTTAATTCATTTAGCTGACCGCTTTTGAGAGGCTGCAAATGATCACACTCACCATTAGCCACCTTCACAAGCTGTAGCTGGCTCATGAAATGCTTCACCAAAGGGTAATACACACTCCAAACAGCAGCTAGAGAGTTTAAGTCCAGCATTAAATACACGTTTATTTATTTATCACTATTCATAGAAAAAACCCCTACAAAAGCTCAACAATACTGGTCACAACTACAGAAAACAGGGTAAAACATGCAAACAAAACTTATTTTAAAAGATAATGGAGAGCCAAGGAAGATATATGCAAATAAAGCATCTGGGAATGAAGCCAGCAACAATCCCGGATCCAAAAAGTACAAACTCCACCACTGTGCCAGCAAATGCAAAACGGATATCTCTTAACTTTTACTCATAAAACAAAGTTGTTTGAATAATATTCTGATATAAATTCTACACTTTTTTTAAGCTTGGGAAGTCAGGTGTGAACACCTCCTCCTCACACCATGCAATTTTTAGTGTTTTATCAAATGGAAGAACATATTTCAATGTGCAGTGAGTTTATTAACCAGCCATGTCAGTTATAAAACTGAAGAGGGAGAACACCAAATGTTTCAAGAGGAGGGTCAGTGTACACTCATCTGTTTTCCTCTTGTCCTCACGAGGGAAAAATGACGTGATCTGACTCTTATTATCGCACATCTGGATGTGAGGAATATAAAAAAAAAGAGAGAAAGAGAGGTGGATCTTTTTCAGAAGGTTGCTCTCGAGCTTTTGTGAATCTGTCCAAGGACATTTATGGTATAAAAACAGTAAAAAAGTTTTACAGGCCTGCAAGAGAAGCAGTAACTTCATCAATTTTATTACAACTCGTGTTAAGGCTTTCACATTTTCCTCCACCAGCCAGCAAATACAACATCCTCTGCCTCTCAAGAAGAAATTTTCATCGAGCTTTCACTTCTGTGCTGCAGAAACAATCTTGTAAACCAGTTTGTTTACAATTGTTAGGTTAGAATTTATGCAGCGAAAGAGCACTGCAGAGTATTTTTTGGCTGGAAGTAGAAGTAACCGTCTGCTTGAAGCATTACTGTGCTAAGATGCTGGATGATGGAAATGGGACTGCATCCCATTCACCAGTCTCGCCCCCCCACTGATGACGAAGGGGGAGGTTGTGGGGGCCAAACCACTGTTGATAGATGTTGAAACACAAAAAAGCATCTGATACTTTGAAGTCATCACAAAATCTTTATTAACCTCAGTGTTGGCAGGCTCTCTTCTAGTTTCCATGTCACTTTGACCTCTCTTATGTGATGCCATGTTTCAGCAACTCAACAGTCTGTCTTTGGGGCCTTTCTCAGCCTCGTGCTCCCCACCTGGAACTAAAATCAGGAAGTGCTCCGTCTCTGAATCATCTCTTCCCTTGTTCCCTAAGGAGGAGGATGCTGGGATGTATCAGGGAGAGGATGTGGCTTCGGCCTCTTTTCTGATGAAGTCTTGACAAATTAATTGATTGATTGATTAATTGAGTAATTATGTCAAGATTATTCTTGTTTTTTTGTTAAGTAGAAAAAAAACCTGTTCATCTGAGATATGAGACAAAAAAGCAAACAAAAGATCATCACTTACTGATTAACTTGTCGTAGTGGTCTAGCTCATCTATTACAAAGAAAATTAGCAACATTCAGTTATATCCAAAGAAAATATGTATTTTTTTCAGTTTTCCTTAAGATAACACAGTAAGTTGTACTTTTAGGAAAAGAGGCATACAAATATTAGCAGACATGGCTGTCATGACATGTCATTTGCTTAAACTTTAATGTTGTGTTAACTTTATTAAATATACTTAACATATTAAGTTTTTACTGTACACTTTTTCCTCACATGAAGCAAGTTTAAATGTTTAAGCCAACTTTTCATTCAAATTTCCCCACATTAGGACCTCCAAAAATATTAGACTTTTTGATTTGCTTAGTCATGATCTACCATCAATGGGGTTGGTTAAAAAGATAAAAGAAAAGAAAACTGAGGACATAACGTTTTTTTGTAAATTAGGTTTGCTGAAATGGCAAAACTATCAAACTTTTTCTTCGTCCCGTGAGAAAAAACTTTTCTTTTGTGTGTGTGCAGGCACAACCACACAAATAGAGCACCAGGTCAACCTTATGTGTTTGCTGTTCTTATTGTAAATATTATAAATAAATACATATTAGCAAAAATAAATAAATCATTAAAATAAATATTAGAAATTATCTTAAAATTAAAACTAGTCCAGTCTCAGTAGAAAAAAATCCACATCAACTGACCAGCAATCTTGTAATCCTTTATCGCATAATCTCAAAATAAGATTTAAGGTTAAGATTGATTAATTGTCATGATGTTTGTCAAATACAGGTCTGGATGCCATTTTTCTAGCACAACTGTAGCCTGAGCAGCAGCACCTTTCTGTCTTGGTATTGTTTCTGTTTTGCCGGAGTCAATGAAGAGCCCACTTTGCAAGAGAATGTAAGATGCGCGCATGCGCATGGCAAGTGCACAAAATCCAAAAGCTGGATTTGGGAAAAATATTGTTGCAAAGATGGGAAACTAACCACGCATGAACACAGAGGAAGACTCCATCCGTGATGTCACGAGTCCGTAACTGGTGAAATTCAACACCAGCAGCTGGTTGGAGTTTGGATGGGGTGAACAGGGGTCCACTTGCATCAGCGGCAAGTCAAGGCACATAGCTGGAACCAGCGCCTGGAGGTGAAGACGCTCACCACTGAATCTGCTGTTTGCACCGGAGACCAAAGTGAAGCCCGAGAAGGAGCAGCAACTCCGCCACAGACTCATCCGCCGCTGCGCTTCTCATCTCTACGCAGCTGCTGTGCGTCTTTGGATCGAAGTGGACTGATCAGTGCGCGCCGCAGAGCGCACGGGTCCCGGTTGGGTCCTAACAAGCGGGGAGCGTTCCGTCCTCTGGACTGCATTGCGATGAGGAAATTCTGAGCTGGCAGCGCGTCTGCGTCTTCTTTACGCGTTGGCGCTCACCAGCGGGTTAGCCCAGGTGTCCCTCTTGAATGTGATTCTGTTTTCAACCAGATCTCTGCTGCCTGGACAAATGCATACAAATGCATTTAGGAGCTCAACGGACAAGGGGTGGACACGTTTCCGCGGCAGCAACGTAAGTCACTGTTTTGCGCATTTGCGCGGATGAACGTGTGTCCAGATCAGAACGACAGCTAAAAGTTATCTCTGCAGTTTCTTTAGACTGTCCATGACAGGGTTAACAAGTCCAAGCAGCTACAGGTTTTTGGCATCAAAACGTGACAGAAAGCAGACCGCAAAGCACAAAATATATAAATAAATGTGATTATTCATATTTGTTTTCCTTTCAGTTTTGTGCATGAAGCCCAGACTGTCATGCAGAATTCCACCAGCTCCAGTTTTCTTTGAGCTTCAGAGTTTTGGATGATTTGAATAGTTTGGAGACAGATTCATTTTCAGTCTTGACAGGTGAAGCATTGGCTTTGAACTCTCACCCAGGATCTTCCATTAAAGCCTGGAAACCATGTGGTCTCCTGCAGAAGCATATCACTCGCATCACTCTGATAGGTTGGAAAAATCCTGAGGCATAGACAGGGAGGATTGATGAGGTTGTTTGGAGAGAAAAACGATGCAAATTCATTAACATCTTTTTAATGTTAAAAGCCGGAATTTTTATTTTTTTAAATGACTAGCGTCAGTAAATGTTCGGGATTTGAATGGAGTGTCTATTTAGCAAACTAAAGCCCAAACATTCCTCATAGTAGTGTGCATTATTGACATATAGCATCCAGGTCCTGCTGCATTCAGCTGCCCCTGTGAAGCATCAAAAAACCCTGCACTCCCTCCAAGGGTATTTAACAGCAAATGTATCATCTTCTGTCAGAAGTCTGTCCAACTTGTTTGCACTCTTTTTTCAGATCTGTCATGCTGTTGAAAGTATTGTTGTTCTCTGCAGACAGAAAACCTGGATATTTTTTGTTTTAAACAGAACATGAGCGTGTCATGGGAAAACTGAGGAGATGTGTGGCCACCCTCGAGTTCACAGACAGCACTAGAGTGCAACGCCTCAGTGGTTAACCGGCTCTTGAGCCTGAGACAATCATCCACTGTTGAAGGCTTTGCAGCTGGAAACTTAATCTGAAAGACCCCTTCAAACATCACCACTCACATGTAATGTAGACCGGGTCCAGGAGCATGCTGGGAAAACAGCTTTGGTTAGGTGGAGAGTTTTGCCATTAACTTTCAGGGAATACTTTTCCCTCACAACAGGATGGTTAAGTAGGTTCTAACTTTAAAAATATTGAATACTCAAAACAGACTGATTTAAATACAACACATTCTGGATGTAGTTAGGACATAAATGCTCAAATCTGCCCCCAGGGAAGTCAAACAAGTGATGCTCTTCCCCCTAAATGTCAGCAAAGGCCCTATTTGCATTACTTCAGCATTATCATATACACTTTAGCATTTATTTTTCTCACAGCTGTGTCAGTAGACACAAATAATGGTCCTTATGTTGTTTTTGTGGACTATATTTAGTAAAACATGGCAAAAGTCTGCGCATGCAGAGTAAAACTGCACTTCTTTTGACAGAAAATTCAAAAATGCTTCACATCCAGATGGAAATTTAACTGTTATGCTTTGCAACGTGTTGCAGAAAGCAATTCGAAACATGAATAGAAAAAAAATCAGACTGTTTTTGATTATTGTGTAAATGTTATCAGAAAACTGAAAGTAGACAAAAAAAAAATATCTGTTTTATTGGCAATTTCTTTAGAAAAAATCCTTGCCGAGAATGTTCCACTGTTGGTATCGATCCCTTTTATTTACGGGGCAACTTTACTGCTTGAAATGTAGTTTATTGTGGTAAACAAGAGAAATTTGCAACCTCTTGCACTCTTTTGTGTAATTAAAAAAAATGAATTATTTACACTTTTTTCAATGAGATAGGCCACACTCTTTGGTTTGAGTGTTTCTTCTGTGCACACCAGTGTTGCTGTGTGAAACAAAGTGATTTTAGAAGTTTTTTTTATAGTCTCAAGAAACTTTTTAATTGGTTGCTTCCAATTATTCTCACACCAAACCACAGATATGTTCATTTGGAGGAGAATCCAAAAATGAACAAATGCTACTGTGTATTCTTCTTTTTCTCCTTTTTTGGCCCATCTGTTTGAGTATATTTAACCCCCTCAACATCTGCAGGTCCTAATAAGGGCTCTTCAAAGTTTACTCACAGCTCTTTGTCTGCTCCTTTAGTCAACTTAGTCAACGTTTGTCAGGATGGAATGACCTTTTGACTCCAGCAGAGACCACAACATAAAATTAGGATCAAATTCCGATTGATTTGCTGTTAATCTTCCGGAGTCGCCCATAAATCAGCAGCGTTTTTAAACTTGTGGGGATCAGCAACTGCCAAATGGAGATGAGGAGACAAGCCCGTGAAGTTTTTTCATGCTGAAGAAACTCTGATTAGGATGCAAGAACTGAAGCTAACATACAGCCACTAGGAACAGATACTGGCAGCAGATCAGTGACTTCTTCCTGTCTGGAAATGCTTTTGTTGAGCTTGAGAAGCAAAGCATGCAGAAACAGAACACCTGATTAGCAAGAGATAGTAGATTTTCCTCAAAAAAAAAATTTGCATTTTGTGCAGCCTGATGGATCTTTTTGTGAGGCTGCGTTTATCATTGGTTTTCTCTTTAGCATTCTTATCAGCTTTTGTTCATTCTCACTGCATTTCATTCCAGTGGTTTGCCGTCAAACTCCTGTTTTCTTGAAGATGAACAACACAAAAGCCAAGCTGGAAAAAGTTTCACTCCAATCATTTCCAATCTACTCCGAAAGCCTTCCCAGTGGTCTTTTAATTATTATTTTGCAATTTTTAGGCAAAATCAAAAAAACTTGTGTTGTTTTCTAGGACATAGTTTTTGCAAAGTGGCAGTAGTTCATCAGAGATGCGGCATAGTGAGCCGTCCTTCTTTTCCCATCATCCCTTTGTTTACACTCTCCTGCTAACTTATAGCCCCTCGCAACCCCTACCTAACGCTACTAGTGCAACATAAACAGCACTAATATTGGTCACATTTTCAGTTGACCCAAAACAAAAAAGAACCAAACTTCATGAATGTTTTCGTATCTGTTCCAATCACTTTTAGAGAAAAATCAGAGTTTCAGAAATATCTAGAGACTCAACACAGCCATGAGATTGTGTCCTATTGGTAAACTTTTGACCACCAATGTTCAGTGATGTACTTGTCTCTTAGTGGATGCGTCAGAATGGAGCTTGAGGTCTGCGATTGTAGATTTTACATACCAACTACAAGCTTTTTTCAAACAGCATTTTCCATCTGCTACTGATTAATGACGATTTGAATAAAGAAATACTCAGAAATTATGTTTTTCTTTTTTTATGTCCATCGTGAAAAAAAAACACAAAAACCCCCAAAACCCAAATTTCATTGGAGTGGATCTTTAAGGTGGTGTATGAAGACCCTCTGTGGAGAGAACGAGAGCTGCTAATGCTTCAAAACTAAAATCTTAGCGTGAAAGGGATTCAATTATGTCATGTTTGCTTTAACGTTTTCCCACAAGTTTATGTTTTTTTAAGGAGAATGAAAAGTTTTGAAGAAAAACCAGCATTGGTTTGGTGCATTTCAACAGTATATAATTTTAATTTAGGTTCCTCTTTAACTTTGTCTTCTTTTACTGCAAACTCCTCCTGGGTCGAGGGGTCAGCTGTTTTAAAAATGACACACTCATAAAATGATGAACTGAAAATAATTGTTTACTTTTCAATAAAAGGAGTCTAAACACATTGAACTGCTTTCTCCTGTTTGCCAAACCTTCTGAAACTTTTTCCATCTGCCTCTCAGGCTTTTTTTCTATTGAAAGAACTATTGTTGGACATCCAAGGCCATTTTGGAGGGGAAAAAAAGAGAAAGCGAGGGGGGGTATATAAGATTTCTTGTTGTCAGAATGATTTACGGCAAAGGGGAATTTTAAGTTGTGATTATTTATAGTCTTGACATAGCACCCGCTCCCCACATACTGGTATTTCCCTCAGTCAACAGAGCTCTCAGTTCAGGGAGCTTTGAGCAGTCCGTTCGATTAGCTCGTAGAATAGTTATCTGTTGCTTTCAACTTTCATTTAATAAAGGAGAAGAAAACATGAAATGGGTTTGCAGCCAATTTGGCAAGTTAGTCTGATTTAGCTTAAAAAAAGGCTAAATGAGTATAAATTGTAATTTGGAACAAGAAAATTCCAGTTTATTTGATTACCATATGTAACAAAGCTCTGACTTCATCATGTTTGTTGGCAGTGACTATACACCTTCAGAACATGGAGTTCATAAGACAGATGACAGGAAAAATACTGCCTGAATCAGCATCACAGAGTCTCACATACTCCATATGGAAATGCTAAATGTTCCTTTTTCTGGGTTCTTTTGCTGCCAACTTAAAAAGCAGAAACAGGGTTCCCCGAATGTGCGTTGTATGTATTTCCATCAAATGAATGAATAGATTAAAACGGTACACAAATAGCTCTTTTTTCTGATGTTTCTTGTTTCTGGGTACATCTCTTTGTATCAGGCCGAGGAATGTCACGCTTTTGATGGAGAACAGGCGACAAATCCAGCTTGTGTTTTTACTAAAAGCCAATCGCTTTGTGTTCTTTTCTGTTTCCCCCCCCCACTTCCTATCCAGCCCGTCTTTTGAATGTAGTCTTTCATTTCAAGTCAGCAGGGCCACATTGATCTAAAACAACAAATATGTCTGTGTCTCAAAGACAGCCAAACAAACTCAAAGCTTTTCTGGATTCCAACTCTAGAGATCTTGGTCACACTGTGATCAACACTTCAGTCCAGCAGGACTAATGCTTTTCTTCAGTGTTGGGAGGAGGTTCCTGTATTTGTCAGTTTGAAAACGTATGGCAGAACTGCTTTCCATTGTGTAGGCAGCAGTTGCTGTGATTGATTTGGTCAGCAAAGGTACAGAACGCTTTAAAGCTGCAGATCACAGTTGGAAAATAAACCCCAAAATCAAAACAATTTATAGGACAATTCAATGAAGATGAAAGAAAGCCTCAAATCCACCACTGGCATCACAATAATCAAATCCACTAGATTGGAGTCGTTTCTTCTGTGCGCTGTTTTTTATTACAAAAAATGGAATGTTAAATCAGGTGAGAAAAAAGCATGTGGTCGAATCAGGATCTTCCTAAAGTGAATAAAAAAAAACAGTTTGTCCATGAAATAAAAGAGTTGGAAAAAGTTTTAAACTCAAAAGTACACTTTGTAAACTTGAAGGAAATATTGTAATTTTGAAAAAAAAGTGTAAATTTGAAACGTAAAAAAAAAAAAAACTTTAAACCTAAAACTGTAAAAAAAAAAAAAAAAGATAAATGATATTTATTTGTAGGTTATTGCAGTGGCTGATGTCATTTGCACAAATTTATGTGACCAAGCACAAAAACTGATGGAAATTCATGTTGTAATACATGATGCACATTGCTGCATTGTCCGCATGTAATTTAAATGCGTCCAAGGTTAAATGTTGTTGTTGGTGACATGTATTAACATAACCCTAACTCTTCCTCTGGTCCACGTGGCCAAGAAAAAAAGTTTAGCACTGACCACACGTACTTGGGAAATGACATGCGAATAGTCACTTTCTTTTGTATTTTCAACTTTTGTCTTTTTTTTGTTTCTCTTCTTTGCTTTCAGTTCTTGGTTTACAGTTTCAATTCAAGCTTTTCAAGTTTTGATCCTAATTTTACATGAAGGTAGGGCCTTGAGCCCATTGGCTAATGAGACATGATTGACATTTGGCGATAAATGTTACGGTGACGTCATTTGTGCTTCCAAACAGTGTCTGCGGCTTACAGTAGCGATAAAGCTCTCCTAAAGTTTAGCACATCAAAGGAGGGATGACACAGGCAGCACTCATACATTGTTTTATTTATTTATTTATTTTCTGTCTGGTTTTTTTTTTTTCACTTTAGAGTGACCCTGATTTGACTGCATTAAAACTCTCTAAATTTGGACAAGAATGAACTTGGAGACAAGAACAAAACTGAGCTCATCAAAGTACTTTCCATAATTAAATAAATAATGGCTAAAAAATGTTTTATTTACTTAAACACTGACTCATACATGTGTTGCTTTGTTAAGAAAAGAAAACATCTTCCTAGTTGTACTTGTATACCTGCTCGCTCAAACTTGAATACTTTGACGCTTCTTGGAAGAATGGCAGCTGACAAAGAATGTTTCTCAAACATGAACAGAAGGATAATTATTTTCTCATAGTAGTGACACATTGCTTATAATGTGTTTTTGCTGTTGGGTCAAGAGAGAAGGTGCAATGATGCAGTTTAAAAAACCCCAGAAAATATGATAAGTTTCCGAACATCATCATGTTTAAAGATTTTGCTTGTGCAGAAAAAAAATATATCAGTGAGTTTTCAAAAAAAAAAAAACAACTTAAGAGGGAGCCTCAAAAAACCATGTGGCGATGAAGATCCCCTCTGCAATGCAACTCATAAAACTTGATAATGGAGGGCAGATGAAACACCTCTGTCTCTAAATCCCAGCTGAGCGTTTCCACTCCCCGCTTAAGTGATGCCTGCTTTCATGCTTCCATTACATTTTATTGACCAACTGCAAATCTGAGACAGAAAATGTCTTTGTCAGGATAATTAAAACCTTACAGTCTGCAAAGCTTTTGAGCAAACTTATAGACAAAGCATTCCTTTTTTTTTTGCTAAACTTTTGACTTGACTGTTCTTGTGAAAAAAAACAAAGTTAACTTAAAGTGTAATATTAGAGAGAAAATATGAATATGTTTAAAAATGACCTGTACTTTTTCTCATTGTTTTTGACATTTTCTACCACAACTGGCTTGCACAAAAGACTTTAATAAAATAATTAATTGATAATTCTTACTAAATTCTATTTTTTCTCAGGTTAATTCTTCACTTTTGTACCAGTCTTCTCCTGTTCTTAGCAGGGTTTTCCGTCATGATGTATATCACAAACATGACTCTTAGCCATTTATCAGCTTCTCTCATTGCATCTTGAACAGTTTCAGGTGGAAAGTTGCATTCAGGTTGCAAATATTAATGGTTTTTCTACGCTAAAGTGACTTCCTTCAATTCGTTTTAATTGTTTTTTGGATTTCACAATGTCAGGAATCAATGAGGACTTTTCTGAAATCGTCCTTGGTTTGATTTGTTTGGGAACATTGCTTAGTCCTTCTCACAGAATGTATATTTTCTCCTGGGATTTTCCTGAAATTTGTTTGAATCCCTTTTCCTGAAGCACTGTAGCTCTACAGAACTGCGTACCACTCTTGTTTTTAACAAGTTCTCCAGTCTTCTTCTTTGAGACTCATCAATCCACTCCCATAAAGTTTTGCTTAATTATTTTTTAATTAGAATCATGTTTTAAACATGTTCTAGTGATATTTGTCTCATAATGGAGGACAAATATAAAGAAATAAATATAAAGAAAATTGGGCCTAAAATTGAGTTTCTGAGTATTTCTTCATTCAAATTGCTGTGAATCAGGAGGAGATGAAAAATGCTATATTAAAAAGCTTGTAGTTGTGATATAGGTGCTACAATTGGTACGCTATGAGTGAAGCTAGCAGGAGAGAGTGGAATCAAAGAGATAATGGGAAGTAGGGGCAGGCTTACTCCATTCCAAAAGTCATGCCCACAACTCAGAGACAAATTTCTGATGAACTCCTGCCGCTCTGCAGAAACTATATCCCAGAAAACTACACAGAATTTTTGTTTTTGGCTGAAAACGGCATCATCATAATTAAAAGACCGCTGGAACGCTTTTATAATGAACGAAAAGATGATTGGAGTGGGACTTTAAACCAGTCTCCAAACGCCTGGGTTTTCCTTGTGTGGTTTTTAAACACTCTATTTGGCCTTTTTGGTGCTTTCGGTTCAGTCATGTTGTTTTAGAGTTTAGGCGTGGAGCCATTCATTGTTACAAATGCAGCTGAATGTGCAAACTGACATGTCAGCGCCTTTTCAAGCCGCTGTGGAAATAATTAGTAGAAATTATAGCTACACTTTGGACAAAGTCTTAATGTTGCTGGTTCATTTCAGAAAACAAAACTTTTTTGATTTGTTTATTAAAACCAGCTCACTGTTTGAACATTTGTGTCAACAAAACTAACTTATAATGGGGATGAAGGGTTTTAAAAGCAGTTGTAAATGGCGTGCAGTTCAATGTTAGGGTTAAAAACCACAGTTTATATTTATGCATTACTGAAAATCCTTATAAAATCTTTATTTGATTGGAACTGTTGGTTATATGCATAATCCTAATTATCATGCCGTTTGGTCTCATCATGGAAAACTCCTTTTCAGAGCTTCATTTTTTCAGCACCAGTCTAATCAAAAGTAACAAGGCGCAGCGGTGTCTCCAGTAACAAAGGTTTAGTTTTATTGAAAGTGTGAGGGCCTGTTTTCTCCCCAAGGTTTACTATGTAACTTTTACAGATTTAGTATGTTTTACACTTTAACTGTTAAACCTTAAATAATGGAGAGCTTGTATTATTTGTTTGTCCCTCTAGGTGGAACTTTCTCCTGCTCCTGTCAGTATGCTCTGCAACTCTCTCTGGAGACGAAGAAGATGTAACTCAAGGTAAGCAGTATATTATTTTGTCCATTTGGTCAAAAATACATATATACTCTACTTTTGGTTAATGGGCAAGTGTCCCTTTTTTCTTTGAATTTTTGTTATTGGCTACTAAACTGCAGTCGGACCATGTGTTTTGCAGCCCATGAGATCACCATCCTGTCAGCTGTCTTAGACCATCAAAAAAATCTCTGATCCTCCTTAAAGGAATGTAAATGCGTCCTACCCCATTTCACTAAGTAAAACACCTGACGGCTTCCTCTATTTTTTAAAATTTTTTTTTACAATTATCCATTGCCATATCCCCACCTTTCTACTGTACATCTCTTCGTCATAATAAAAGGAGGACATGGTAAAGAGCACAGCTTGTCATAACATATGAAACAGGTAAATTGGAATTTAGGTTGTTACCCGAGGGAAGAAAGACATCTCAAACATCAGACGAGTGAGATCCATGTGTTTGCCGTCTTGGCTGCAGGACATGAAACCCCTGAAAACACATTTTAAACAATGTGCTTTGCATTTTACTTTTGCTTAGACATATTCTTGTTAAGCTTGTCTTTTTTTACTAGATTAACTAGAAAGTAATTTATAATTCAAAAGAGGAAATATCATTTTGCAATTCATTTTAAAGTTGTTACTCCAGTTAAGTATAGAAGAACTATTTTCGGTGAAAAGTTTGTTCAACTTCTCAGAGAACAAATCTACAGGCCTCCTCGAAATTTATCAACAATTCTTAAGATTAAAAAAAAAATCTTTAAATAAGGAAAACAAATCTGTCAATGAGGTAAGAATAAAGGTCTTACCAAAAATGTTTGTACAAAAAAAATTTTAGTCATTAAAAAGTCTCGATAATATTACTTTTCTTGATTATGAGATTTTTTTTATTTTCTTCTTCTGGTACTCTAATACTGCTGCCTAAAAAGGCAACGTATTCCTCTCTACCACAGACTATTAGAAAAAAGATAGCACGGAGATTGATGAAGCATTTCTTTAAAAGTCGATTATACTGTTTTTTTAATGCTGTTTTCAGCAAAAGACTTACTGCATTTAATTACAATTTTCTGAAAACTGGATGTATCTAATTGCAGTCATGCAGAACAAAAAGTAAACAAGTAATTTGTAAAAAACAAACAAACAAAAAAAACACATACATGCAAAATTTTACATGGCAGTTTTTGGTTTCCCACCTTTGCAGGTTTCTCTGGCCTGCAAGTGTTGTCAAAAAGACGGGTATAAACTCCTGTCTTGGACTACTCCCTGAATGGGAACCTTTGAGACTTTAGGGAAAAATGCTCTGTACCTTGTCAGTGTCAAGGTTTTCAAATTGCACTGCCTGATAGATGTCACATTATCAAAGTGGGCTGAATTTCTTTGGCACAGGGTCTTCCCCGAGGGGGTGTTGAAGATCCTTGTACAAAGCTCCCGTTGAGAAACGGGTCGGTGACCTCCAGTGGGTTGTTGTCAAAGTTGACAAGCAAAAATCGGAGTTTGGTCCGAAAGACTTTTGGTAGCTAGGTTGAGAGTGGAGTTCAGTTTTAAAAGCTCACACTTTCACTTGATTCTGTTAATACATGGGCTGTACGCAGTGTGTTGTGTTCTGTCAGTAGAGACTCTTTCCCGCTGAATTTTATTTACATTAAATGTACATTTACACCTTGGGACAAAATTTGGCATGCACTCATTTTCTAGAGGTATCTAGAGCTCTAATTAATGAAATAAATTTTTTTCAGCTAGGTCCCAATTTTTAGCGTTAAAATAATTGTAAACACTAAACAAGGACTTGGAGTAAAAATGTTAATACCATTGTAATGAGAAGTGATTATGGTGTTGTTTGTCCACACCTATTCAGCCTGTAATTTTTGTCAATTCTTGTTCCAATATACATACAGTATTTTTAATGTTTTTGCCTAATTATATGAAATTTTGCCAACTTTACGTACAGCTTGCAGTTGTGTCTTGGCAAATCAGAGCACACTTTGAGACTGGACTGTCTGTCACTATTGTGTAGTGACAAATGCATGCACTGCTGCATGCTACAATAACTATAGTGTTTTGTTAGACATCTGATTTTTTGTGATATTTCATCACACTCTAAGACCTGAATTAGCTGCAACCTCCTACTCTTTTGATAAGATTTGCAACATTTGAGATTGTATTTACTTGACAGTACCTTCAAGAATCATTCTTTGTGCATGTAGTTAATTGCTGATAGATTTCAGGCTCAGTAATATTTTTTTCGACATTATTACAGAAATATGAAGATTTATTGGATATATGGTTTCAGATTTAAAATGGAAGGCCCCGTTTTATTTTTGTAGTTGTTTGTATTAGTTTTAGCTAGTCTGTCTTAAAGGATTTTTCCCTATAGCTTTTTTAAAAATCTTCTACCAATACTGCAAAATCCTGGCCCAATATCCTGGTCAATTTTTATTCATTTGAGCACATTTCGGTTTTCAGAAATTATTTTTCTAATAAAAACACCTATTACTATATCATTGCCTCTTGTCTTAGCATAATAATCTTATCAATTTGTGCTCTGCCCAACAGGAGTGGATGTCCTCCATCACTTGGGACTTACGTCTCAAAGCAGCACACACAGTCTCTACAAAAAGACAACTGCATCTTCTTCCACTCACACCACAGTTGTCCCACCTTTGAACATCACAGATGCTGGATATGGGGTGTTACTCGACTCAAACTCCCCTTATGAGGTTCCAGTGAGCAGTCTGTTCCCATCATGGTTTGGCAAGGAGTTTTCCGTCGTGATTAGTCTAAGCTCCTGGCGAGCAAACAACACATTTCTTTTTAGTATTAAAGACGGCAGGGACAGACTGCATTTTGGCATTCAGCTGATGCCAAGCAGAGTAGTGGTTTACACTTCAGAAAACGCCTCCGTCTATTTTACCTACAACTGGGAGGATGGGAGCCAACATCATTTCGCTGTTGGCGTTTGGGCACGCTCGGTGTCTTTCTCTGTGGATTGTGGAGCGGTGCAGGAACGAGAGCAGACCTTGGGGAGATCTCGGTCTCTCAGAGAATCTGGGGGACTCTTCACGTTGGGGAGGATGAACTCAAAGGCAGCTCCATTTACCGGGCAAATTTGCCAACTAGATATTTATCCCTCAGCCCAAGCTGCTGCACACTACTGCAACTACCTTAAAAAACAGTGCCGGCTGGCCGACACTTATCGATTGCCATTGTCACGTTCTGATTTGGATATTAAGGCAGATGACCCCCCTTCTAAACCTTTGACAAAGATCTCTACTGGTGCAAAAGGTACCCATCATACTCCTATTAAAGCTACAACCTCTGGTAAACTGTCCCCAAGTACTTTGGTCATGCAATATTCAACTCTAGGACCAATGACCCACCCTCAACTGAAGGAGAAAAGCCACTTTTCCACATTTGAGCCATTAGTCCACAGGCCCATGTTGCTATCTATACCAGATGGCCCCACCTTTGCCACTCCCAACAGAGGCGAAGCTGCAAAGCTTGCTGGTAGTTCAACAATCACCACTGCCAATGATGTGCTGACAAAAGAAAGCAAACGACAGGAAGCAACAGATGACTCCCAGTCAGAGCAACAGAATCTCAGTATTTCTACAAGCCTCATTCCCCTGTTGAGGATAAATAAACCAAAAGAAGGTCTTAAAAACTCATCTGTCACCATCTCTAAGGATTCAAACCGTGGGCCCCATCATACTCACCATTTCCCAAAGACTAAAGTAAGAGCCAATGGCACCACTTTGTACAGAGGGAACCAAGCAGACACCTCAAAAGAGTATGGTTTGGATGGTAGCTATGGAGCCTTTGACATGGGAGGATATGATTATGGATATGAAGAGCCAGAATTTTTTTACGACTATGAAGAGAGCTTGCGTGGGCCCAAAGGAGAGCCTGGTCCTACGGTAAGCAACATTTCTTATTTTAAACTTGAAGAGTTTTTAAAACTGAAACAAAAGTGGATCGATTGCGAGTATAAAGCTTGAATGTTGTCTTGCACAGCGTCAGATCCACCTCTTTGTTCATCATATCAGTAGCTATTTTGAAGTTTTGGATCTGAATCAACTAAGTGGCATTTATTCCTTCAATGTGAACAGTGATTGGGGCTCATGCAATTCCAATCATGTGAGCTGCTATCACACAGAAATCTCACAGTGTCAAAAATGGACAGTATGGACCCAAAAAAAAGAGTGCAGCAATGAATGAGATGCACCTTCCTCTCCAGTTGACAATAAGGCACAAATAAACCTTTCATGCTGGTATTGCACAGAGGTAAAGAACACTATATACCGTTGTGCAATTAGTTTACATACCCCTGAAGAAATTATGATTTCTTTGTCATTTTTCATGGAATATAAATGATAACACAAAACACTTTTTTTCACTCATAGTGTAAAAAAAAAATCTGTATACCCTTTTGACTTTGTAATGACAACAGATACTTCCAAATGACCCTATTTACATACCCTGATGACTTTGTTCTGAAAAGATGCACACAAACTGATACAAAAGGGCTTGGACGGCAGCTCAAAGTAACCTTCTTCACCTGTGACTCGTTTGCCTGTAATCAATGTGTGTGCACAAAAGGTCTTGGAGTTTCTGGGCTCCCAACAGACCCTTGCATCCTTCATCCAGTGCTGCTCTGACATTTCTGGATCTTGAGTCATGGGGAAAGCTAAAGAGCTGTCAAAAGGTCTACGGGAAAAGGTAACTGAACTTTACAAAACAGGAAAGGAATGTAAGAAGATATCAAGGGAACTGAGAATGCCAGTCTCTGAAAAACCGTGGTGTGGCTGTTTCAAGATGTACAATAAGGAGGCACCTGAAGAAAAATGGGCCGCATGGTTGAGTCGCCAGAATTAAGCCTTTTTTGCACAAATGCCACAAAATAGATGACTTACGATATGCCAAACAGAACAGAGACAAACCTCCAACCATAAGTGGGGAAAAAACTTTTTGTGTTTTAATTTATTTTCTATCAAAAAGTACCAAGAAATCAAAATTTCTTCCAGGGTATGTAAACTTAAAAGCACAACTGTACACATTTTTAGCATGTTTGTCTCGAAATGTATTTTTACTTTGGTAAATCATCATTTAATAATGCCATTAATCTAGGTTTTTGATCCATTTTCACCTGTTGCTACATCCCATTTTAATTCTAAGAAAATAGGCTTATCTGATGCTTGGAGGTGCAGCCAGGAAACAATGAATAAGCTGTTCATCCAGCCATTTAATGGAAACTCACTGTCAGAAAAGCCCTGCCTTTGAACATCCTTATATAGAGCTAACATATCTGTTTCCAAGAGTGAGACATGTCATGTCCTCAGGCCGCTATCTGATCTGTTCTGACTTGACTGCATTAAGTGATGTAAGATTCCAGCTCTCATTTTCCATTTTTCCATAGTACTCCCAGAGTGCCTACAGGCTGAGACAGGGACTTTTTCCAGTGTCGAATTCTTCCAGTTAACCATCATTTATTGACCATTCTCTTAGCCCAAATTCTTTGATCTGCACTAATCAAAAAATAACTGGTTACAGATCATTTTCCAAACGTGATTTTTCCTTAAAGTCCCAATCCAATCCTTTTTTTTATCAACTGTAAAAGCTTTCCCAGTGTTTTTTTTAATTCTGATTATGCCAAAATAAAATCAAAATAAACCTGTGTTGTTTTCGAGGACACAGTTTTTGCAAAGCATCGGAAATAAATCAGTAATTGGCCTCTGAGTTGTAGGCGTTACTGTTGTTCCAGAGTTAGCCCGCCCCCATTTCTCGTCATCCATCTGTTAGCACTCTCTACCAAAAGCTTTCAGCCCCTCACATCCCCAACCTAACATTACCGGTTCAGCAGAATCGCAGAGCAATAGTGGAGCTAGTCAGCCGTACGTTTTTTAGCCAGCTGCCAGCTTAGACGTAGTGATGGTGCATAGCAGGAAGCTTGTTGTTTTTTCGTTGTAGCTTCTATGTCATAACTACAAGCTCTTTCCAATGGCATGTTTATCGGCTGCTCCTGATTCACAACTATTTAAAGAAAGAAACGCTCAGGGATGCAACTTTAAGCCATGATTGTGAACTTGGTTTTTTGTCATTTATGTTACGGTTTTTGCTCATGTTCTTCTTTGAATTGTTCCCCAGTCACACCAGTTTCATGTTTGTCATGATCCACAGCTGTCTTCATTTAAGTGTCTGGTTTTCAGTTCTTTCTTGTCAGGTCATCTGTTCTGCTGTCTCACCTTCTAGTTGTGCCATGGATTTTGTTTTGTTCAAGTTTCTTAATGAAATGTTTGAGTTTCTGCCATCAAGCTAAGTCTCATGCATTTTGGGTCCTCCATCCTGAGAAAAATACCACAAGACCATGTTAAAAATGCTAAGAACACTATTGTGGATCTGTAAAGAGAACCTTTCTCATTCTTGCAACTTTTTTGATGGAACATTATCAACTCTTTTTACTTAATCCTAAATTTGTCATTTGAGTTTAACAACTGACTTTTATTAGAATTGTAAAAGATTTTGGAGGAAATGTTTTAAAAATTGTGTTTCTGCACAGACCGGGCTTCTTTGAGGAACATGGCAATATGGAAGGACATCCAGCCGCGAACAAAACAAAAAAACAGAGTTCGAAATTTTAGTCCCGATTGGATTATTTAACAACTCACCACAGCTTTACCTTATTTTTCAATTTCCCTTTTGTTGGTGATTTATTAATTCTGGCCATTGGAGCTTGGAACAAATATAACGATGGCTTTATAAACTGTGTCCACACAATGATTAAAGCCTTTCATACTTGTAACTTTAAATTATTTCATCACTTTATGGCAATAAGACTAACTCGTCTAATGGCTGATAAGGACACAAAGACCTCAAAGCTCACATGACTGTTTTCGACAGTGAGATTTGTCATGTCCTTAGGCCTTTATCTGTTCAGACACGATATGGTTACAAGATATCACCAGCATTGTTTATAGTAACTGCATTAGTGTGCTTCAGTCGGGTGTAAAACAAATCAGTCTTTGATCAGAAAGTCTAAAATGATTACCTCTGTATGTGTTGGAGCTTGTTGGAGAGACAGTGATCCAGAGGTTTTGTTGATACATTTTGTAAACATTGTTTCTTTTTTCTATCCTTTTTTGTTTTTTACACATTTTATTCAGGCTGACAGATGAAAAAAAAATATTAGATAAACTTCTGGAACAGGTCAAACAGAGGTAAGTTTATTTGAACTGAGCCAGGTTTGATGAGAAATCATGAACACACTTTGAAAAACTTAAACATTTTAGAGACTTTATTGCCAATATCATTACAATGATTAACTGAGATCATTTTGGAGGGCATGTAATGTCAACAATGAAGCCCTGATGTTTAACATGACAGAGGTGAGGGATGAAGTGAATCAGATTATGATGTGCAGTTTTAATGGAGTGAATCCGGTATGTGTTAGCTTGCTATTCCTGGATATAGGGTTCTTAGAGTTGCCCTTAAAATGGGTAATTTTTTTAAGAGTCAGCCTTACCTCAGTGGTTTGCTGACACAGGTTTGGGATGCAACTTTGCTACGTATACTCTGTATTCAGAAAACACCTCCGTTTATTTTACCTACAACTGGCATAATGGTAGCCAGCATCATTTTGCCGTTGCCGTTTGGGCATGCTCAATGTCTTTCTCTGTGGATTGTGGAGCGGTGCAGGTTGACATTAACTATATGCGTATTAAACTACACATATGTTCTGATCAAGTGAAGAATTATGCTTTTTTTGTGTATTCTTTCAACATGGACTTGCTTTCATAAGTAATACATTTATTGAAATATTTCTGCTTTGACCTTTTTGCTGTTTTACATAAAAACAAATTTTGAATTCTGTCCTAAAGCAAGTACACCTCAAATTTTTGCAGTAATTGCAATAATGTAATGCGATATTTTAATCATTTTTAATTTAAAAAAGTTGCACATAAGAAAGTTCTTGGAAAATAAGTAGAAACATTTCAGTTCAAAGTTTCCTCTTACATATGTAACATACAACACTGTAAACAATGTTCCTCCATAGATGAAAGGCATTTACAGCTTGCAGACAGAAGCAATCATTCGAGCTCCTACAAACTGAATGTCTGTGGTTTTTGCTTCAAACATCTAGAGCAGAGCTTCTGTAGTCCCTGTGCTGTTCTGGGGAAATCTGTTTCTTTGGATCCTGTTGTTGTGGCTGAAGCAGCAGTGTGCTCACAGTTTCCATGTTTCTGCGAGGGGGAGTCCAGAAGAACAGGCAGCTGTTTCTTTATTACTGTGCTCCTCAGTGTTCAAGTGCTGCTTTTGTTGGCCAAACATCGCAATAAGTAAGAAATGTTAAGTAATGGATTAATAATTTTGTTGATTGAATTTTTGATTTTCTTTCTTTAACAGACAAGCAGGTAAACAAAAACTATTATACCAGACCATAAAAGGCTCTCGCAAAAAATATGAGGGAAACAGAAAGGCAAAATCTGTAAACGGCAACAAACTTATGTCAGCTCTTGTGTCGCCTCAAAGCAGTAATGCTGGTCCATTCGCTTCCGTGCAGAATGCTTTTAAAGATTTTCTCTACATTTATTTGGCACTTTAAAACTAGCTGAGTAATTTCCCCCAGAATCAAAACTACAGACAGAACATTCTTTGTTTTTTATGCTTCATTATTAAATCCGTCATCCCCTTGGGGTAAATAAAGAGAAGGCCTTGGGCAATGAAATCTCTCCAAGAAGAAATCTAGTTTTTGTTATTTTTTTATGATGTACCAATTCAACCAGAGATGCAAACATTCTTGTAGATTTCTATTCATTGTGGTACCTGCATTTATGTAGCTGACAATAATGATGTCTTCTAATAAAAGAATGCAATTAGCAATGCTATAGTATTGTTGATGCAAAATGAAAATAAATCGAACAGGATTACAGCTAAAGTTCTGTGTAATAGATTCACTTGTATAGTAGTTTTATTGAAATGTACGCAAGATTATCTGAATAAAAATGACATATTTCAGCATATTAGTCAGGTGGTCATCTTTGCTGAAGCTTTCACTTTTTTAATTGTGCTTAGATTTAACACCAAATCCCTTTTTTCAGTCATTTCAGTATTGTTATTTAGACTGTGGCAGAGGAAGCATGAGGGTGGGACAGACAAATATACATTTTAAATTTAATTTGTATATTTTATTGCAACTTTGTTATGCTATAGTCACAAATACAACTGCCATGGTGTGATGGGGAAGCCAAGGCAGTATCTTCAGGATTTCCTGCCGCCATCCATCCATCCATTTTCTTCCGCTTATCTGGGACCGGGTCGCGGGGGCAGCAGTCTAAGTAAAGATGCCCAGACTTCCCGCTCCCCAGCCACTTCCTCCAGCTCCTCTGGAGGGACCCCGAGTCGTTCCCAGGCCAGCCGAGAGACGTAGTCTCTCCAGCGTGTCCTGGGTCTTCCCCGGGGCCTCCTCCCAGTGGGACATGCCTGGAACACCTCCCTAGGGAGGCGTCCAGGGGGCATCCGAATTAAATGCCCGAGCCACCTCAACTGGCTCCTCTCGATTCGGAGGAGAAGCGGCTCTACTCCGAGTTCCTCCCGGGTAACCGAGCTTCTCACCCTATCTCTAAGTGAGCGCCCAGCCACCCTACGGAGGAAGCTCATTTCAGCCGCCTGGATCCGGGACCTCGTTCTTTCGGTCATGACCCAGAGCTCATGACCATAGGTGAGTATTGGGGCGTAGATCGACCGGTAAATTGAGAGCCTTGCTTTCTGGCTTAGCTCTCTCTTCACCACGACGGACCGGTACAGCGACCGCATAACGGTGGACGCAGCACCAATCCGCCTGTCGATCTCACGCTCCGATCTTCCCTCACTCGTGAACAAGACCCCAAGATACTTAAACTCCTCCACTTGGGGAAGGAGCACTCCACCCACCCAGAGAGGGCAAACTACCTTTCTCCGGTCGAGAACCATGGCCTCAGACTTAGCGGTGCTGACCCTCATCCCAGCCGCTTCACACTTGGCTGCAAACCGTTCCAATGCATACTGGAGGTCCTGGTTTGATGAAGCCAACAGGACAACATCATCTGCAAAGAGCAGAGAGGAAATCCTGTGGTTCCCGAACCAGACCCCCTCCGGACCTTGGCTGCACCTAGAAATTCTGTCCATAAAAACTATGAAAAGAACCGGTGACAAAGGGCAGCCCTGCCGGAGTCCAACATGCACTGGGAACAGGTCTGACTTACTGTCAGCTATGCGGACCATGCTCCTGCTCTGGTCATACAGAGACCGGACAGCCCTGAGTAAGGCTCCCCGGACCCCATACTCCCAAAGTACCCTCCACAGGACACCACGGGGCACACGGTCGAACGCCTTCTCCAAATCCACAAAACACATGTGGACAGGATGAGCGAACTCCCACGAACCCTCCAGCACCCTGGACAGGGTGTAGAGCTGATCCACAGTTCCACGACCAGGGCGGAAACCGCATTGTTGTTCTTGGATCTGAGGTTCGACTATCGGCCGGACTCTCCTCTCCAGTACCCTGGCATAGACTTTCCCAGGGAGGCTGAGGAGTGTGATTCCCCGGTAGTTGGAACACACCCTCCGGTCCCCCTTCTTGAAAAGGGGAACCACCACCCCTGTCTGCCAGTCCAGTGGTACTGTTCCTGACTGCCACGCGATGCTGCAGAGACGCGTTAACCAAGACACTCCCACAGCATCCAGAGACTTGAGGTACTCAGGGCGGACCTCATCCACTCCCGGTGCCTTGCCACAGAGGAGCTTGTTAACTACTTCTGTGACTTCAGCTTGGGTAATGGACAGCCCCACCCCAGGGCTCTCAGCCTCTGCTTCCTCAAGAGAAGGCGTGTCAGCAGGATTGAGGAGATCCTCAAAGTATTCCTTCCACCGCCCGACAATGACCCCAGTCGAAGTCAGCAGCTCCCCACGTGCACTGAAAATGGTGCCTGCAGAAAGCTGCTTCCCCTTTCTGAGGCGCCGGACGGTTTGCCAGAACCTCTTCGAGGCCAACCGATAGTCCTTTTCCATGGCCTCACCGAACTCCTCCCAGGACCGAGTTTTTGCCTCTACTACAGCCTGAGCCGCAGCTCGCTTAGACTGCCGATACCTGTCAGCTGCCTCTGGAGTCCCACACGTCAGCCAGACCTGATAGGACTCCTTCTTCAGCTTGACGGCATCCCTTACTTCCGGTGTCCACCAACGGGTTCGGGGGTTGCCGCCACGACAGGCACCAGAGACCTTGCGACCACAGCTCCGAACAGCAGCAGAGACAATGGAGGTGGAGAACATGGTCCATTCAGACTCAATGTTACCAGCCTCCCTTGGTACCTGTTTGAAGTTCTCCCGGATGTGGGAGTTAAAGACTTCCCTGACGGAGGGTTCAGCCAGAAGTTCCCAGCAGACCCTCACACTACGTTTGGGTCTGCCGAGTCTTTCCGGCCTCCTTCCCCGCCATCGAATCCAACTTACCACCAGGTAGTGATCAGTGGACAGCTCTGCCCCTCTCTTTACCCGAGTGTCCAAGACACACGGCCGAAGGTCTCCTGAAACGACTACAAAGTCGATCATTGATCTCCTGCCGAGGGTGTCCTGATGCCACGTGTATTGATGGACACCCTTGTGCTCAAACATGGTGTTTGTTATGGACAAACTATGACTAGCACAGAAGTCCAACAACAAAACACCGCTCGGGTTCAGATCAGGGAAGCCGTTCCTACCAATCACCCCCCTCCAGGTGCTACTGTCGTTGCCCACGTGGGCATTGAAGTCACCCAGGAGGACAATGGAGTCCCCCGTTGGGGCACTTTCCAGTATCCCTCCGAGAGACACCAAGAAAGCTGGGTTCTCTGAACTGCTGTTCGGCCCATAAGCCGAAACCACAGTCAGAGACCTGTCCCCCACCCGAAGGCGGAGGGACGCAACTCTCTCATCCACCGGGGTGAACTCCAACACTTGGCGGCTAAGCTGGGGGCTCACAAGTAAGCCCACCCCAGCCCGCCGCCTCTCACCATGTGCAACTCCAGAATGGTAGAGAGTCCAACCCCTCTCGAGAGACTGAGTTTCAGAGCCCAGACTGTGCGTAGAGGTGAGCCCAACTATATCTAGCCGGTACCTCTCAGGCTCCTTCCCTCCCAAAGAGGTGACGTTCCATGACCGGGGTTTAGGCCGCCGAGGCACTCGCCCTCGACTGCCACCCAAACCACATCGCACCGGCCCCTTCTGAGCTCTCCTGCAGGTGGTGGGCCCACTGGGGAGTGATCCCACGTTGATCGTTCGGGTTTTACCCGACCGGGGCCCGTGGGAGGAGCCCCGGCCACCAGGCGCTCGCCTGCGAGCCCCAACCCCAGGCCTGGCTCCAGGGTGAGGCCCCGGTAACGCCAATCCGGGCGACGCAACTGGATCTATGATGTGCTTTCTCATGAAGGGGTTTATGAACCGTTCTTTGTCTGGCTCGTCACCCAGGACCTGTCTGCCATGGGAGACCCTACCAGGAGCCGAAGCCCCAGACAGCATAGCTCCTGGGATCACTCGAGCACTCAAACCCCTCCACCACGTTAAGGTGCCGGTTCATGGAGGGGTTTCCTGCCGCCACCTGATTATTATTTTTTCTTTAATTATTGGCCTGGTCATTATTGTAGATGGCGGCAAGGAGCCTTTACAGTGTCTTTACGAAATCAGCCGACAGCTGGGCGGCCACAGGGTGGTGGCAGCCAGTTTGTCGGCCGGGAGCAGCTCTGATTGGATGATGTGTAAATGTCTCTGGATGGTGGTCGTCCATATGAAATGCCACCGGCCGCCAGCTGCCCAGTAACCTGGTGGGTATATAAAAAGCAGGCCATTTTGCACCACTGATCATTCGCAGTTTTGAGTACACATTATAATCTTGTCAATTTACAAATTTTTAGACAACATGCATCCCAGAAAGCACAAAGTTCTGTCTTCTTCGTGTTCTTCTCAGCATCAATCACAATTTGTCAACATGGAGATCTCCTAGTGCTGTGGTGCTATCAACGCCATGATGATTTGTGTAGCATAAATGCTGTATCCCCATTTTGACCCACGGTGACTGGGATCGCCAGATTTTTGTCTAGTCATCTCTGGGTCCCGGCCCATGTGAGAAGCCCTCGTCGTGTGCCCAGGCTGTAAGACTTCTAGCAATCGGACGGTGGCAGTGGAATGGCAGCACAGGAGCAGGGGGGTGGCTGGAGGGTGGCAGTCTGAAATTGGCCGATCATCAGACAATTTTGGGGATCGTGGAGACTCTTAGTCAGTTATCGTGCTGCTGCCTTCCTGCCACCCGCCTTTCATTGGACTACCACTGTGAAACCTCAAAATGTGTCCAGACATCACTGACAGATGTCAACTTTTAGAAAAAAGTTATCTGGTTGCCGTAAAATTGTAACTTTTACAACCTCTGTGGCCACCATACAATGTGTAAAAATTTGACTGCTGCCTCCAGATTACAAATGCTGCTGAATTTGCTGGAAAACTATCACTTAGGTCTAAAGTCTAGTCTAAAGAAAAAATATATACATTTTCTTTTTAAACTGCTAAATTCTACAGTAATGAGGTATAATTAAAAATAATTTAAAGTTTTAAACTGTATCATAATGTATTAGTTCAACATTAATAAGAAATATCAATCAAAAAATGCATATGTAGTCTTGCAAATGAGGCAAGCATTTAGCAGTCATTTAAGGCTGATATCACTGAAACATCAACAGCCCCTTAGAGGCTGGTTATGGTCCATACTTTTAAAGGCTGAGGCATACAGTAATTTTCCCAAAAATATGACATTTTAAAGAGTGGGTCTGTAATTCCATAGCTATTGAACATCTCAATTAAAATAAATAAATAAATAAACTAATTGCAGAGTCAGTTGTACCATTGCTGTAGTTTACTATGGGTGTTCTTGTTTCATTTTTTTTTAACCTGTTACACTTTTTTGTTAAAGTCAGAAAAGCTTCAGTTTAACCTTATACACATAAGCAGGTATTTTTTTTTTTAGCTATTATTATTTAAAGGGAAGTGGTGAACTTGTGGTTAGGAATATGGACCTCTGGTTGAAGGGTTGCTAGGTCAAGACTTGCACTGTCTGTCCCACCCTTCATCCTGTGCTCTTGAGAAATGCCCATGACAGCGTTTGCTCTGGTGAAGCTGCTCACTGGCCACAGAGTGACTGTGAGTGTGCACAGGCTGTGTTTGGAAAAGGCTGCTCATTCTCAGTAGATTTCTCATAAAAAAAAGTCAGCTAAAAGTGTAATGCATGGTTATATGAATTGATAATTGCAACTTATGTCCTGCAGTATTGTCAGTCTATGAGGATTCGTGGGTTTTTTAAGCTTTAATACAGATTTTCAGTCATTCAGGTCAAATGGATTATAGTCAACTGTGCTCATGTTTAGTAGTTATTGAAAATTCTTCAAATCACGTCTAAAAAGTTCCTTATACCTAACTAACTAGCAGTTAACCCCAGCTTTTAGTAATTTGAAGCAACTCCAGTAAACATTTTGATATTCACACACTGACTGTAACTTCTGTCTTGAAATGCCCAACTGGCTTCTCTGTTCACAGGTTTCTTGCTGTGATTTGTAAAATTGTCTTCTGACGATCAGTGTAAAAAAAGACTAAAAAATAAATCCTCGGCTGCTGTCAGATTTTTTTTCTCATGGCTGTGTTTGATCAACTGCTTCATGTGTGCTTCAACAGCTGAGCATAACCGCTTCCACATGTACTCCCCCTTTTTTTTAATTTTTTTTTTTTATTTTTATATATATATTTTTTTTTTAAAGCCCATGCAGATTCTTCCTCAGGGAAACGGAGCGTCCTCTATTTTGTGAAGATGACACACCGGTCTCTGATTCATATGAACCTACTTCAGCTCCAAAAGGTCCTTCATGTTTTGGAGTCACTTGCAATTTTGGAAACATGCATAGAGCATGCAAGATAACCGCATGCAAAGTTGATCCTCAATCCCTTTTGAAGTCTCCGATCATTTCTTGATATATTGTAAAAGTATTCCCAGTAGTCTTTTAATCACGATTATACTGTTTTTAGCTAAAATCAAAGATCTTGTGGTGTTTTTTAGAAAATTGTTTCTGTTCTCCCACCAGCTTACAGCCCTTCAAAAACCCAACTAACAGGTGCCACAAAAATGCAGAGCAATATCGGAACTAGACAGCCACACAGTTTTGAGCCAGATGTCAGCTCAGACCACGAAAACGAAGACTTAAATGGATCTAGTAGTCTACAAGTGGGTGCATCAGAATAGAACAGAGCAGTGAGCTTGTGGCTTGCCGTTGTTGTTTCTGTGTCACACTTACAAGCTTTACCCATCAGTATTATTTTGTTTGCTTCTGATTCAAAACAATTTGAATAAAGAAATGCTCATAAATGCCAATTTAAGCTTTTATATGTGTCCTCCATCATGAAAAAAATGACAAACTCATTTTCATCAAAGTGGGTGTTGTATGTAAAATTTGTAGTGTGCCATGTTTAAAGTTTGCTTATCCTTCAAACTGGGTCATAAGGTGACTACAAAAGGGAGCTTTATGACAAACTGTGTGCAACACAGCACTATCAGTATAGCAGCAAGTGATAGTGTTAAGTTGACTTTGTTTGTGCTGGCATGTTTTTTTTTATGTATTAGTATGTATTTAATGTATTGTCTGACTGTTTGCACAATCACTGTGAATCAGCTGATTCTGATGGCGGCTTCTCTTATTGGCTTTGCACTGTTAATGAACGTAGAGAGTGTCAAAACGGTGCAGTCGCTTTTCTCCACGTCAAAATCAACATTGATTGCATAAACACTTCACTACTGTAAAGTGTTGCATGTAAGTGAAAAGCTGCTTTTCTCCGCTTCACAGCCCGCTGGAATTGTGTCAATTGTTGTAGAGTTATGGTTGAAACAATGTACAGTGGTGTTAAAGGTCTGCTGTTAAAGGCTTAAAGCATCTCTGCAAATGCACCAGAGTTAGCCAAAAGGCTATTTTTCATCAGTAGTCCCTGCTAGCATCACCCTGGGATTTTTTCTGGCCAATTCCCCTGACTTTATCCAGAAATGCCTTCTGCCATGAAAGCAACAAAGTGCAGCTTGCTTGCAAGGCAGTAGGACATGCATGGCGTCAATAAAATCCTGGCTCTGGTGGGAAACAGATGTACCACCTGGCTAAGTGCAATGTGCTGATTCTGCATTTAAACATTTCTTTTTTCAAGCTCTTTATTCACAAGTGGTTTGGATCTATGTGTTAAACCTGCGTTTTTTTTGTTTTGTTTTTTTTTTAATGACAAAAGCTGTTGTGGTTTAACTTTTTCACCATCAACACCCGCAATAATTCAGAGCTTTGTTATTAGAGCTGTCAGTTTAAAAAACTTTGGCTCATTTCTTTGAACTCCATAACTCCAGTACAAATGCAACACGTGCCCATAATTGAAGAGGCCTAGACAGTGAACTACATGTTATTGCTTGCCATTAACACGCTGTGTCTCTCTTTTCTTTCTTCTCCTCCCGCCCTCCCTCTGTCTGCTCTGTATCTTTTCATTTCCTTTCTGTCTCTCTTGTTTAGGGTCCTCCTGGCTCCCCTGGTTTACCAGGTCCTCCTGGGAAGAGAGGTTCGAGGGTGAGTATTTTAGGGTGATGGGGTGTTTTTAGAAATTAAAATCAGATGGGGAATCTTAGCTTAAAGAGCAAAAATAGGCTGGGATTCATTTACATTTTACCTCAGTCATGTCATTTCCTGGAGACGTTTTACAGTAGCTACAGTACTGGTAGTTAGTAATCTGATTCTTTGTCTAATTATGGTCTCCTAACTCATCAACACTTGTGCTTTGATTTATAACAGTGGTTAGAGGAGAAAAAGTGGTGCATTGTGCATTTGCTACCGCAGCCGTATCTCTGTGGTGAGCCTGATTACAACTCCACAGCAAGTGTGCTCTGTAAAGAGACACATTAAATTGACAAATCACATATTTGGCATATTTGAGGCCTTACCATTACACGACCGCACTTCTACAGCTTTAACCAAATGCAGAATCAGCTGGCTGCGTTTCCACTCTGATCGTGAGACTGCTCATTAGGCAACTGTTGAAGCTGTCATGATGCAACGGTGAAATCATGCCACACAGCCTGGAGGCACCTTGAGAGAGAAGATTTATGAAATGGCATCTGTAAGAGGAAAAGTAGTACAAATAGGTTTACTTTTGCTCTTCCCTGCACAGTTAAATTTTAATGGCTAAATTATTTCAAGCAATGAAAACAAGAGCACTTCAGAAAAAGCAAAATCAAAGATTGTTGCTTGAATGCTGCTGGCAATACAAAAAAAGACTATTTTGCTTCACTGATTTATGATGCGTGCAGTCTTTTCACACATATAGACATTGATTTCAAAGGTAATCCCAACAGTTTTCTAGATTGTGTCACATTTGACTAACTGATTTTTTTCCTGGAACTGCTGAATGCAGTCCTGCTGCGTTTTACAGACAACATGAGAAACATGCTTGAAGGCAGACAGACTGGTAGACACAAGGAGGCGGCACACAGTAAAACCTGTCTTGTGCTTGTAGGCATGGAAAGAGCTTGGCTGCTGCATAGTATCGTCGTAACCAAATGCAGTAAAAAAAAGAAACAGAATGAGGATTGAAGTCGTGCAGCGGAAAGCTAAGATCACTGCAGCGTAGTTGAGGCTCTGCTGTCTCAGGGGACTTTAGTCTTGTCTGCTTGTTAAGCTCAGGATGCTTTGAGCACCATAATTATTTGATGTCAGTAGAAGAAGAGATTTTACTTTAAGGGAAATAAGGAAGCAAAATAGTTTCAAGACTAAGATTTTTAGACCACAATGCATACAAATTAAAGTGAAGGTTTGCTTATAGGGACTAGAGAACAAATTGGAAATTTAGTAATTTTTAGAAATAGTTTTCATTGTAGTGTAAATAAGATGCATTTAACAGATGGGTATTTTTAGGGTGGCAATACTTCCTTTAACAACAATTCAATTCATATCATAATGCATGGCTGCTGATGCAATTCATAGTCTGTATTGGTTCATTTTGAACAACCCAATTTGATCCAATTCACTGACCTAAAATCAATCCAGGACATATTTAACCAAAAATTCAACCAGTGTGACTCGAGATAAATACCTGGTATTGAACAGTACAGGTGAAATCTTCCAGATTCTTTGTGTTTCTTGCAAGATAGTCCAGTAATTCAACTATGTGTGACAAAGAAACAAGTAAACAAGAATTACTGGCAAATCATTCACATTTTCGTTTCATAAAGTCCAGTCCACTGTTGTTTTTCCACACCAAAATAATACAAACAGAACATTATTAGAACATTTTGCCACACTGTATGACCACATGTCTTTGCAAAATTCATTGTTTCTGCTTATTTGACTGTAATGATGGTTTGATCATTTTTTGCTCCCATCACATCTGTTGTCTGCTGTGATGGCACTTGATCGTGTTTACATGATGGTAAAATAAACCTACTGTGTCTCAATCCAAATGGTATTTTCAAAGATCAATAATCAAGTGGCCGGGTTAGGCTCCAGCAGCCCCATGACCCCGAAAGGGACAAA
This sequence comes from Adrianichthys oophorus, assembly GCA_036245035.1. NCBI lineage: Eukaryota > Metazoa > Chordata > Actinopteri > Beloniformes > Adrianichthyidae > Adrianichthys > Adrianichthys oophorus. The sequence continues at coordinate 11,316,300 of BSAI01000138.1, forward strand.
ACAGGTTTTGAATTTGGAAGGGTGCAGTTATCAATTTATCCCATATTGTAAAGATTTTTTTCATGGTATAGATTGATTTGATTCAATCTGCCTCAGACATATCAATCTGGCTGGATCGTTGATCAGTGTGTATTCTGTAATTATTAACTGGCTGCACAGTGATGCAGTGGTTATCGCTCTTGCCACACAGTAAGGAGGTCCCCAGTACAAGTCCTGGCTGGGGGGGACTTGCAACAGTGTCACCAATGAGGCACCTTCCTGTGTGGAGTTTGCATGTTCTTCCAGTGCATGGACTCCGGCTTCCTCCCATCATCCAAAACAATGCTTCATAGGCTAATTGATCACTCTAAATTGTCCGTATGCGAGTGTGCACAGGTGTGTGATTGCGGCCCCTGCATCAAACTGGCGTCCTGTGTCCCCTGCCTTTGCCAGTGAGTGACTGGGTTAGGCTCCCAGTTTAGTGAATGAAGGATGAATGAATGTAATTCTTAACTGCGAGTTTTTCTTCTAGTTTGTGCCTCATTCATCAAGCAAAACTTTTCTTGATGTTCAGTTAATATATATTATATTATATTATATTATAAAGTTTAGATACTATTTTTACTTTTGCAAACGTTTACTAAACTTGATTTATTTATAAGTGATTTATTTTTTATCTTCTTTTCTGTATTTAATATAATCAATATGCTCCACAGAGTTAATTTGGATGTTTGAAATCTGGTAATGTTGCCATGAGGAGGAGGTTACAGGAGATTACAGCTTTATTCAATGTAGAATGTGTTACTATTTGTTTTGCTCAAGCATACAATGTGGGACTAGTTTGGGATTTGAACCCCCAATTAGAGGACAGGTTGGTCAATCCATTTGAAGCTTTAAAATAGAAGTAAAGTTCTCTTTTTTTGTAATAGAGAACAAACTGTTGTTTGCAACTCCACAGGATTAAATGTGACGGAACAAATATGTGCAAAGCAACACATAACAATGTTTCGTGTCTATACCTCACATCAAAAGTGTGTTACATCAATGACTTTTAAAGGTGCTTAGTGAGACAAATCTGATGAAATGTCAACTTTCGGTTCACAAGATACAGAATGGGGTCAGAGTTTTTGTTTGAGGCCTATTCTTTCCTTCTGTCTTTCCAGGGTCCACCTGGTCCACCTGGAAACCCAGGACCACCTGGACCCACCGGGCCCAAGGTGAGCAGCATGCTGCAAAATGAACACAAGGCCTAAAAATGAACAAAAAAAAGGAGGGGGGTGGGGTGGAAATAACTTTTTATTCATGTAAACACTTAAATCTTCCATTTATACTGCTGCTATAAATCTTATTCTCTCGAACACACGCTGACCTTCATAAAAAAGGTATTGCCATTATGAAAATGCTTATAAATGTCCATGTGCTGAAAAATAAGCAAGTTTATGTAAGGTGTTTTATGTTGAAATGAGGGAATCAAGATATTTTTTTCTGGCACCAAAATGATAGCGCTTACAGTCCAGGAAGATTAATTCCCTTTGGAGGATTTGGGACTAAATCTAAAGGAATATTTGGCTTTACCTTCTTCATCTTACATTATTTTCAGTCTATTTTTGTTCAACCTGGGGCTTGTTTTTTTTACTAGAAAACATTCTTTTCAATATCGTCCTGAATAGTTGCTGAAAATCTAAATTTTTATACCACCACTAAGTCTTTATAAAATTATAAAATTAGACTTTAGTCTTATCCACAAAAATCTATGTGCTTGCTTTGATCTTATCTTCTAACTTTAAAGGTAAGGAAATTCAAAGTCTCGAAAGTTTAGCTAAATAGATTTAGATATATATTTACATATACAATGTGATTCCAGCTCTGAAAAGTCAAAGTAATCAGCATTCACAGGGATTTGTTGCCTTTATCTAGGTTTTATTTTTAATCTGGAAGATATGATTAGATACGATGAACTCTACACATTAGAATATAGGAGAAAGAAGGAACTGTAATTCGCCCAAGGACTACAGTCACATATCCCAAAATGTCACCACGTGACGACCTAGCTAAATGCCAGTTTTTTTCAGCAAAATCGGCAGGTGGCTGCGCAGCTTTTGTAATTGGGAGGTGGCAGTCACATTTTTACACACTGTGCGTGGTTCTAAGAGACTAAACGGTGATCGGATGATTTTTTTTGACATCAGTGGTGGCCGCCCAGGCACATTTGGAGGTCACGTGGTGGCAGGAAGGTAGCACAGTGATAACTGACTGATAGGAAGGTCTCCAAGATCCCAAAATTGTTTGATCGGCCAATTTCAGACTGCCTCCCTCCACCAATCCCCCTGCCCCCTTGCTGCCATCCCACTGCCACCATTTTTAGAAATTGTACGGTAGCAGCACGGGCACTCAACAAGGGCTATTGACATAGGACGAGGCCCACCGATGACCAGACATCAATCTCGGCCACCGTGGGTCCAAATGGGGAGACAGCATTGATGCTGCACAAAACTCATGGCGTTGAAAGCACCACAGCAACTCTGAGACTTGCGTACTGACCTACGTATTGACGCTGAGAAGAATACGAAGAAGACAGAACATTGCGCTTCCTTGGGAGACATGTTGTCTAAAAATTTGTCAATCGACAAAGTTATGTCTGTTACAAATGACCAATGGTGCAGAATGGCCCGCTTTTTATATACTCTACCGGGCGGCTGATTGACAGCTGCCTGACTGCTGCCCTCTACATTCATGATCATGCCAAAAATTCTTCTTCTTCAAAAAAAGCAGCGGTAGCTAATCTTGAAGATTCTGCCGATGCCTCTCCATCCCGGGGTAGCAGTGGTGTTTGTGACTGTAGCAAAAGTAAGATTTCTAACATGCTAAGTCAAAGAATGTCAACTGGTTTGAGCTCAAAAACAAACATGGCCGTAAATAAAATATCGTTTTTTTTTCAGACTTTCTTCCATTTGTGCCATATTTAACTACTGTAAAACTTTTTTTTAGTAAAAGAAGTTAGCTGTTTCTTTTATATGAACTAAGTATAACCTATTGTCATTGAATAATCATTACATTGTTAGTTTCTCTTGATTTGTTGGGCAGAAACAAGCTGCTGAACATCTCCAGGAGCTCTGAATTTTCTTTAGTTTCCCTTTTTGGAAATGTTCTTTCCTGCAAGTGAGATTATTTTTAATGAATCAAAGAAGCCCGAATCTTATTGATTGATGCGCAGTTTTCTGTTGAGCATGTTCCAGTCAAATTTACCCCGACACAGCCAGATGTGGCCAGGCGTCATGATAATGAGCCAATATATTGTAGCGGTGCAGCAGGAGAGACAAATGGTTGGTTGTTCAGCTAAATTGCCAACTCTACACCAGGATGATTATTACCTCAGCCTCTACCACAGTGCATCTTTGTGCTGCTCCCAACTCTTTTTCCACCGCACTGATTGCATTAAAAAGGCAGTTCCAGCGTGGGACCAGACATATTAGCACAATCAAGTGAGGATGTGGGTAGCTCCACACAGATGTTTGTGGTAACTTCATTTCTGAGCGGCTACCGGAGAAGAAAGCAGCAGGAAAAACCAAAGATCAACTCTTTGAGCTGCAACCTTTTATGAAGCTAACACCTTTTTCAGATGTTTGGTTACAATAGGACATAGAGGTGATGAAAGTGCTGTGCTAGAACACTGTTTGAATGAAGTTCACTGAATTTTGAAATACTCGACCACCTGCTGACGGAGAGTTCCTTTAGCCTGCGAGCCATTACCGTCCCTTCAAATGCTTCCTGGAGATAAGGAGAAGCCTTTTGTGAGTTTGGAAAAATGATCTCTGCTAGTTTAAAAATAAGTCATTGAACTTAGCTGACATGTTGTGAGGCATTTCAAAGGTTTTCTGGAAATTAGTGAGGCCCATTAGTTTGCTTCACGTTCTCCTGATTGTTCTTTTTAAACACAGAGGGTGTCCAGTTCTGTGTTTTTGTAGAATTCCGGCTGCTTCCCTGACTGGCAGTCAAAACTATCAAATATAATCATTGTTTCAAGGAAAAAGCCGTCTTGAAAAGAAGAGGAAACTGCTTGAGCTGAAGTGCTTTGATTTTTGGTGTTGACAACTCCTTGAGTTGTTCCATCAGTGGTTGAAGATTTTAAGGCACTAGTTTATGCCTTAGCCTTAAGACTCTATAATTTCTGAGCGATCGGATACAGTATCACCACATGATGGTGTAGAGATCCAACGGAGAGCTAAAAATGAATCAGCCGACTGAGAGATTAGTTGTATTAGAAAAACACAGCAACAGTTTGTAAATCAACGAATCACAGCGTCAAAGTAATTTTTTTTTATTCTGTATTTTAATTTATGGCTTGGTTAATCAGGAAACCAGCAACGTTTTCACCCTCAAATGAGCAAGAAACTTGCTTTTTCTGTAGGAAATTCTTTTTTTCTTTTTCTTTACTATAATGACTTAATCTTATTAATCAATCAGTCCTACTTTTGTGAAAACTTTGACTATCTATTCAAAGATTTGATAGAGATAAAGTAGGGGGACTTGTAGATAGAATTTTGGATGACAGTAATTTTCTTTCATTGGCAACTAAGATGTCCAAAACATCTGCATATCAGTTTTCTCCTCATGTCTGCTTTCTTCTTTCTATTTGTTTTACACTTTTATGTACTGCAGCTCACTAAAGGAAAATATAGCAAAAACGTTTTCAGTTTTTGTTTGTTATGTTAACTGGTATTGTAGGTAGTTGTCTGAACTGACAACAAGATGTAGACCAGTTTTAATCCAGTGTTTCTTGAATTTTTTTTTGAAAATAAATGTTTTCTTTTTTTTTTTCAAAGCTGCTTGGTTGGTTATATTTAACTCCTTTGTTTCTCACCCAAATGGATCACCCAAAAGGTTATTCTGCTAAAGCTAACGCATTTACAAAAGTAGAAGAAATTTTAATTCCCTGATTTTAGTTTGTAAACTTTCAAGATAAAATTCCTAATATTCTTGGAATATCTAATTTTAGTATAATCGTATACCCCAAAATAATCCAAAACTATGATTTGTGATCTTTAAAAAAAAAAAAAAGCCCAAGGAGGTGGACACTGATAGAAATAGAGATGGATAAAGACGAGTCAATGGTTTTAGCCCTTTGAACCCAGCCACTGTGGTTTAAAAGTGGTGTTGTATGATTGCTGGCTTTTGATCAAAGCATGTCACATGGACTTGATTTAAACAAATGGGCATTATTTGATCCTTTAACTCTACAAGTTTTTTTTACTCATTAAAATACATTCTTAAATTAATGTTTACAAAATTGTTATTTTTAAAAAGCATAAAATGTTGATTTGATTTGGATTTTTGATCATTCTATGTTTTTTTTTCTTCTAATTTTGACCATTATTCAGTCATTTATGACATGAGCACCAAAACGCCCTAAATTCAAAAATTGTCTGACTTGACATGTTAGCAAAAGCAAAACAGTCAGCTGAAGCTTATCCAATTTGTGCTCTGAACACAAACCTAAATCTCTCCAACTGAGTAAACCTGTGTGTCTTTTAGGGTTCAAAGGGAGATCCCGGTTTATCTCCAGGACAGGCTCCACCAGGAGAGAAGGTAAAAAAAAAAATCAGTTTCTGGTGTCAGTCGGATGAGCTTCCTGTTTTTATTGCTGGACATGTTTCTGTCAGGACAGTAACAGACCCTTAGTTTGTGATTTGAAAAACTATTTTGAAAGAATATTTTGCAAATCATGAAGTACAAATATTTTATTGATTTATATTTTACATATTTTTTAATGGTTGCATCATTCTCCTAGTAGACTAAATAAAAAAGATAAAGAAATAAAGAATAATAAAACAGAAAACAAAACATTTTGGTAGCTTTAAAAAGTCTTGCTTTCAGTATTTTTTTTTGTTTGTTTTTTTTCAAGAATTTACTGAAATGTGCCTTGTTTTTCTTTAAATATCCCAGATTTATTTTTCCTGATTTGTCAGTTTCAAAAACGTCTGTTTTCTGCTTCACGCTGTACAAAGTTTTCTTTCAAATATCAACCCCATGATCATTTATAGGAGAAGTAATCATGATCCAAAGCATCTTTTTGTACATTTTTGTACATTTTTTCTTGCTAAAAGTTGAAATATTTCATGTTTTACTTTGTCGCTCTCTCTCTTTGCGTTAAAGGCAGCCGTGCTGTAATCTTTGACTAAAATGTAATGCTGTTTTATTCATTCTTAATGACAACTTTTCTCCTAATTGCAACCCATAACAACTGTAAGCATTTTTTTTTCTAAGACATGTTCCTCCCCTGAGCAGTGTTCATAAGGGAAAGCATTAGTGAGAGTTGGGTGGACAATTCTGCAGTGGATGTTAGGAGAATTAGATGCCTCGTTTTAAAACTTCCTTTAAGCTCTGTAGGAAAGCTTTACATTTCTGCATGTAATCAAGTTGCTGCAACACGAACACTCCTGTTTCTGTCAGTGCTTCTGTCTGCACAAGTTGTGTGACTGAAGTTGTTAAAGCAATCTAAAGCAAGTGATCATAAAGAGCATTCCGATTTTTAATACAATATAAACATGTGTCTGTCTATTTTTGGCATGTTAATTTCTGGTAACATCCTTTGGTTGATCATCAATTCACTTCAAACACTTTTGTTTTCGCTCATTTGCAATGTTCTTATTTATTTCTTCAGGGAGATGGAGGTCCTCCAGGCCTTCCCGGACCAGATGGATTTCCAGGACTTGTGGTAAGATGACAAACATAAAAACTACAATACTCTTCAAGAGTTTGTGGTCATTATTTAGTATATTTGTCTCTGAGTCTTGTAGTTTTACACTTTGCGACAGGTTTTGATTTGAACAATTATATTTTGGGGTTACTGTCTTATTAAAATCAACAAAATCCCAATTTTTTTAGAAGTCCTATAAACACACCATTGTAGACTGCTGGCGGGGAGTAACCCAGCCCCACTTCCCATCATCTCCTTGTTTACACTCTTTGCCTCTAGCTTAAAGCCTCTCACAACCCCAAACTAACATTGGTGGTGAAACAAAAATGACGAGCAATATGAGCTATTCATCTGTAAACTTTTCAGCCAGAGGCCAGCTCAGTCCTCATCGTCTCCAAGTAGATACATCAGAGTGGAGCGCAGCAAGGAACTTGTGTCCTGCCGATTGTAACTTCTACGTCACAGCTACAAGCTTTTTCAAGCTTCATTTTTTGGCAGCTCCAGGTTCACTACGACTTGAATAAAGAGATACTCAGAAATGCTATTTTTAATCTCGACTTCTTTTATACGTGTCCTCCATCACGAGTAAAATGAACAAGAACATGTTAAAAACACCAAAAACATGATTTTTTTTTATTGGAGTGGATCTTTAAATACTCTTGAAGTAGAAAGTAGGGCTGATTAAAAGACAATCTTATTTTGCTTGTTAAAGGACTGAATGAAGAAAAGGGCCATTGCCCAAAAAGCACAAGTAATATGTATGGATATTTTTTTAAGGATGTAGAACTTTGCTTCCTGAAGTTTAGATCAGAGGTCTTGAGAAAAAGGACGGGAGCAGAATGTCTTGGACATCATCCTTCTCAAATTTCCTCACATGTTGGATTCTTTGTGTCAGAAAATCTCATTTCACTGCAGACTCTGTCAGTGTTTTTACAAGTGTCACCTTACATACAGACAACAGCGTGTTCTCTTCTTTTTGGTGTCATAATTGCAATATTCCCTGTGATCCCTGCCCTGTGCTAAACTGGTAAGTTCAGCTCAACTCCCATAAAGAAAGGCTGAGTCCTCACGGCTGACGCCTCTAACTGAAGTCAGAGCTGACCTTCACCTCGGCTCTCATGAGGATAGACTAATGTTTTCAGTTGTTCAACTTAATTGAACTGGAGATGAACTGTGGCCCGGCAGGTATTTAAAAAAAAAAAACAAACAAACAAAAAAAAAAACTGGCTGGCTGTGGGTCTGTACTCCCTGCTCCACTTTTATTGACCGTGAGGGTTCATGTGTCAAACCCCAGGAAGTGTGGGACATGGTCCTGCCCAAGTCGCTCTCTCACTGTTCCTCTTGATCTAACCTTTGCAGCAATTAGCTTCTGAAGCTGTGGACTCGCCAGACATATGTGTGTTCAAGAATGCACTAAACATGCAATCTTGAACGCACAATTGGCTCATGGTGTTAACATTGTACTTTCAGGGAGGGGCATCTTCTTTTTTTTTTCTTTTACTAAAGTTTACTAGTACATGTCCGCCACCTACAGTTGAGAGACGTTTGGTGAGAAATGTTGATGCGTTGCAAATGTCCTGAATCTTGCTCCAGGCTTTTTCTTTCACGGCTTTATTCCGATATATGAAAGACTTGGTGACTTATAATTCCGACCAGGAAAAAAAAACGCAATTATTCATTTCTCCTCTATGATGAATAAATGGTTGGCACTTCCGTGAATTGAAAGGGACGCCATTCATACGTCACATTTGAATCCCTGATTGGTCAAAGTTTGACCTGGTTTAATTTGGGACATCATTCAGTGGCGGCACATTTGAGAACCTGAAAAATGATGGGAAAAACGTGTCCAAGCACGCATGAACAGGAGAGTTTTGAATGCTGAAGCCCAATAACATACATAGACTTTTCATTGGAAGTGAACACTAGAACGCACATTGCTGAGGGTGGTGTGAATGTAGCACGAGTTATGAAAAAATTATAACTTCAACAAAGTAAAATATCAGATTTTGTGAAACATAAATCCTGCATGAAAGGTTTCTGCTTACATGCAAACTACTCTAATACCTTTTTTAGGGCTACGTGATTTTACAGTCTTTTTTAAGAAAATTTGGCATGCTTTACAATTGAATCAATCATAGTTTTTGCATTATTGTGAGATTTGCTGCACAACAGCTTCTAGTTGCATTTATTTCTTACATTTTTTGTTGGAATCACCATAAATATGGACTCTCGAGGCACCAACATGACTCCAGCATTTTGTCTGATTGGACTATTCTGTCTTTCCTTGTGTATTGTCATTTTTAAGGGACCAAAAGGTTATCAAGGCTTACCTGGACTTCCAGGGGAACAAGTAAGTAGCTTTTTTTTTTTTTTTGCATATTGCTTGGAAGCAGAATTCAAACATGGTTTTACACTGAATTTGCAAATAAGGTCTACCATTTTTTTTCTGCAAAACTTTAATCCTTAAATCAGAAGCTATTTTGAAATGCCAACTGGTTTCTACTGTATTTACATAATGTAATTGCACATATGATACAATGGTTCAATTTTTTAACTTAAACATAATCTTAATATATGTTACAACTGTGGAAAAACCCGGAACGTTTTCCCCAAGGATGTAGCCTTGTTTATTTGAGTCTTTATTGTATTTTCTGCATAAAAGTTAAAGTAAAGAGCCTTTTCCCCAGCTGAATTTAAAGGGGAGACTGAGCTAAAGGTGGATATGTGGGGTGGAGGTTTGCAGAAAGCCAAAGTTCGAAGGTGAAGTTAACTTGAATGAACAGTGCTTGTTTTATTCCTGCAGGTATTTCCGGCAGAAGTTTGTGTTTCTCCTCTTTCATTTTAACCCTCCACCTAATCTGCTTATTCACTGTTCATTCATCTTCTCCCTCCCCCTGTGCTCGCTCCTCTTCCCTACAGGGCACACCGGGACCTCCTGGGGAAGCCGGGGCTGCAGGTTACCCTGGCAGGCAGGTGCAGTGAAAACTCAAAAATGGTCTCTTTGCAGATTTTATATTTTTTTTGCTGAGCAGAAAAAGATTACATTTGCATTAGACGACCTGCTTTTGTGTTACGTAGTGCATGAATTTGCCTTTTAAATGCACTATTTTGCTATTATTGTTTTTTTTTTTTTTTGTTTTTTTTTTTTAAAACATGCATTTTTGTTTTTTTTGTGTACAATTGATAAAACTTGTATTTTTCCTTAACTGTAAGTAAACTAAATAAGCAACCCTACAAGGCTGATTCATTGCAACTAAACATTGATGTACATAAATAAGCATCCATATTATTTAACAACAGGTCAATATTGCTTTTTTGCAGGGTTCAGCAGGGCCACAAGGTAGACCCGGGCCTAAAGGTGTCCGTGTGAGTAACTAAAGCTCTCCACTTCCGCATTGAATACTTCATTTCCTCAAACACAGTTCCAGGCTTCAACTTTTTTTGTCACAGAGGTGAAACAGAATCCGATTTGCATTTTGACATACCGTCAAATAATAGTCTGCTTTCATGGACTCATACAACTGAGTTTTCTCATTGAAGGCCGACTTGCTCCTCTGATTATGGTTTGGTCCTCCAGAGAGGAATGCCGCAAAACAGAACTTAAGAAAGAGGAGACGATAGAAGGGTAACAAATGGGGGAGGAATTATATGAAAGCAGAGGGAAGGGGGTTAAATGAGCTGATGAGAGAAAGGACTTTGTGTTGTGACTCAAAAAATGAGGGTGGATGGGATTACTGTGTCATGCTGGGGCTGACATGGTGAAAAGGAGGCTCGAAGACGGACAGGGCTCAGATAATGCTGAAATATGAGAGCGTGCCTCAGAAAATGTAAGGGAGGGAGGGATCGATGACACAAACCCCATCCCAGATGAAAACACAAATTGATTATTTTATAAAGGACATTTTTGAAAATCAAAACTACGCCATTATAAACTTATGGAAAGCTGATTTGAACAACACAAATCAGACACAAAGAAAAGCAACATTATAATAGTGAAAGAACACAATTACGACAGTAAATTTGTAATTGAAAAAAAACCCACTAAACTCATAAATTCTAGTAAAAATAATTTAAAAGTTGGATCAGAAGAGTAAAGATGAAAGATTACATTTAGATGTAAGTTTCAGACTTAAACTTTGTCGGTGAAGTGGCCGACTGGAAGGCAGAACCAACAAGGATTTAAAAAAAAAAAAAAAAACTAAAAGGTAAATATTATTAGAAAGGAAGCTTTTTATTCAAATCTATTTATGAACAGAGAAATAAAAATAACTCACAAGATGTATATTTACTGGCAATTTTGCTTATCCTTTTCCATGCCATTTGGAGAGGCATTAGGATTTGACATCAACAAGAAATATATACAAACCCTTTTAGAAAGAATATCATGTAAAAGTGTATTCATTCCCATAATTCCATTAAAAAAAATTAAACTTTTATTTAATAAAGATTCACAGATTTTATTAATTTTAAGAATGTATTTGTTTATTTTTACATATATTTTGGGTCATAAAACCCACAAAAACAGAATTTAAAAAAATAGAATACTGCGGAGAAGTCTTCACAAATAAATATTTAGTCTATTTTCTTTTATTGAGATGTAAAACAGTGAGTACAGGTTTGTAAAGCTTCACAATTTTTTGGCATTAATGAAGCAAAGAAAAGTTTTTTTTTTTTTTCCCCCATTTTTAGGGTTTCATCGGGCTACCTGGTGTTGCTGGACCACTGGGACTGGAAGGGGACAAAGTAAGTAAAGATTTAAAAAATATATAAATATTATTAATAATTTGTTTAAAGTCAAAAACGTTGCTGCCAAAATGACATAACACTCACTCTTACAACTGTTCAACCATTTATGTAATTCCAGCTCATTCTGACGTGGAGAAAAGCAGCTTCAGAATGTGTTGAATTACGTTTCTTTACTACCAAGAAGTGTTACACTCTCATGACTTTACACTATGTAAAGTCTCATTTCTCTGCTTCAGAATCCATTAGAATTACGGTAATACCTTAAACAGTTTAATAGTTAAAGTATTTCAAAGAACATCAACAAAGCTCCAGTATCAAAGGGTTATGGCAAAAAGAAAAAAGTTTCATTTGCTTGATTTGATGATTACAGTAGGAGATCCAAAAGTTGTTCACAAGTAACAGTAGTGTCATCTTTATATTTATCAAATATAAGTAAAAAGTCGTCAATTCAAAAATTACAAATGACAAATAGGAAGTTTGTACGGAGGCAGGAAACGGCCTACTCTACTTTTTCTTTGTTTGTTTCATTATCACGAGAAAATGGGCAAAAAAAAAACACTCTTGTTATGATAAAAGACCAAGTCCTGACTGACACCCAGTCATTCCAGCCTGCATCTCTCAGGCATCATTCTGTATCTATGGAGACGGGCTGATCCCTGCTGGTCACTAATGACAACAACTACAGGATCACTGTATTTCAGCCTCCTGCGACATTTTCTCTGACAAACCAATTTTTTTTTGTTGGGGATTGTAGAAAAATGAAAGAAAAGTATCGTTGTGGACTGAATTGGGCTGGGTGGCTGTTTGGAATCAGTGAACGCTCCACGCAGAGGCCTTTGTTGGCCCTTGGTTCTGTCATACAACCTGCTGTCTGGGTTTTTGAGAAATAAAGGGAGGGGGGCTGGTGCATGAGACGGAATAAAGGGGAAGCAGATTACGTCTCTGCGTCTCAGTGCAGGAAAGGGAGAGAGGAAAGCTACAGTTTATTTTTTGTTATTTAATTAGCACGACAAAATAAAACTGTATGCAAGTAGTACTCAATGCCAATATTTTATTGATTGTCATGCTTATTCTTATCACAAACAGGTTAATAATAGAATAATTACCCTTCATTCAGCCCATGTAACAGAGAGTGAGACGTTTGTTGTCTTTTTACTCAGCTTAAAGGCGTTAAGGTAGTAAAACTAACCTTTTTAAAAATAAAAGTCTTCATTAAATCGTCTCCAATAAAATAAAGGAGAATGTGTTTTTCATATTTATTTAAACAGATGAAGTTAATTTGAGGGTGTTTTTTTTTTTTTTTTTTTTTTTTTTTTTTTTTTTTTTTAGGGCATACCTGGACCTGTTGGAAAACCTGGACTTAAAGGAAGACACGTAATTCTCACTGTTTTACTTCCTGCCCATTCATATGATCCAAAAGCAAGTCTTAGCTTTAGCTCTTACAATTTCTAGAGAAAATTAAGGATGGTGTCAGTATAATAGAATTTAGTTTGATTTGTGCAATTGATAAGCAAGGCTTCCTAGTTTGTGGGTGTTGCTGTATTTTACAATAAAAGGAATGTTTGTTTTTTTTTACTCTCAATCATCAGCTCTTGTCAAATCTTTCTTCATTTGTTAGAAACCAGTTTCATTTCCACATAAAGTAAATTAACCATACAAATGTTTGTTTCACTTTTATCATACTTTTCTTCCTCTTTGTGTATTTTTTGTCATTTTGTGATCTATATCGGGATGTTCTTTTTTTCCACAGGGTGTGGTGGGTGATGTAGGGGAGAGGGGTCCTCCTGGTCCAGATGGCAAAGAGGTAAGAGAAGTGGTCGGTCTGACCTTTGGTTCGATCTATCAGTGGTTTTACTCCAGGATATCCTGAAACTGTGGTTCTAAAGGACAAAAAGGAAATGCAGAAATTGTGTCCGCAGTAGTTGGAGTGGTTCACACTCACACATTGCGCTCTCAGAAGCAGGTCAAAGACCGAAATGACCAAAAAGACACTTACAACAACTGTCCATTTGGGGGCAGTATAAAAAAAAACCAAACGTCATTAACATAAAACAGTAAAAAACAAGCAGCTCGACCTGCTAGTCCTTTGACTGTCAAGATAATAGTCTTTGACTTTGACTCCATCCTTCATCACCTTTGCCAACCTGAAGTTTTCCTGTTTGTTTTTGTTTGTTTTTCAGATTTTTGAGGTTCTTTTGATCCCTTACCTCTTTAGTTTGCATCTCTTTTGTTGTTCGCATTCACACTGTTGTCGGGTCACACAAAAGTTTCCTTGCAAGTGAACAAACACTCACTTGTTCAATCCAGACCAGAGATCAGAAGATTTCATACAAATCAAACAGTTTGAAAAAAAGGGAATCCCTTAAAACATTTTTACAAGAACACTTTTATAAGCCATAGTTATAGCAGTGACTGTTTATACTCACAACCAAAGATTTACTGTTGCCACTGCACAGCTCTGCTGTCAGGACCTGAACCAGCAGCCCTCAAGCAGCAGGTTCACGTCACTAACTGCTATGCCACCTCCGTTTAACCATCTTAATTTAGTTTTTTCTTTGATTCAGAAGCTTGTAAAGTCGCTGTTCCCTTTCATTTTAGCGTCTACACCTACATCCTTGTCATGTTTGGGCTTTAGCTTAAGTTTTCCTGAAACCAAATCATGATATTTTGAAATGTTTGTAGTCGTTCAAATGGAAATTGCGTCTGGATTTTTGGCAAATCTTAACTAACAGGAGGCTCAACCCTGGACTCCAAATTTTAGGTTAATGATAGACTTAATACCTACAAGTTTTTCAACACACAGTTCTGTGTTTGTCTCCTCAGTGCAAAGAACTTTGTTCCTGAAATATTTTGGCTGGTTCACATTTAGTTCAGGAAATCTCAGCAATCCTATGGTTTTATTTTTTTAAGGCTTTCTTCTCGTAGCCATGGAACAAAACCCTATTTGCCTAGTTTTTTTTAACATTAGGGACCACTTATCATATGCTTCATTTCTTTACAATTAAAAAAAAACTTGACAGAACTAAAAAAGGATGGATAATACATCTGTTTGAGATTTAAAACGTATATACTGTTTTGCAAAAATAATTAATTCTTAGCATCTAAGAATATAGTTAGATATTAAAAAATAAATACATTTGAGCTAAACAATGTATCAGTACTTTTCATGATGCTTAGTTTCTTTTTACCAAATTGGAGAATTTTCTGCATAAAATGTTAAACATATTCAATTCTTATGCTTTTAAACCTGAATGTCTTTTTGTTTTTCTTCTTCACAGGGGCCAGTTGGTGGGACTGGCATAAGTGGGTTTCCTGGTCTAAGGGTGAGTCAGACCCTTTTTTGTCACTTTTTTTTTTTGTCTCAAATCTTTGAATGCTTCACCTGAATGGGTGTAATTTATTTAACAGTTTTTGTGATCCTGTATTGATCCAAGATGTTATTTTAGATTAAATTATTTTACCAATATTTTTGGTTAAATTATGGTATGAATATGAGAATTTCCAAGCAGTTCTTGCTAATCTGTAGTCTGGTCCAAGTCTAGATCCATTCATTGGTTGACAATGCAGTCCAGTGTCTGAGCTTTTTTTGTGTCTTACTCTGTTTTTTTTTTTTTTTTTTTTTGCTCAATCTTATTTTTACTAAAGTTAGGGGTCTATCTGAGCATGATGAGGGAAAAATTGTGCCGTTCTTACTTACTAAACAAAAAAATTATAAATAAGGAAACAAGAAGAATTGAAGTTTGCAAAAAAAAAAAGATGAATAAAAGAGAACATTTTGCACAATTGTTAGACAGAGAAATCAGTTCCTTTTACCCTAATTCAGCACCAATGATCATTTTAGTTGTTGCAACAAAAGTAAGAAGGACATTTTAAAAAACTAGGGTTTTCGAAATAAAACAATAATTTTGGCGAGCATTTTATGTTTCTTTTACAAAACAAAAAGCTGAAAAAGATACTTGCTTTGCCACATTTGATCTTGTAATTATGTTATATATTTAATTAACAAGTTAGAAACTCATCGTTTGAGGATTTGTTTTGCATGTTTATGAAAAATATGATGCTGTAATTCATTGCTTCAGATCTATAACATGTATATTTGCATGTTAAAAAGTGATTCACATACAGTTTTATAAGTAAAGCCTTAATAAAGAAGGATTTTATGTTTGTGATGGCAGTAACCTCTTTTTACTATTTATCATTGCCACCACACAAGCCTCTGCTAAGGATTATATTAAGCCATTTTTGGCTTCTTTGGAGACTCTAATCAGTCAACAAGACTCAACAGGAAAGGATGCAGAGCTAAGCGCAAAGGCTGAACATGCTAAAAAAAAAGCATTGGGTCTGAATGATGTCAGGAAAACGCATCATGAGGCAGGAAGTAACGCTTGCAGCTGCACTGCTAATGACACAATGTCTTTGAATCCAGCTTTCTTTCTTCATTAGAATAAATAAGAAGCACGGCACAGCTGTCAGCATTAAAGACTTACCGATGATGGTTGCAGGAATGATAATCACTCTGGGTGTGCCTGTTTGTTGGTGGTAACTGAGGGTTTCATCTGTCTGTCATTAGCTATAAACGGTGTAAGTTACTAATAAAGTTCACATAAAAAAATCTGTCATTCAAAAATGTTATCCGTTTGTTCTTTTCAGTGCACTAGTGATTTGATAATGGCCCAATGCATGAATCTTAAGTTAGCTTCTCCAGAGAGGTGGAATAGGAAAGAAGAGAACAAATGATAAGAAACTGAGTAAACTACTGTATAAAAAAATACTTCAGTTAAAACATTTGTTGTACAAACTGTGTGTTTTATTTTTTTCTAACCTCTAATCAGTGCTGTTTTGGAGAAAGTGATTATTACCAGTAGTTTTATCTGCAAAGGTACTGTGTAGAAGCTAAAATCACTTAAAGTCCCACTTTGATAATCTTTTAAGCTATTTTAAAAGCATTTCTAGTGTTTTTTTTTATTATGATTATGCCATTTTTATCCAAAATCTAAGTACCTGTGTCGTTTTCCAGGGCATTGTTTCTGCAAAGCAGCAGTGGTTCATTAGAAATTCACCTTTGAGTTGTGGGTGGGACCGTTGGTGTAGAGCAACTACGCCCTCTTTCCCTCTCTTTTCCTAAGAGCTGAAAGCGTGAAGCTTGTGGCTCCTTGCCTAGCTTATTTTCTATGTCACTAATAAGTTTTTTTTCAAAATGTATTATTTAATCTGCTCCTCTTACACAATGATTTAAATACAGAAATACTCAGAAATGCAATTTCAAACAAAACTGTCTTTCTATATCTAAAGACCACAAGAACTTTTTAAAAACCAAAAACACAATTTTCATTGGAGTGGGTCTTTAACTCCTTAATGATGCAAGAAAACATGAAAACTAAGGTCATGTAATGAGTAGCTAATCTTCAAATAAAATAGTGTTTAATAATGCCATTGACACTTTTCTGACATGTCTTTATCATTTAGAATAGAATTTATGGGCTGGAATCAGTGAGCAAGCTTAAAAAAAAAAGAACTCCATGATAGGCTCCGCCTTATACTGTTGATAGAATGTGACATAAAGGAATGTCTGTGCAGGAAAAAGACTAAATAAGCTCCACAAAGGGTCACATGTATTTAGACAAAAGAATCCATGTAAATGTCAGACAACAGCCCTGATCAGAAACGAGTGTGCGTTTGATGCACAACTTTCATCTGGGGTTTCTCTCCACAGGGGGACCCGGGGCCCGAGGGACCACGAGGACTGCCTGGCATGCCAGGACCCCAGGTAAGCTGATCCTTTGGAACTAAGAAAGACCATACACAACAGGTTTAGTGTCTACCACTCACAAAGGGTTTGTGAGCATCTTTAAAAGTTGGGGAGCACAAACACATACACACAAGTTCTTTTTCAACAGTGGGAACTTTTGTGGGCATCTTTCCTTTTCTTTACTTTCTTTTCTGTCTTTCTCACAGGGCCCAGCTGGACAAGTCGGCCTGCCTGGATTGAAAGGTGATAAGGTGATCTAAATATTTATACTATTGCAGTGCACATGTATGCAGTGTGTCAGTGGTTCAGTTCTTGTATTTTCACCCTGGGTTACATTTTGGGATACCCTGGTGTCAAAGAACCTCCAAACAATCCCTTTTTGTAACATAAGAAAAGTACAATTCATACAATCTTCGTTACACTACTGAAAACGTAATAATATAGATTTTTAAAAGCTTTTACAATAAAAAAAAAAAAAAATACTTTTACTGTCAGGCCAAGAAATGAAAGTGTGTTGACTCTGTGTGTTCAAGTATGTTGAAAATGACTGCTGTGTCATGTCGTTTCTACTCTATATTTTTAGATTATAAAAACATCTAAACAACAGTTGATCAAACACAAAATTGACAGATAAAAAGGTTTTTACAGACTAACCCTGTAAAGCTTGAACCATTGAATAATTGACAGAAAATTCAAATTCTTTGGATTTGGAGCCTTTATAGGTCCCACTGAACAAGCAAGCAAAAAAAAAAAAAAAAAAACTTTTTTTTTAAACATAAATTTCATTTTGTTTCATATCTGATATATCAGGTCACACAGCTCAAATATTTCTGTTTTCCTGAGCTAACAAAAACATTCTAAGACAAAAAAAATACAAGAAATTTGTATTTCCCTTCCATTACTATTGCGGAGGGCTGACATACTCATGTATCAAATATGATACAATTGGCTTTAAAGGGTTAACATGATCACTTTGATATGTTCAGGCATTTATTTCAATATTAGCATAAAATAGTAAAACTAACACAACTGTGTGAAATTTAATTTAGTATAACAGTTATATTCTGTCAGACGGCTGGTTCCAATTAGAGCAGGTTTTATTGACTCAGACAGGAGTAAAGCTCAGCTAAAAGTCCACTAAGCTAAATCAGGGTCAGAGTCCAGGCAAAGGTCAGGGCAGGCGGCAAAGAGGCAGAGTCAAATACGAATCAGGGTCAGGTAAAGAGGAGATCAGATCAGATCTGCTCCCGCTGGTGACCAGAAGGGGAGACAGAGCGCTGACTCCTGAGATATTCAAAGAAAGAAGTACAGCCTCTGTCTGTGGATTTGTTCATTTATTATAGCTTAGTTTACATTATCTCAGCATTATTAGAATAAAATGATATAATTATTTAAAATATGTTTTGAATAGATTGAGCAATTAATAGGCAAAGTGGTAATATTTATTCAGTAGAAGTTAACAAAGTTCATAAACAAATTGTCAAGTAAAATATGTTTTTAAATACTTTGAATAAAGGTCTTATTGTTGGAAAGGTTGGAGGTGTTTGTGCTGAAGCTCCAAAACAAGTTGAACTAATGAGGAGAAATAAACTAATTTTAAATATTTGTCATGCTATTTAAAAAAAAAAAAAAAAAAAAAGATTCACTAAAGCAGGAACGTCTACATGAACTCTGTCATTGAATCAATTATATAAGAAGGATTATATAGACAAATGGGAGCAGTGGTAACCTATGTTGGAACAAGCAGCAAACAGTTAATCTTTATTTATATTGCACTTTTCAGAGAGAGCGACTCACAAACTGATGAACTAAATTAAGCATGGACAAGACAATAATCTACAATATAAAAGAAAATATTAAAGTTAAAAAAGCAAAAGAGTCAAATAACCACAAGACTCCGCTACAAATTACAAAGCATAAATATTACTCATAAACCTGATGTGGATAGGGCTTTCTTGCCAAAAAAAAATCTGTGGCACAAGATAAAGTGCCACTTTAAGCAAATGTAGCACAATTTTAATTGACAAAATGTGAAAACTAACAAATATTAACCATTATCTTGGCCGGTCAAACAGCTGGAGTCGATGCAGAGTAAGTGAGAATTTTTGGCCCATTTGGCCTAAATCTCACACAGTTACGCATCTATCTCTAAATCCCATTCGATTTTGTTAGATCACCTACATGCAATGATGAAGACTTATGAATCTGTCATCTGTTGTGATGTTTTGGTTGCTGTGGCAGGGCAGTGCTGTTTTATATCTGTGTGTGATACCATGAAATCTAGGGCGAAGTGGGACAAAGGGGGGAGCCCGGAGAGATGGGGTACCAAGGCGATAAGGTAAAGCTAACACCACGCGTTTCTGCTCCATTTGATCTTAAATTAGACCTCAAATGATTTACCAGCGTGGCTCAACTGCCAGCACCATTACTCAAGCTTGTCTTGTAAATGTTTTTTTTAACTCTATAAAGGAGGTGGAAGTTTGTTTGTTTTTTTTCATTTGATAATTGCAAATTTTTAAGTGCACATTATAATCTGATAATGTTTGTCATGTAAAAACCTAAAGTATCTGGGTTTTTTCAGGGAGCTTTTGGTGCACCTGGACCTCTTGGGCTGAAAGGGATGCCAGGACCACCGGTATGTTGAACATCTCTTTGCTTCCTTTGATACCTTATCTTTACACTTAAGAAACATCTGAAAGCACTTTGTTTCTATGTTCACCTCCACTAGTTAATTTAAAAGCCTTCAAAATAAAGTAAGGTGGGAATTCACAAACATCAAGATTTTTTGTAAAATGACCACAGCTCACTTGATGAAAACCGAGTGACCTAAAAGGTCTGATGTCTTCAACACTCCTAATCACATTTTGTACAGCATTTGTATCCAGAACAAGAAATAAAACATCTGTTTTTGCAAATATGTTGTGGTCTTCGGTGGCAACAGCATGAATGACAAGTCAGCTTAAGTCATCCATTTATTTTATCCCATGAGGCAAATGAGCATTTGAACACTCTGTGATTTTGCAAATTCTCCCACATAGAAATCACAGAGAGGTCTGACATTTTCATCTTGGGTGCATGTGTACTGTCAGAGAATGTGTACTGCAAAAAAGAATTTGAAAACCTGTTTATCAGCTAGAATTCTGACCTTTAAAGATTTGTTATTCTGCCTTTAAATAGTCCACCTCCACTCCACTTATCATCCTAAATCAGAAGCACCGACTTGTTTCAGGTCCCTAGCTCCATAAACCATAAACACCTGTCCACCCCATGCAAACAGTAAGACTCCAACCACTAACATGGTCAGGACCAAAGAGCTGTCTAAAGACACCAGAGACAAAACTGTAGATGTCCACAAGACTGGAAAGGGCTACGGGCAATTGCCAACCATTTTGTTGGAAAAAAAAAAGATCCACTGTTGGAGCAATTATTCGAAAAGGGAAGAAGCTAAACTTGACTGTCAGTCTCCCTCAGACTGGGGCCCCATGCAAGATCTCATCTTGTGGGGTCTCAGTGGTCCTAAAGGTGAGGACTCAGCCCAGAACCATACGAGAGGAGCTGGTCAATGACAAGACATCTTAGTTTGAAATGATGAATGGCACGGAAGGTTCCGTCTTAAGTGTGCCAATGACCATTTAAGTGATCCAGAGGAGTCATGGGATAAAGGCATGTGGTCAGATGAGACCAAAATAGAACTTTTGGTCTTAATTCCACTCGCTGTGTTTGCAGAAAGAAGAATGATGAGTACCTTCTCAAGAACACCACCTCTACTGTGAAGCATAGGGGTGGTAGCATTATGGTATGAGGGTGATTTTCTGCACATGGAACAAGATGAGTGCTGGATGACTGGCTGTCAGGGGCCATATATTGCGAGATTTTGGGGAACAATCTCCTTCCCTTAGTTAGAGCATTGAAAATGGGTCGTGGCTGGGTCTTCCAACATGACAATGTCCTGAAGCACACAGCCAGGATAACAAAGGAGTGGCTTTGGGAGAGAAGATCTGTGTGGAGGAGGAGTGGGCCAAAAACCCTTCTGCAGTGTGTGCAAACCTGGTGAAAAACTACAGGATTACCCGTGTAATCACAAACAAAGGCTATTGTACCAAATAGGACTTTCTTGCTGTGAGGTGAGGGTGCCAACGACTACAGCACCAAACAGCTTCAGTTGACGTCAATACAATAAACTGTTTAAAATAAAGTTGTAGTGTAAAAAAATTCCAACTAATCTTTTATTGTGTATACTCATATGACATAAATATTCATTTTGCAGAAAGCAGCTGCCTGAAGGAAACTTTGGGGCATATAGAACTAAACTAAAACAAATCGAATAAACACAGACTTAATGTCTTCGTCACATAGGTATTCTGCAGCATTCTGCAGTTTCAACCCATTCTCACTCACAAGTCGTCACCTATTGACGCATGGGTGGAAGCCCTCTGCGTCAAAAATCGACGCTTTGGGTGTACCCAACCCGTCGTTTTTTTGACGCGCTGGCTCATCCAATTAAATCACGGCTCCCCAACCTCCAGACCGCACTGGTACCCTAACTGTAACCAGGTACCACAACCCTAACCATAACCTGGTACAGAATGCAGATTGGTACCGGTTCCACACAGGGCTAGTGTGCCGGTACTGGACGCTTCCCAAGGTTCGGTCAGCATTCGGTACCGCGTCCAACAAAACGACTGGACCCCTGATTTAACTGGAACAGCTGGTGCATCAAAAACGAGTTTGAGGGCACCCAAAGCATCTGTGATGCTGATGTTTTCTGTGACACAGAGGGCTCTTACCCATGCGTCAATATGTGACCACTTGGGAGTGAGAACGTGCTGGCAGTTTTTGTGCTGTCCAGACCTGTGGCCTGTCATAGACAGATACGATCACATCTTAAAGGGAGTGCAAGTGTGTCTTGCTGTTGTCTTAAGGCTCTTAGGGCCACATTAAGTGATGTATTAAAAATGGAATGCACAATTGTCGTGCGTGGGGAAAATGTGTGGTGAAGTATTTGTAAGGATAATGTAAGTCACACACTTATGACGTGTGTATTTCGGCTCTACGGGCTCATGAGGTTGTCCACAATCTTACAATTTCTTGTGGGCCACCTACAGGTTTGCCCATTTTTCAGCCTCAGACATCCCGGATTCCCTCATAACGAAAGTTGTGACCAAAGCATAAGAATGTTTCAGTGTCCATAAACTATTGTTGTTGTGCTGAACAGGGTAAAATTGGAGATAAAGGGGCTCAAGGACCACCCGGGCCTCCAGGACCAGAAGTAAGTAGCAAATACATCGGATTTTCTATTCATGTGTTTTTGAATCCTGCATTTTATGCTATATATCTGTTTTTCCAGTAATGCTGGATGGTTTCTGTTCCAGATAGCTTTTAACTAAAACCAAAAGAAGATTAAAAAAAAAAAAACGAGAGCAGGAAGTCCTTTGTAAAACAACTTAATATTAATTTCAAAGTTTTCCTAAAAACTTTCTTCAATATTATATTTTAATATATTTGAGTCAACTGCTTACTCAAACTGGCAAAAAAACACTGATAGGTCTTATCAAATTATCTTTTAATCCCAAGTACAAGACTCATCTTCTCTCAAGATTGCAGATTTTCCTAACAATGTCATATGCTGTCATAATATTTTAGACATCAACTTGTGAACAGCAATCGGAAGCCTTAAAAGGGAAATGCAAAGCATACACTCTGAAAAATTAGGATGCAAACTGCATTTTTTTAATGGCAGTCTGACGTTCCTTTTCAAAATGCTCAGAGGCAACGCCAATGCAGTTTTTTCTATACCTGCCTAAGATTACATCATGTGAATCTCTGGCTGAGATTAAACAAGTAGGGAGCCAAGATTAATGACTAAACTGTTCAAACATCCTGTTTTATTAATAGTTCTTCATAATTCAAGTCTGGTCTACATGTGCTTTTATCTTCAGAAGACTGTTAATAAATGATCACAGCAATCTCTTATAAACATTAAACAAACTCACAACACTTTCAATATTATTATGCATTTCTCTTAGCTTTTTGTCCAATGAGAGTGGAAATGATTCCAAACAATTTTTGTCCAATTGCAAAATACTTTTCTTCTTAAGGCTTCTTTATTCTCCATTGTATATGAAAAAAATATGCCAATACCACTGCTAACCAAATGATCACGGCTTCTTACAGTTATTTAGCAACCAATGTTTTGGGCTCTGAACTCTATTGACTGCTGAACATGTTTATTCTTCAAGATAAATATTGAGGAATTTTGTAACAAAGTTACAAAACAAACCTAAATATTTTGCAAGGATCTTGATTTAGATGACTTGTCAATAATTAAAAAGATATACATACATAGATATTTATATTTTTATTGTAAAGGGATATCCTGGAGACATTGGCGTGCCAGGGCCTAACGGTCCCCCGGGACTAAAGGTGAAAACACTCTCTTTATTTTTATCCACTATTCTTTTGGACTTTAGTATGTATTTCGGCCCACACAAATGGTTCATTTTCAGGGTCTTCAGGGTGCGAGAGGTCCCCAAGGCCCTCCAGGGCCAAAAGGCACACAGGTAAGACAATCTAAGTAAATTCTGGGTGTTTGATTCCTTGTTAATAGGAAATGTGTCTCTTTTCTCTGATGACTTAAAAAAAGCAAGAATGATAAATGCTGTGGTTTTCATTTAACAGCTAATCTTTCTGAAAGATTTTTGCTATTTTTTTTTTTCTGTGACATCTTGAGACACAGTTCAGTTTGATTTCAGTTTGATTTAGCATTGGGTTCCTTTACAAACTTGGCTTTCTTTGCAGTTCTAGAAATTCAAAGGATTAGTTAAAGGAGTCCATCATTGAAAGTCACAGTGCAACAATGGCTTGGCAGAGATGTGGAACTGGCCTGTTTCCAACCTCACACACTTGCATCTGACACAAGTTAAGAAACAGGTCTTGATTCATAAAGACATTGAGGTGGAAATTTAACAGACAGGGGTTTTTGAGTAAGACTGTTCAACCAGAGGTGTTGAACACATTACATACAGTTGGATTAAAAGGTTTCTGTAATTTTGTTTGCTGCTGACAGACATTCATACACATATGGTATGTTAGAAAAAGCTTGGCTGTATTAGCAGACACAGTGTTTTGAACATGACGTAACCTCTTAAACAAAAAGGATCAATGAGGCTTTTACTTCAAAGGCATCTTTAGCCATACTTCTGTTTCTACTTATTTTTTAATCGATGAAATCATTTTTACTGATTTGGCTTAACATTATAATGTCCTTGTAAAACTTTCTTTTCAGCAGGTTTTATTTTGTCCACAATGTTTAGTGTCTATTTTAAGCATGCAGCATTCATTTTTTTTGTGTGCATGATAAATTGTCCTGAAATTCTGCAGGGTGACGAAGGACCACTCGGCCCCCACGGCAGCTCTGGCCCCACCGTAAGAATCCATAATATCTCAGAAGGAGCACACACAAAAGACACAATGGCTTTAACGTTTTGAAGAGGTTCCAGAAGAAAAAGTTCACTTAAATGTTTGGATGAAAGCAGTTCCAAATGATATTCATAAAACATCCCACTGTCTTCTCATCATGTCATTTATAGGGAAGGCCTGGAAGAAAAGGCTACATCGGAGAACCTGGCCCTGAAGGTTTAAAGGTCTGCTTTTTTTTTTACTTTAGGACACTACAAGGGTTTTTAAAAGTTAATATTTGTCAGCTGCAGATGCATTGTTTTTTTTGTTTTTTTTTAACCCCATTAGAATGTGTCATTTTTGTTTAGCCTTTCACGTATCCTGTTTGTAGACAACGGCAGGATGCTTGAGTAAAACTTAAATGATATTATATTTTCTCTGTTTTATGTTTACTGCTTCAGGGGGAAGTAGGGGACATTGGAAAAGCTGGAAAGATTGGACCACTGGTAAGCATCTTTCATAAATCACAGATCTTTTTTGATTAGATATTATCTTCATGAAGTGTTGACTGAGTTCAACTTTTAATAAGGGATGACATTACAACACAAATAAGAAGCAATCAAACATTAGTAGAGCTGGATAAAAGCATTTATATGGTTTAAAGTTAAAGCTTTTTTTATAGCCTCTTTTGCACATCTTCTGTTTGTTTGGTACAGTTCCAAAATATGGCTTTTTAGATTGCTGTTTAACTTCCTGTTTTATTTTGTAAAAGTTCTGCCTTTTCTATTGTTTGCTAATTTATTTCTTTTTAGTGCCCACACCTGATTTCGGTTTAAAATTAGTGTTTTGTTTCTTCTCACCTACCTTCACCAGTAGATACACACTACTTGATGGGTTTGGTTTATGGGGAGATCTTGCAGTCCCCTTCAAGTGCTAGTTGCTAAACATGCAAGGAATGGCTTGGTTTTATATCCCATTTTCAATAAAAATGATCACTTTCTTTGCAGTTGCAGAGTCTTTAGGCAGTTTTTAGTCTTTTATTAATTGACTAACATTCAATATTTTGCGGCTTTTGAAAGTCCTGCATTTGAATCTCTCCTCATCTCAACCATAATGTCACGACAGAAGTTTCTGACCTGAATACGCTCAACCCAACATGTTCATGAATTTAAAAAAGAAAGAGATAGAAAATGGGAGATTGCTTTGATCAAGGCTGCTCATTCCTTGTCCTCCTGATCTGCCACCCTGCCTGTTTTGCAGCTATTCCTGCACTGCTTGCTGCAGATTACCTGGACCAGGTGTGTTCATTAAATCAGAATGTGGAGACATCTGACTGAGCTAATCAGCAGCTGGCAGGGCTTGGAGATCTGGAAAACAGTCAGGGTGGTAGATCTCGAGGACCAGGAACGAGCAGCCTTGGCTTAGACAAAGTGATTGCTAAAATGGCGCTGTGACAGACTGACAACCTGTCCAGGGTGTATCCTGCCTTCGCCCACAAGTGGCCGGGTTAGTCTCCAAAAGGGACCAAACAGGTTTAGAAAATGGATGGATTGCTATAATAATTTCAATATACTGATATATCAATTGTACAGAGCTGGAAGGCGGTCGTGTCATTGCACAACTCGTCAGCCGGAGGGCAAATTTCCATCTATCACAGCAGAATTGAAAATGCATTCACTAATTTTTTTTTCTCTTTAAACTGATGCTGTAAAAGACCTTGGTAAAAGCTAGGCCAAAAATATCTGCATGAATGTGCAAATATGTTACTGTCTGTTAAGAGTAATCTGGATCTTAGTTGAGTTTACTTCATTTTTCTTTATTAAGTTATGAAAAAGTGTGTCTTAGTTAAAAAAAATTAAAAGCCCTAGTGTCTTTTCTAAAACTCCTGAGACAACATTTGTGCACATTTTCATTTTCATAAAACACTTCCCAGTTATGTTTATGTCATTTCTTATGCGGAAAAAACATATTTATGATCTCTCTAATGTTGTCTAAGCTAAAAAAAAGAAAAAAAGACCTTTAATCTGTTGGAGGTCTTTTCTTTTGTAAAATCCCCATGACTGTTTTGAACACAGAAAGCATGCCTGTCCCTTCTGCAGACTCCTTAATGCTAATATTTACATTCTGTTCATAGTAGAGGCAACCTAGTGGGCCATGTTGGACAGTTTTATTTGCAGCGCACATATGAGAGGCATTAAGCAGTTACAGAGTCGTCGTTCCTTTGAGGCAAACAGGAACCATGGAGCTGTGCAGACAGAAAACGACTTCAAAGCATATGGAGACTCTAATGAATGCTGTTACATCACTTTCCAGTAAGATTATACATACGAGACATTAAGAATCTTTTAACCTGAGGTTGATTTACTGAAGTTTTAATGCACTCGTCTACTCTGAGTGCCCCCGTATCAAAACCAAGCCTACCATAAATTGTTTAAAGTAGAATTTTACTGGAGGATTTAGGAGCTCAGTGTAGTTTTAGCTAATTTAGATTAGTTGCTGAAAGTTCGTTTTTTTTTTTTGTCAACTGCAAGTCTTAAAGCTGTAAAACATTTATCATATATCATTTACTAAAGACAGTTAGGAGAAAGCTTTGAAATGCTGTCCAAGTGTCAAACTGTGTGCCCTCATTTCCATGTCAGTGACTTTGTGTTCACATAAATAACATGAGAGAGAATTCCAGAACTCTTAACTGTTGGACATTAGCTGCAACTCTTTTCTAACTGTAGGGTCAGCAGTTGTCAGAGCTTAAGTTAGCTGTACAGTAAAAGCTCACCTGTGACATGGGAAATCCTGCAAAAATACTCCCCTCGGTTATTTGATACACAGAAAGATATTAGTCCACTTTGTGTTTCACTTAAGGGATTTTAGTTTGGTTTTAGTCCCTTGTTCTCTGCTTTCAAACAGCCTTTGTTCCCTAAGCTGTTGCTCAGCTGCTTGACTTGCTGTCATTCTTCTTTATATTTTTGAATTTAGCAGGACACTGAAGCTGGAGAACTTTTTGAGCCTTATTAAGGAGCAAAAAAAAAAAAAAAATAGAGTTTTCATATTAATACTTAGCTGTTTGGTCTGCGCCAGATTGTTAACAAACAGCCTCATTCAGCAAGTGTGAAAGTTTGCCTCAATGCAATTGCAGACCAAACCAGCAAGGTTTGCTTGCAAGTGAACTCTGGTGCGGTTTCCAAAAGCAAAAATGTATGTTTGCATTTAGCAAATCAAAGAGAAAAAGTGATAAAAAAAAAGAGATGAAGAAAAGCTGTGTTTTTCAAGAAGGAAAAATAACTCACCACAAAAAGTGTACATCACAAAATAATTTAAAGCATCCACTTTGTAAAAGCTGTGAAGAGATGCTTTTTTTTTTTTTTTTAAGAACCACTTTGATAATTTTTTAGCTATTTTAAAATCCTTACCAGTGTTTTTTTTTTATTGTGATTAAGCCATTTTTAGCCAAAATCCATGAACCCGGATACATTTTACATCACAGTTTTGCAGAGCAGCAGTAGTTCATTAGAAATTCGTCTCTGAATTGTGCACATATTAGAATGGAGGGGAGCAGAGAGTTTGTGGCCCACCCAGCGTCACAAATGTGCTCTTGTTCAAAGAAGATTTTTGTTTATGATTCTCAACAATCTGACTAAAGAAATACTCAAAAATGCAATTTTAAGACCAATGTTCTTTTATGTCCTCCATCATGAGAAAAAGGCCTAAAAACTTGTTAGAAATGTGGGTCTTTAATTTTTTTTTTTTCCTTGATTGGTGTAGCAGACCATTCCAATACAAAAGCTCGCTAAGGGGCTCTTCCTCATCTATCACGCTATTTCTTTCTTAGGACTCTGTAGTTTCCGTATGTAAAACGTGATGGAAAAAATAAATTGATCTTTTAAGCCAACAATCTACTTAGATTATTTAGTTGGCCGTCAATTAAAAAAAAAAAAAAAGCTTATTTGTGAAGACTGTCCTTCATCCAAGATGGTTCCATTGCAGAAAAAGTTTTAGGGTGTATTCAGACTGGACACACTTTGTTCGCTTGAAGTGAACCAGAGTTAATTTCCCCCGATAATCCGGAACAAATTTTCAGTCTTCAAGTGGACCCTGGTCCGGGACCAGGTACCGCTCTCAGACCCATCTTGGAGGTGGTCTCGCTAGTTTCCATTTGGACTGAGCTCCGGTTCGCTCCAAGTTTCCTCAGTCTGAATAGGACCGTGCTCGGAGTGAGCTGTGTGAAGCCCACTACATTAAAGAATTGACAGAAATTCAAATTCTTTGTAATTAATGTTTTTAAACCTTTTGACGAAATCCACAAAATTTTTTTTTTTTTTTATGAGATAGATAGTATCAATTATGATACATTGGGTTATTTGTTAAGACTTTGCTCACAACAATGTTAGTTTAAAAGGCAACAATTTTGACATGTGTGTTCAAGAAAAAACACCTTATTTACCCACAGTTTCAAATTTAATCCACATGTTTTTAACATGGTGTTAAATAGCATTATTAATACTTAATTATTAACTAATTTTCCATTCTTTCAATACAAGTAGTCATTAAGAAACCAAATAAGAATATATGAGCTATTCTCACCTTAAAGTTTTGAAAATAAATAAAACTTTTCCCACCTAAAGTTTCTGTTTTTTAATTTCATGGAGGCAGCCATTTTATAAAGAGCAGAAAAAAGCTCTATACTTCGCCTAGTGGAAGGATGATGCACTACAGACAGTCGTGTACAATGGATTTTAAAGAACGGTTTCGATCATGTTAATGAGATATGGTGCTCTGGAATGCTTGTATCAAACATCATACAAATGGTTATATAGGGTTAAGAAACTAAAAAGGTTTATTAATTGCTTTTAAATATGATAGACCTTAGTTTATAATACCTAAGATTACAGATTTAAGTGATCACCTTTTCCAAAATGTGTCCATGGGAAATCCTTCAAAATCAGCTCATTTTGTTTTGTATTTTGAATTTAAATATAGTGTTTTGTATGCCTTATACGGTAAAAATTTGTGTAGCAAAAATTTGATTCACCAGCAGTCCACACCTAAATTTAGCATTTTCACAAAAAGCAACAGTTAAATTAATCTCACCTTTATCTACAAGTTTCTCCTAAATTCAGCAGGACAAATATTCCTTTGGAATCTATGACCTGTTGCATTTCAGGTGTCGCGACAGGTTGGGAAATAATCCTCAGTACGTTTTTCCTGATGTTGTTATGTTTAACACAATTCCTTTTCCTCCTGCTCTCCTCTCCTCTCCAGGGTCCTGCAGGTTTGAGCGGGATAGCTGGAGTGATGGGATTTCCCGGTGAAAAGGTAAGCAGTGCGTTTTTCACTCATTATGCTGTCAGGCAGCATCAGATGCGTGCTTGTCAGTGACAGACACCTATAATTAAGCCCATGTTAAGTAGCCTTTGCTTGAGGGCCCTTGGGCCCCCCAGAACACAGGCTTCTGTAAACACTCCACACTCTCACATCCACATCAAAACCAATATTGTCAAATCCACATAACCATTACTGCCTTTTACAATTGAACTCCTCCACTGGATCTGGCTTTTTTTTTTTTTTTTACCGGCCAATGTTATTTGTTTTGGTAAACTTCTATTTTTTTTCTTCCCAACTGACCAGGAAAAGTTTGTGGAATAGGTTTACTTGATTATTGACAATCCTCCAAAAAACGCCCACCTCTTTTACTTCCCATCTCCATTGTTCCCTCCCTCTAACTCTTTCCTATCCAGAAGGCCAGTTTGTCAGAACATGTTTTTGTGATGGGAAGCCATCTGCTTGTCAGATTCTTACTTGTCCTCCTACTCCTCTTGCACAAAATCTTCCCTCCATGCAGTCTGTCAACACCAGTCAAACCCTGACAGCCCATCATCTTTTTTTCCTCACTATATATCAAACATATGGAAGACTAACTTATTAACCAACAGGTTAATTTTTCTACATTTATTCTCATCAGTGTTTGTGTGGAATAGTGCATGATTTTAATATATGACTTTTGTGTCTTCTTTTTGTTATTACCAGGGTGATCGAGGACCAGCGGGTCCAACAGGTCCAGTTGGAGAGCAGGGGCCAAGGGTACGTGAAGCCCCTTTATATAATGAGCTAAGATCTGATGTTTCATCCACAAATGAATAACAAGATCTGGAGTTGAAAAATGAACTGCAACATTCTGTTCGTCTTAGTGAACTGCTAAGTGAGCTAATCTCATTTTCGAATCGTGATTACGCTGATCCAACGAAGGATTTTGGCTTCAGCTTTTGGCAGCCGCTGCATAGCTGTAAGGTTGGAGTAATCAGAAAATTACATATCTTAATGTTTCCCGTCCTTCTAAGATCTTCTTAGGTGGCTGATGTTATTGAACTCAAAAATATCAAAAATGGTAAAAGACTAAAAAGATGTATCCAGATCATTGTATTTCAAACAGAATAGTAAAAGGAAAAAAATTACATCACAGACTGGATGATCCTGAACAAAGTAGCCTTTGTTATGACTTCTTTTATGTGCCAAGAAATTGGTTTTGATAAACATGTCTTGGTTTTTAAAGACGTCATTCCCTCACTACATTAAGATATGTGAAAGGAAATGAATTGTGGTGTGTTCGGCACTGTTTTTGCGGCTCCGTGTTGGAAGAGGGCTGGACGGCGTCCCTCGCCGTCTCAGGGTTTTGGATTAACGTCACGCTTGTGGTTTTGGAATGGAGCTCTGACCTAACTGGCTGACCCAGTGGCTACCTAGCTGATTGTTTTTTGTGCCAACTGGAAGAGAGATGACTAATTGGATAGCCGTCTGTAAAGAGAGTGTATTCGATCACAGCTTGTATGTCAGGAAGATTTCTTTTTCACTCGTGTGAGCTCTTGAGGTGAACCAGATGGAGGCCAGCTTGTTTCAAAGAATGAACACATTATTAAGAAAAATGTTTGGATGTCAACTGAAAGATAATTAGGAGAGATGTACCAAACCTTAGTTATTGTTGTACTACCTGTTTGCTATTTCTTTATAGCATTTGTTTCTGAAAAGTAAATGTCTAGTTAGTTTTTTTTTTTTCACCAAAAAAGCCAGGAGCAGGTTAGAAGACAAAGTCGCATTAAACACAGCTAGCAGGTTTTAATTGTTTGCAGTTGCAGATCAAAACACTTTATCCAGCATGACATTGCACTTTTACCATACTCTTATTACTTAAAACTTGCAGGATATGCAGCAAAACTGTTTACAATTAAGATATTAGCATGAACTGAAGTCATTCCCATTTCCATGTGTGCTACTTATGTTTTCCTGTTGTATTTAAAGGGTTATCCAGGTTTGCCAGGAGGTCCAGGAGACATCGGAGTGCAAGGTGCAGCTGTAAGTGTCCCAAACAGTTGGTCCCTTGTACCTTTAGGAAGGAAACAAATGCATTTGCCGTAGCATGCTTTTGTTTCCCGTTTTGACTCCTGTGTTTTCAATTAAGCCATTTATGTCTTGGATGCAGTCTCAATTCACAGTGTATTTTTTAATCTACATTGTAAAAGTCTGAATCACATGCTTAATGTGAAGCCATAAACCTGAAGGAGCCCGATGTTCTTTCCTACTCACTTTAAGTGTGATTTAATATGAAGATTGTTGTATTTTCACTAGGTAGACACCTTTAAATCAGTCGCTGTTTCTCAGAAACTCAGGAAAAAGTCTTTATATGACTGATATGTCTTTTTTTTATATACCAGGGTCCACTGGGACCGAGGGGCACTACAGGCATTGCTGGACCAAAGGGTAGAGTGGTAAGAATTACCTTACATTTTTTAGTTTAACGTGAGCCTGTGACGGTTCTGCCTGTTAAAAGCCCCTTTTCTGAGCGGTGGTTGTCTGTTTCACATCATAGCTTTATTCAACAAGCCAGATACTGAAGGTAAAAAAAATAAAATAAAATAAAAGCATGCTTCCTTTTCTACTTGGCCTGCTTGTCGTTGTAGGCCCAGTTACAACTCTTTTATGAAGGCTGTGAATTTATGTTTGTAAAAGTGTGTGAAAATTCTGAAGAGGTTTGGTAAAGGATAGTGGGACTAGAGAAGGGAGAACCCTTCTTGTTGCGAATTTCTCAGGTTTGACTAAAACGTTAGTTTGTTTCTCAGACATCAATCAAAATTCGGCAAACATTGAAAACAAAACCATTTTTGATAAATCTGGTTAGTCCTTAGAAGCCTTAACAGGCTTCTGATTGTGTGAATGACAACAGATTGTAAACTGCATCAGAATTAAGGCTGCAGCAGAAGTGACATTTATTTGAATCCTTTGATCTCAGAATTTACACGTCATGTGTGTATTTTAGCTTCTGTGGACAAAAGAAACAAACTGTTTTATTAACTTTTTTTTGCTTCATTTAATTCATTGACCTAAAGCTATGCTTCAGTTGAGCTCTTGAGAATCTACTTTGACTTAATCTGACGTAATCTTAAGGACAAGGGGTCAACTGTAACTGCGTTTTCACTACACAAATGCGCAAAACTTTATCAAAAGTCTAGAAATTTTGAAAAACACAATCTCACAATTACACGGTCTCCTTTAAAACAAAATTATGAGAATAAAGACAAACCAACTTGCACAATGTCTTTGAATGACTTATTGTGTAATACTTTTACAGCAGATGTGTGGTGTGATGGTTTTGTTTGAAGTTAATTCTCTCAAAAACTACAAGTGGGCATTTGGATGACGTCACAGCCGTGCCGGCATAGCCAGACTTGCATCAATAATTCTTGGACATGCTACCAAGAAGTATCCTGTTTGTGAACTTTCTGACAGATTATTCTTTTATTTTCCCCTACAACAGGTGACTCATGTGAGATTTTATAAAATATGTACAGTAAAATAACAATTTAGCATCACCGTTATCTATATATCTTTCATCATTTAGTATAGTCTCCTTTTATTTATGTATTTTTTGCTCACCTTCTCATACACCAACTCAAAGTTTTCCCAAGTAAGACACATGAAAGCAGTTGACATGTTGGAACTTGTGTGGTTGACTGTAATCCACATGTTAGTTTGTTGTCCCACATGCAGTCAGGATAATTTATAATGTAATAATCCTTGCAATCCTGTCTGTTTCTCATTCATATTTTACTTTTTTAAGCCTTGAGATTCATCTTTGGTGAAAGCTGTTAAAAGGAAGTCATCAGAGGAGATCTGGGCTCTTTCTGCTCTTTGAAGATAGAAGATTGCATGACAAAAGATATCAAAAACACCATGAACTACAGACATCTGGGAATAAACTCTTTTTGCTATGTTTCACAGGCAACAGTACCAGTTATACATCAACTAAACAAACAAATGTGCATGAAAATACAAATTCAAATGACAACAAAAACCATTTGGGAAATGTCTTTTACAAGGTAGACCATAAGAAACCTTTTTCTGCACTCTGTTTTAGGATCCTAATGAAAACACGAAAACATTTATTGTTGTTTTCAGCAAACAACCAAAGAGAAAACTGCTCATGAAAGTTTTATTAAGAAAATTCTTGCATGTGTTATCACCTATGTTTACTCCAAAACTAGTTGGTATTAAGTGTGCAAGGTTTGCATTATGATTTAATGTTTCATTTTAGGAAGTGGCTTGAATGCAAAGAACAAATTTAACACTCCCAAGATCTGTAACAACTATTTTTCTCACTTTTGGTTTTCCACAAAAACTTTCAGACATATCTTGTTGTTGTTGCTGTTGTTGCATCGGACTTTTTTTTCTTGCAGTAAACCTTGATTTAAGGATATTTAGGGATATTTAAATACCTCAGGCGTCTCAAGTCTCAAGGTTACGGGAAATTCTCTTTTGTTGCCTTCTAATTACTTTGTAAGCTCAACTACATCACAGGCAACATCTGGTAAACAGAGAGACTAAAAGTGTAAAGTCCAATCTGATGTGTCATGGAGCAACCATGTGCAAAAGTCTGTCCAGTTCATGTTCAAGCAACAGATGATCTGTTTTTTTGCACACTTGAAACTTATGTAATCTTTACATTGTTCCCATGAGAATTTATGACTGTACACAAGGTTTTTACGTTTCAATGGCCAAAAACTGTTTCAAAGAAACACATTTTGATATAATCTCATAATTTATCAAGGAAGTGATTTTTAGCAGCTAGTAATTGCTCATAAAATGAGCCTCTTTATTCTAAACTGACCTTTTAAATTGGTGCCTTGGCATTTTCAGACTCAGTAGGTCTTACTAGATGAAATAAAAAAAGGTCACGGACTGCATACATAATTTCTACTTCAATGCAAAGATTTAAAGTGAACACTATTTTTCCTATTCCTTTTTAAAAATTTAATGTAACTTCATGATCTGTTTAAGC
The DNA here is from genome assembly GCA_036245035.1 of Adrianichthys oophorus. Classification (NCBI taxonomy): domain Eukaryota; kingdom Metazoa; phylum Chordata; class Actinopteri; order Beloniformes; family Adrianichthyidae; genus Adrianichthys; species Adrianichthys oophorus. The sequence continues at coordinate 11,351,190 of BSAI01000138.1, forward strand.
AATTTATTGCATTTTTGATCAACGACTATCACAAGGATTTTTTTTGTTTTTAAAGCTTTTAAATCTGATTTGATAATGATGTGTAAGGGACAACTGATTGATGCACTGGGACTCCTCCTTAGTTAGCTCATGAACCAGCCCTCTTAATTCAAAGGCACCTAGAGCCTCGTTTCCACAGAGTGGTCCAGTCCAGTCAGGTATTTTGAGCATTTCCATTATAAAATGGACCCATTAAGCCAGACCGAATGTTTTTGGACCCCCGTTGGTTGTAGATAAAAAAAAAATTGAACAGACCGTTTAGGGTGGAGCTATTATTGTCACAACAATGAAATCAGTTGATTGGCAGAAGGTCTTTACGACAATAGAAACTGCCAAATCAGCACCAACGTTTCGCTCTATTCCTCTTTGCCGCCGACAATCTTCTCTCAAACACCAATAAATGCTTTGTAAAGCCAAGTGGAAAAAAATGAACTGCTGGATGACCTACGTTGTTGTTGTGAGCTTTGCTTTTACTGCAGTCGCACTATTATCATGCAAAGCTACGCAATCGGTCTACACCCTGCATGACGGTCCAACTCTGAGTGGAAATGCCCACCTGAATTGCCTGGACCATTCTAAACCGGACTGGACCAAACCACTTAGTGGAAACGAGGCTTAGGGGTCAGTTGATTCACAAACACATTGTATACCCCTCTTTCTGCCCAGCTACTGCTGGTAGGCCCTGTTGGTTGAGAACTTAACACAATCAGTGTCCTGCAGAACCTCTACAGCTTCCCTCTATTGGATCAGAACAGTCCTCCAGAGATTTACTGGCAGTCCTCCACTAGCTCCTAAAACTTTATGCATTTTCTTTCGTTTTTGTCTCCCATCCACTCTTCCCAAGGCACTCAAAGCTCTATGCGCTTTTTATGACCTCGGACATAATAATCATGTCTTGCCAGAATGATGCTTTAGCAGGTGAAGAAATCTTAACTTCTTCCCTGGGGTACAGACAGAACAGAGAACAATTAAAGTTCATGTCTAGTTGTCCAAGGAAAGCACTGAACTTAAGAGATGCTTTGACCAACACCCAGAAGAGTGAAGAAACCACTTGGAGGATAAAAATGCTCTGAACGAATGTAATGAAACAAAATGGTCAGGATGCATTTACAGATTTTTATTTGTTTTTTGTGTGCATCCTGGTCATAGTTAGGTGTAGAATAAAGACATTCTTCCAGTCATTAGGAAATGAGGACTAATCTCTTAGTATGGGGTATTCCGTGTTCACTGTACTTGTTTAACCTGGAGTGAGATGCTGTTAAATGTGCATACTAATGGTTTGTAGAGTAATTTTGCGAGTTGTGTGCTGTTGTCATGCAGGGGCCTCGGGGTCCAGATGGCGCACCTGGAGAAGCAGGCCCTGAGGGCACCAGGGTAATTCACTAAAACATGGGGAAACAATCTTGTGAATGCATTTTTAAGACATTTACATTACAAATGACAGTTTTCTTGACATTGGTGTGAAACTAAAAAAATTAGACAAATTCAGATTAACAACTGGATTTTGAGCACTGATCTATTTGTTATTCTTTTCCAGGGTGAAAAGGGTGAATCTGGACCTAAAGGAGAGCCAGGATTCATAGTAAGTTCTTTTGAAAGTAATCTTTATCTATCATATTGGATGTTAGGCAATCTCCTGTGAAAATTACTGTTTCAAACCTTTTCCTGAACATTTGAAAAGACAATATAAATTTAGAATTTAATAAATGACCTTCACATCTTGGGTCCGGTTTATACTTCTTAGCCATTTGTAATTGCTCGTGTTGCATTGGTTGCAAGGCCACCAGAAAGGAATCGCTGCAAAACAGGACACAAGCTGATGACATCACTGATGTCATCCTGGTTGGAGTTTTACACCTGTAGTACAATCGCATGCATATTGCTTAATGCTGATTGTCAAGCGGGGAGTCATTTTTGGAATCTTTGGTATGACTTGACTGTTTGTTTGAACTCACAACCTTCCAGTTTCATAGCAGACACTCTACCACAAGGCCACTGAGTTGGTTATGGTACTTGGGTTGGAGTACATTAAGAGGACATGAAGGTGTTTGATGTCAGGGAGAAGGATGCTTAGAATAGGGTTAGATGAAGACAACCCAACCCAAGAGAAAAAAAAAGGAATTTGCTCTGCCTCTTGGTGTAATTTTGCAAGTTGTTCTGACTTCACCCCCTGAATATGACTGTTTGATTCAAGAATGAAACCCCTTATTTTATTCAAACTTCAACTGTGATACAACTAGAGTTACACTACAGTTGTCATAACATTAATAGATTCTGGACACAAATCACCTTTGGAGAAGCAAAACAAGTTAACTGTAATCTTCTTACTAGAAAGAGTTTTGAAGTGACCTGATTTAAACCACATTTTAATCCTTGAAATGCTGATTTCTCTCTTTGAAGGGCAAAGCTGGCAGTCCAGGACAGAGAGGTGCTCCTGGGAAGCCTGTAAGTCCATCCTGTATTTATTCCTCAGCGTTGTAATTTGTTCAAAACTTAAATGGTCATTTTCCACTTTACACTTATGTACCAGCATGGCTGCTAAACTTCTAAAACATCAACACATCCTTTTTCACCACCTCAGATAAGCAGTATATTATCATGTTAACTGTTTCCCAGTAACTAACATCTGTAAGGGGACACTTTACTTTTCTTGATGCTGCTTTCCAGCACTTCATGACATTCCCAGATTCACTCCTGGTACTTTGGTGCAACTGTTGAATTATTTGCTTTAAACTCAGGCCAGTCAACAATAATTATCCTCCCCTGTGTGAAGAATATATTCTAATTGCTTTTTCTTATTGTAAAGTTAACATGTTGTCAGTTTAAATGACAAATCTTCTGGCTAGAAGTAAAATTTAAGCATATGTTTTTTATTTAAGTTGCATCGCCTGCAGTACAGGTCACTTTAAGAGTAAAATAAGGGCGACATAGGTGAGATGATTCCTAATTGTTCTTTAGGAAAATAAACATATTTTTTTTTAGTTCATTAATAAGAATGAAAGAATGAAAGCAAAGAAATATTCTTTTTTTTCCCCCAGATAGAAACAAAGAAATATTTCACAGAAAACTTGTGCTTTGCTCTCAGTCACCTTTACAGACATATTGATATATAACATTGACAAAATATGTATACATTGTTTATTCTTTGGCTGTAAAAGATTTTTGTCTGAGGCCTTATTTGGGCTTGGGCTAAATAACTTAATACTCTACCTCTAAACAACAACATGTAGATATTTTTTTTATAGTATGAAAAAGCCTCATAGAGCATCTGCTCCTGCTTCCATTGAATAAACCCACCAAATATTTTTTCAAAGACATTGTAGCTGTGTTCATTGCTGATGGTAATATTGTCCACTTCTAGAGGTTTAGCGCCATCTTGTGTTTTAGCAATATGTATAGTTTAAGTTCTTGTAAGAGGTTGCCAAAGCCTGTTCCTGAACTCTCCAGCAAATGCAGCTGTTATTCTTGTGGAACTTCGTCCAAAAGACTGTCTTTTTTTATTTGTCTTTTCAAGAAAAAGATTAATTGAACTCTGTCTTTTACCCCTACAGTTTTTTCCCTCCAAATAATAGAATGTCTGAAAACATCTATTGTTGTCTGAGTTTGCATTTTTGCAGCCTCTGGACATGTGAAATGTAGAATATTTAGAAAAAATTATCAATTAATTTTATTTTAAACAAATAGGTTCATTGATTAATGTTTGATGACATTTTACCAAGCTTTTGTTTGATTTTGTAGAGGTTTGGAGTCTTTGGCATTCAGTTTTTACCAACATTTCTGCAGATGAGAAGCAGATCTCAATTCTACAAATATGACATTTTGTTTTGTTTCTTTTTTGAAATTGTTGACTGACAATGCTTCATAAATAAAACTTTAACAAAACTTGCTTTATTTATGACCAAAAAAAAGAAATGTTTCTGAGAATAAACCAAAAATGAAACAAGTTTTCTTGAAGAAAATGATTTCAAAGCATCATCTGAAAGGTGGAGACAGATTTATTGCCTGACTTTTAATAGAAACTCCTCATTAGGTTTGCTGATGATGTGACCCATGATATAAACTGTAAAATGATTTAGACTTAATGTTAAAGTCTGTTTAAAATCAGTTCTGGGATGTAAATAGATTTTTTTTTAATGCATTCATCATCATGTGAATTGTGATTTATTTCTGATGTTAGGACCCAAATGCAGAAAAGCAGTGCGATAAACATTTTTAGGCCTTGTTCCCAGAAAATTCAGAAGTGTAGAAAAACCAAATATGTATTACAACTTGTCAAATATGAGAGGGAAATAAGATCTGACAGCAAACAAAGAAGATCCAGTACTGTATATGCAATGTTGAGGACACTGACAAACACAAGCCAGCCGCTGTACCAGGAAAGTGAATCCAGGTGTAAACACAGGCAACTGCAAAAATGAAGACTAAAGAAGGACAGTGCAGTTTGGGAACTTGAGAAAAACCAGACGACAGAAAACACGAACACCATTTTAGCAAACAGGTTGAGAGATCGCAACTCACCAAAGGGAACTGCTGCTTTTCTTTTACCGTTGAATTTTTGCTTTTAACTTATCAAAAACAAATGTGAAAGCAAACTCATCACTGAGTTCTGAAGGTCCAAGTCACCTGATGGCACTTTGAGGAACACAGTTCTTATAAGAGGATAAACATGAACTTTTCTAGATGTTGTTGGTTTTGTTACTTCACATCCTAGTAAAAAATATGAATTATGGTTATGTGGTTATAGCTAAAATAAAATAAACTTAAAGAAAAACATGAGGCACACTAATTTCTTTTGGATGTTTAATGACACGTATGTTTCCTTCTGGTAAATAAATAAAGTTGGAAATTGTTTTTGTTGTTTGTTTTTTGTGTAAAATGCATTTTAGTAGTTTAAAATAAATAGTAGAAAGGCTGTTCACATCACATGTGTTTCCAGGGAAAACCGGGCATTCCAGGAAGCACTGGGGGGAAGGGCCCTCAAGGTGAACCAGTAAGTATGATCTGACTATGACGTTCCTGTGGTTGTTTCTGGAAACTACAAACAAACCACACATGGTGAAAACCAGCATGTCTGGGAATGACAGAAATCTTTGAAAAAAGTTTCATCAAGTATGAAAGGGTTGGAAACATAAAAAAAAAAACTCAGAAGGCTCAGAGGTGGATGATGTCAACAAATCCATGTTTGTGCAGAAAAGACAGTAGTGGATGTCAATTTCTTTATCAAGCAACATTTTTTCCACTCACACACCTATTATTTTTTTTTTTTTATGATTCTTTAAATGTTTACATCTTTTGAGAAAATGCTAGTCCCTAAGGGAAGAAAAAAAAGGCAAACAATGATAAAGAGTCATGCCTGTAATTATTCATATTCCTGGTAAACGTTCACTTTTTATTCAAATGTTCACACAAAAAAAAGACTTAGAAATGTTAATTTACATTGCACATTATCTGATTTTCTTCAAGAAGAGGCCTGTATCAAGAAGTAGTTGCTCATTGAGAGAAAAAGGAACTTCAAGTCAAAATTTGCCAGGGGTATGAACAATTTAGAGGTGTAGTGTAAAGCAATCAGATAAGCTAGAGTTGTGATGACATGTGTCTGTTAAATATGTTTGCTTTTTCTTTTTTTTAACTTACATTTTAAGCAACCTCTGCTTAGGTTTAGTGAGAAAAAAAAACCCACTACTCATCAAGGTATATATATTTTTACCTTTAGGGGCCAAAAGGACCTCCTGGGGATGCTGGACCTGATGGAGAGCAAGGACCTGAAGTATTTAGTCTTAAATATTCTTGTTAATCTATGATGATATAAAACAATTATTATGTTTGCACTCTAAAAATCTTCTTTTCACCTTCTCAACTCCTGCAGGGTGTTCCAGGTGTAGAGGGGGAAGTGGGTCCTGTTGGAGAACCAGGGTTAAAGGTCAGCACAACATGGCTGTCATTTTTTACATGTCTTTTACTAAAAACGTCCCCACATTTACCCCTGCAGTGTGTCAGAAAGTCTTTGGTGTGATAATACTTCATGTCTTGGGCCTCAATAAAGTTGTGTGTTTTGTCTTAGGGGGATGTTGGCCCACCAGGAGATGAGGGAGAACAGGGACAGGAGGGAGTCAGAGTGAGTCATATAAACCTAATGCAATTATTGTTGAAAATAAAGGGCAATATATGGACCATATAAGAAAAAAATTGTTTTTTTTTGTAAATAAAGTGATATAACAACCATTCATGGCATATTTTATTATGTGCAGTGTCTTAACAGCAAAAAGAAGACAGTTTGAGCTTTTAACATGTTTCAGTTTGATCCTCTTCTGCATAAAATCATTTTTTTCTGCCGAAATCTGTGTGATGAAACCACTTCCACACAAGTCTTTCTTTAAAAAAACCACTTTTTTTTGTTTTTATAACCTTTTGCTCTTGATTGCTATGATTGCTCCATACTTAAAGCTTGATTGAGCTTTACTGTTGATGAACAAAACATATGATAAATCAAATAAAAACAAGTTTCATATTTTAGCAGGACTGGAACACCATCTTTTCCCAGAAATAGTTTAAAATAAATTTTAGCTTTTCTTTTGTGTCACTTCAAAGCACTAAGTGCTTCAAGATCAAAATATAGCCTATCGAAATTTCTATTCTTTTATGCAGAGATCCTAAACAAAAAAAAAAAAAAGGAAAAAAATCAGAACGAGGTGTATACAAAATAACTAAATCAAGGACCATCAAATCTGCAAAAGTTTAGTCCTACTCTGTGTCTTCACAGGGTCCTCCTGGGCCCCCGGGTGAGGATGGCCCTCAAGGAAAAGATGGAGCCAAGGTAATCTGCAATTTATTCATTTATTCTTAATTTTACATATACCAACATGAATACATTTTTTATTAAACATGCATACTTTAAAATTTATTGAAGCAGTAGACAATAAGTATTGCTCAAATACTCAAATTCACTGATGTCCTACTTAGATTAATAAAGTTACTATGAAAGCAACTACCAGGAAGTAAACGCAAATATACTTATTTTGAGCATGTGTACGCGTACCTTTTACAAATTTGCTTAACATCTTTGTACTGCTTGCATCAAATACATATACAGTAAAATGTATTACGTCCACAACTACGTAGACATAAAGAGGGGAAGACTCATCGAAAGCTTTTCTATTCAGTCGTAGGAGGTCGAGGAGAAAAAACAAAGCCATGTTAACTGCTAGATATTTTCTTATATTTTAAAGTTCTTTGTTTTTTAGGCACACAAAACTTTATTTGAAGAACTTTCTGTGGACGAAATTGTTCCAGTAAAAGAACTAAACCTGTCATCAATACTTAAGTGTTTTTTTGTGAAAAGTTTCTTGCTTGTTCTTTAACTGCCAGGGTGAGCCTGGAGAACAGGGGCCACCTGGAGAGCCAGGGGATAGAGGGGCAGAAGGAGACCCAGGAGCTCAAGGGCCATTCGGAACACCTGGCAAACAGGGCTTTCGTGTGAGTAATTTGTCTTAAAAATGTACATGCCACACAGTGATATGAGTCTGTTATAAATGGGCAGGTACAATGGATAAATGAGGGTCAGAGACCTTCAAGTATGTACACATAGTTGCAGATGAGAAACAACCAAGGTACTTTGACCTTTTTCAAGGTACACTCGTGAAGCTCTGTGGAAGTTTGCAGACATCAGTGCATTTCAGATTAGAATAGATTGCATGGATGTCATGATGTGAGCTTGATTTTTACAGGGACCAGAAGGAAAACTGGGTCCCCCAGGAAACAAAGGACGAAATGGAAAGAAGGTGAGCATTTTTTAAAAAGTTTTAGCAACCTCGAATTATAGTCAAACAATCTGTCATGACTGTTTTCTTCCTGAAGGATTTATATCCTGGATTTTTGTTCATTAATAATTCTTATATGGACTTTTCGTGCTCAAATCGGATTCTTTTCAGGGTGAAAGGGGTCCTCTGGGACGAGCTGGTGAGATTGGTTCTCGAGGAGACATCGGCCAATCAGGCGAGCCGGGGCTGAAAGGTGCCAGGGGAACCCGAGGCTCACCTGTGAGTTCTTATCTTTGTCATCTTTCTTGTTGCATGTGACTTTCAGATTAACCTGCTTGTCTCTTGAAAAAAAAAGCCTCACAAAAATAAATGTTGCAGCAGGTCAAGTCTCAAAGCATCACTGTGTTGTTGACACCACTAAATAACCTTACTGCCATAATCTTCAATTCCAAAATGTTACTTTTTTATGCAATATCGGTACAACTGTTGTATAGCAAGGTTTGTTTGTGAATTTTATTTAATATGTTTATTGTGTTTTATTAATGCTTTATATTTCCTCTGGTTTTGATGCAAAGGGGATGCATGTAAATAAATGGAAACCCATGACCTTGTCACATACCTGCGGTTAACTATCTGAAAATTGGAAAAGGCTGGTCATGTAGTTACCACTAATGTTTACATCTGACGTTCCTCCATTTAGTTAACTACCCTTATAGCTTAAATTGATGTTACTATGCTGCTAATTCATCTTTTTCAGTACAGTTTGTTTCACTTCCCTACCACAAGAGGTTGACATCTCTACAGATTTGACACTCCTCTCTGTGCACAGAGGAGAGCTGGTCTGCCTGCATTTGGTTAAAGCTGGTGGTGAATGCAGTCAGTCACAGGCTACAGAGTCCAGTTCAAGACAGCTCAGTTTAAAGAAAATCTTTTCTCCTACCCATATAAGTATGCTTATATTTACAACAGAGAAGTTAAACCTTGAGGTAAAAAAAGGGACTGTATTGGAAATTTCCAAATATTTTCCTGATTTTCTTTATCCAGAATACATTACTTTTCAATAGAAGATGCGGGTTTGAGGTCTTTCTCTGTTTTCAAACTGTAATTTTAGGAAATACAAATATTATATGTCAAGTAAGTGGTAAAATCATATACCCGTTTGGTGTGGTGTGAGGCTCTTCCCAAAGCAAAATCAGTGAGAGGAAACATCTTTCTTGTTCGTTCCATCAACATAAATGCTCCACATCTGCTTTCTGAACCACTACATCTGTTTGGTGAGGTCAGAAACCACCATGGCTTGCATCTTGTCAGCTCCAGAAACACAAATGGCCACATTTTAAGTCTTTAAAGAACTAAAATGAATAATAAAAAAACGTATCTTAACATTTTTTGAGATCCCATAGCACTAAGTAATTGGTACAGCTTTTTAAGGTGAATACATTAGCCTTAAAAAGCTTTACGACCAATTTATTCTGCCTCAAAAGTATAAAGGCATCAATTCTGCTAGATAAAAACATGTTGGTTTGATTGGTCGAGTTCTCCAGGCTTTAAGAGTCAAATAACAGAAAAAAGTCAACAAGAATCTCTTGATTTCTGTGGAGATAACTGATGCTGAACTGACTTCTTAAGACTTGATTTTGTAAAAACAACTCTTCAGAGGATGTTTCATAATTCCAGAAGTCCTGCCTTGTTCTGATGAGACCATTCAGACTTTTCAATTCTCAGGGAACGAAAATCTTTAAATTGTCTGAATTTTTTTTTTTTTTTAACTGAATTGTTGAACATAGATTAAAAATACTGTAAATCTTTACTTCTTACAATTTTGATGATTATGGCCTCTAGATAATAAAGACATTGTTTTGTTTTTTTTTTTTTTGTCTCATAAAATTAGAGTCAGACTTATCAAAGGAGGACATTTTCAACACATTGGTCAGGCAACTGAAAAGTGTTCATTTCTATGCACTGAAAACATTGGTTGGGCCTCGTTTTCCGGGAACTGCTGCATCAATATGCCATGATGAGAAGATCTGTGTCATTGCGTAGGTGTGTTGGAGGTTGCTTTGCTAGTTACCTTGAGATCATTTGCATTGTTGGTTCTGGTGTCTCTTCTTGTTCTTCTGGACAACAACCCTTAGGATTTTTTATCAGGTTCAGGTCAGGCGAGGTTGTCTTTTGAAGTATTGTTTTAATACCTTTAGCTATGAGGGCAGGGTCCAAATCCTACTGGAAAACAAAATCAGCATCTCCTCAGAGCTTGTCAGCAGAGGGCAGCATGAAATGGTAGAATATCCTGGTAGATGTTTGTATTGAATGTCAACTTCAGAAAAAACAAACACCAGCAGAAGACACGGCATCTCTATCCGTCACTGACTGTGAAACTTTACTTTGGCCTTCAAGTAACATGGACTCTGCCTCTCGAGACTCCAGGACTTTAAAGTTGAAATATAATGCAGAATAACTTTCATTTGATAAAAGAACAATTGAGCAATGATCCAGTTTTTTTTTTTCTCTTAAGCATTTGTAATACAATTCCTACATTGCCCCTGGTTTCGGAGTGACTTGAGAAGATTAATGCAACATTTGTCTAGTATTCATCTGTGTGCTGGGACTCTCGATGCTTTGACTCCAGCTCCAAACCATTTCCTGTGACACTCCATCAAATTCTTGAATGGATTTTGCCTGATAATCATCTCCATACGGCTGTTTTCCCCTTTTGCTGGTGCCACTTTTTCTACCACACTTCTTTCTTCCACTCAATTGTCTGTTTTTATACTTGGACACAGCTCTTTGTGAACAATTATCATTGCCGTCAACCACCAGCTTGTCAAAGAGATTTGGGACTTGCCTTCTCCTGATTGTATGACCAAATGACCACAAATGAGAGACCATGTGAAGCCCCAGGAAGCCTTAACAGGAGTTTTGAGTTTATAAAGTTGATTAGGGTGGGACACAGTAAGTTTCCAATATTCACATTTTTGGAAGACACTAAGTTTTAGGGTTTTAATGTAACCCATACTCACCAAAAATACAAGAACAAAAAACTTGAAATATGTTTATTCATGGGTAATTATTTTATTGACAAAACAAATGTTTAATTCACAATGTTTAAATGTTTTGAGTTGTAATTTCGGTATGTGTTTATGTTTGTTGTTTTTTCAGAGTGTCTTCTTTTATCCTAAACTTTCATTTTTAATTCTGTTACTTTGAGTTACATCATGCATTAAAATAAGTTGTCACTTCTTTTTCAGGAAGGGTAGACGTCCATGTTGTGGCTTGTTCTTTTGCATTTGTCATTTTAATTCAGAGCGTCCTATGACTATCCTCGTTCCAAATAAAGCATTGGAATCTTGATAATGTCTTTTTAAAGTTGAAACCGTTTTTTTCTTTTTTTTTTGTAAAAATATTCATTTGGATCTTTTAGGGTTTAATCATGTTGCTTGTGTGGTAAATGCTTTTTAATATGTGTATGTTCCCCTCATAAAAGAAGGTTGTTGTTTCAGAAATGTTTGTTTTCTTCACATAGAAAACAGTAGAATAAAAGGTTCAATTCTTTAGATATATCCATAGTTTTGCTTCCTTCTTTCGTTACTTGCAGGGCCAGCCTGGAGCCATGGGGATAGAAGGGCAACCGGGACTGCCTGGATATCCAGTAAGTGATTCCTGAAAATGTATGATTGCTTTGTGGTAATAAGCAAATGTACTAAGTTTTTTTTTTTTTCTAATTCCAGATTTGTATTTTTAAGTTAACTGGTTTAGGTGAACAGCTATTGGGTTCTTTCATATCAAAGTATGATAAAATCCAGATTACAGATCAGGCATAACACTTTTCTTATTGGTTGGTTGGATTTAAAAGGAGTACATCATGCAAAATCAACTTTTTTGAGGTTTTAAGTGTATTATGTTAATTCCTCATGAACCACCTCCCCATCCCCCCACCCCCCGAGCACCAGCCCTCCCAATCCACGAAAGCGTCACATTCATACGTGTAAACGTGGACCGCCCCCAGGCTAAAACACACACCAACTTTCTCGGTGATCATTGAAACGATTTGATTTTAGCATCAACTCTGAGAAGATGTGCTTCCTTTTGTACCTAACGTGCAGAGACAACAATGGCTCGCTGACGAGGCTGGCTCTAGGTTGATGTCTGTGAGAAAATGTTATAAAATAAAAATATTTTTTTTAAATCTCTCATTTTTAGCCAACAGTGCAGCTGATGAGCACAAAGCTTCAAGCTCCACTTCAATTGTCTTTTGATCTATTGAAAAGGGTTCCCAGTGCTCTTTTAATTATGATTGTGGAGTTTATAACAAAATCAAAAATCATGTCAATTTGAACTTCATTTGAAATTTATGTCCTCCATTTTGAGAACAATGTCACTGGAACATGTTAAAAACACAAAAGCATGATTTTTATTCGAGTGAGTCGTTAAATGTCTGAGATTTGGTGAATAAGGTATTGTCTGTGTTGGAAGTAGCCATGTCATTTCTGAAACTGACTGGAAAACAAAATGTTGCGCACTTAGTGAAACGTAGTCCTTTTATCTTCTGTTTCCAATTTTTATTAAACTGCTAAACATAGTGAGATTTGTTTCATGTAAAGCTAAAGCACCCTTTTATGAACAACATTTTAAATTAAATGTCTGTATTTTCAAACCATCCCCATATGTGTAAAATATTGTCAGTGGGAAAATACTACTAATAAATTGAAGGTGGAACTTTAAATTTTGTCGTAAAGACACAACCCTTTCTGAAAAATTCTAATCTCTCTTTAGTATTAGATTACGTACCAAGTTTGTGTCATCTAGTTTTGTGAATGTGTGTGCACAGGCAGCTTCCCGCAGTAGGGATTCAGACTTGAGTCTTCCTGAACACAAACCCTTCCATAGCTTCCATACAAAGTGTTTTGGTTACATAAAAACAGTTCTGGATCATACATACATAGACCTTCACGTTAAGCTATAAAACTGTGGTTTCTTCTCATAAAATAAACAGCGTTCTTGTCCCTTATTAGGGACACCCTGGCAAACCTGGGCCTATAGGACCACCAGGGCCAAAAGGTGAAAAGGTATTATGATCGATGAACTACTTTCTATGCTCTAATTTGGCATATTTGTCTTAATATATTGTCTTAATATTTGTGTTATGGATGTAGTTGTGATAGTGGACAATTCTCTAACATTCTAGGGTTATCCAGGGGAGGACAACAAGACACCAGGACCACCAGGGCCCTTAGGTGAACCAGTAGGTCTTGTTTTCTTTTGAACTCTGCTTGCTAAGAACTTTTTGTGATCTTAAACGCTCGTTGTCATTTTGCCCTAAACCTGACAGTTTTCTTTCCAGCTGTAGAAGAGTGGTGCCATGAAGAAATATCTATCAAAGATGCCAAAGCAAGCAACACTGTAAACCAGAAATAATTTGGGTTTGGAATTCCTATCAAACCACTTGATCAAGTTGATTTTTTTTCACAAGTTGAGAATACGATTCAAATAAAAGTCTAAATGTTTGACAAACTTCTATTCTGTTATTTAAGAAATATATATATATTTTGGGGAATTTTGCTTTCATAAAATTATAAATTCTTATGGGAAAATATGCTTTTTTATTGCCTGAAAATTACAAGAAATTCTTTAAAAAAAACTTTCCATAGAAGAAATGAACTGGTGTTGCTTTTTTTTCTTGTTTGTTAAATTAAAAATACCAGGAAGAATTGCTACAAGATTGAGTCTAAGCTGTTTTAACTTTTGACAAAGCCAAACATGTAAAATCTCAACAAAATGTTGAAGTAAATGCTGTTTTCCCAACTTAAAAAGTTTTAACAGAATTCAAAGTTTCAAAATGTTTACAAAACTCTTTTATCTTGGACAAGTGGCAAAGTGACTGTGAGGTTATTGACCTAAACTGCCTTGTAATAAACTTGAATCTTTCACCCAATAATTGTTTTTCATTTCCCTAAAAAATAACAAAACGGCCTCAAACCATATCAAAGGGTTTTTGTAAGCTTGGACATCTTAAAACAATGTTATTTTTATTATTGAATTCCTCAACAAAAGTAGGGAGGATAGTTGTCTGGCCTTGTGATGAACTGGCGTACCATCAAGGGTATACTTAGCCTTCAACGAACAGTGGCTGGGATAGGCTCCAGCAACCCCATGACCCTGACAGGGATTGAGAGGGTTTAGAAAACGGATGGACAGATGAACTTTTCCAAGAACTGATGGGATAGAGACCTATACTACATTAATTGAAAGCGTTTCTTTAAAGGCCTGCTTCCAATCAGTGCAGCATTATCAAATATAAATGCATTTGATAAGTAATAAAGTGACAACCTGTTTTTGAAAAGTGAAGTGTGAGTGGACATAGCCAAGATTTGGTCTCCAAAATGAGGGCAGGTGTAAAGTCTGTAGCTTCATGCTTTTTTTTTCTTTCTACACAGGGATCTGCAGGAGAACAAGGAGAGCGTGGGGAGCCAGGTGATGAAGGATATCAGGTAAATCTCAGGACATTCTTCATACAAGAATGCTGCATTAAAAAAATAGTTTGTCCACTTGTCCACTTCTTATAAACTCTGATTTTAAAAAGTCATCTGTAATTCATCAAAATATATACGATTTCACATTTAATCTTGTGGCTTTAATCTTATTTTTGATCCACAGATCGAAGGTTTAATATCTGTGTAATGTCTGACTTAGTATCAAAGAGTAAATTGTACTAACATAGATTAAACCTTGTTTTTTAGGGTCATATTGGTGCTGCTGGAACTCGGGGGGCACTGGGTCCTCAGGGGCCACCTGTAAGTCGATGTTGATTATTCTTTGAAAATAGTGAAATTCACAAAAATATGTATTTATTTATATAAATACAACATATTTTCAAAATTTGGCATTAATGAGTAACAGGAAGCATTTGGCTGTAGCTACATGGATAAAATACATGTTTTCAGTGTAAAATAAAAACAGAAATAAATTAGCTGGCAGTGTCATGATAATTTTCTTGACATGTACTGTCACAATTTAATCACATTCAACTACAATTAAAAAAATATATATAAATTTATAATTTTAAGTATTTTGTTTAAAGAAAATAAAGATGTCAATATTTAAAAATCTTTTTACGTATTTGTATTCAACTGTTTGGCCATTTTTGTGTGCAGGGATCACCGGGTCCTCCTGGAAAACAAGGTCCTAAAGGAGAAAAAGGAGTTGCAGTAAGTATTTGATGATAAATTCCTGTAGTGTGCATTTGTGGTCTATTCAATTTAGTAGATTCAGATGTTTGTAATCTTGATTTAGTTTCAATTTAAAAAGTTATAAACAAGACTAAAAAACACTTTTCCTACTTCTAAAGTAAAATCAGTGCTAGAAGAGGTTATTGCAATTGGGCACTTTTACATATTCATGAAAGTACATATTTTTGTAAGTCAGATTTCTTTTTTATTTATTTTGAAATGTCAATGTACTTGTTAAATGCTATCTTATTTTGCATCTTATTTATTTTGCAATGAGACTGATAACCAGGCCATGATGTGTCAAGCCAATATGTACCATAAAAATAAACTTGTCTTGTCTTACCCCGTCTTACCCCAACAGTAGATGTGATAGGCTCCAGCAAACCCATGATCCCGAAATGGGACTCAGTGGGTTCAGAAAGTGAATGGATGGATTTTGGGCTTATAACCCAGTGTTGTAGATTTGACAGGACTTTAGGATATGCCTTTTTGAGGTGTTGGGCATGAATATTCCTAAATATGAAATTGAATATAACATTTGTTCAAAGTATAATTTCTATTCACATTTTGTATTTAACAGTGTCTTGGATTTGGAATTACATAAGTATTTTTTATGTTTGTTTCCAGTTCATTTTTTTTTTCTTTTTCTTGTTTTAGGGTTTGGCTGGAAAGAAAGGAGCACGAGGTCTAAATGGATCCCCTGGTGCTGAAGTGAGTTTGACATAACATTGGATTCCGATTCACAAAGATGAAATTGCAAATAAAAAGCGAGAAAGAGGCAAAGAGTCACAAAAAAGAAACAAAACATGGAAATGGAGTCTCCAAAGTTAGAAAACAAAGAACTTCATTCAAATGTTGACAGTAGGATGCTCTGCAAGAACTGAAATTAATAATAAGACCTGAAATAATAACTCAAACAAACAAAACAAGCACCAATCAAGAAAAGAGAAATAAATAAAAATGTACAAATTCAGCAAAAGGTAATCATAAAACTAGACAGAAGTCTAAAAAAATACTAGAGTGCCTACTGAAAAAAACAGCATAAATTTTCCAAACCTACAAATCTTAATGAAATAAGTTACAGAATGTGTCAAAAGATAAACGTACTTGATGTCATTCAAAATTTTCCAAAATTTAGCCTGCATAAATAATTAAGCTTATCTTTTTTGCAGCATTCTAATATATTTTTGACAGACAACATATACAATTAAAAATAATTTAATCCTTTCAATGTTTTCTGAATTATACAATGACAATTTCCATTGAAGTCAATCTGTTTGAATCTGTATGGGTCATCTCATAGTGACTGTAAAAAGCTCTCAGGTTGGGATTGATCTGAAGTGACATTGTCATTTTCCAGGGCCCGACTGGTTCCCTGGGACCTAGAGGATTGATGGGTTATTCAGGACCTGATGGCCCTCCAGGACAGACCGGATTACCAGGTTTACCAGGAAAGCAAGGACGGCAGGTAACCTGTAATAATTGTAATGAGCAAAATTGCAAGTTTAAAAAAGAAAAAAACCCAACCTGACTTTACCTGATAAATCTCTATTAGTGGCCCATCTTCCCCGGGTCGTGCACAGTCGTGCAGATGCCCGGTGTCTGTGGTATTTGAGCCAGTGTAGTAACGGCAAGAAACGTTCATTCAATTTAACATTTAAATTCCGCGCGATGGCACACGCCAAAGAACATTCTGGTGAAGAATCTGCACGACATTTTTGGGGTGGATCTAAACGTATCGGAGAATGGCTCAAGCAGATGAGTGATACTGAGAAGACTGCTGCAAGAAAAAGGAGCAACAAGCAAACAATTTTCTGGTGGAGGTGCAAAGATGTCGAGCAACAAATTAGAAGTACTGGTTTAAACATGTATTATTGAGGACAAATGTAAAGGTGCACGTGTCTCCAGGAAAAAGATTTTCATGAAAGCAAAGAGCATTTTTGAAACGGAGACTGATGATGCTTCAAAGAGAAAAGAAACATTCACAGCCAGTGCTAATCAGAACAGAATACTATGTTCTCATCATTTCAATAAAGCCTGAAATGTTCATCTGGTGTTGTTGTCTGCATTTTGTGAACTTCACTGCAAAATGAACCCATTACCAGTCACTACTTTGTCTGTACTGGAGTAAAAAACGTTGTCCAATAGACGTCTGTTTCTAATAAACGACGGGGCTACTATTGAAAGACATACGGTATATGACTTGATTCAGACTTCTTGTGTTCATAAGACATTCTTGGGGTTTTCCCTGCTGTAAAGCAGTGGATTAATTCAACATTGTTCACCTGCATAGTGATTTACAGTACAGCAACACTTTGGAGTGGTTGTGAGTTGGAACGCTGTTATATTCTAGTCTAGACTCCTTGTGTTTCTTGTTGGTGTTTTTGGCCAGATCTTAATTGTGGCTGCCAACCAGTTGCTGGAGAAGTTGTGCTTTCTAATAGCACTCTGCAGCTGATGTTTGGTTTTTTACATTCCTTTCTTAGCCGTCCAATTTGCACGGAAATAGTTTCTCACAAAAAATATATATATATATTGTTACAGATTAGCACTGTTCTTAACCTCCATGTGTTTGAATTTTTCTGTATTGATGCAGATGTTCTTTATTCTTATTTCTCTGTTCTATAACAACTCTGAGTTTAACAAAGGCATGCAATAATTGTTATTTTAAAGACCCACTCCAATCGTGTTTTTGGTGTTTTTTAACTTGTTCTTGTGGAATTTTTTTCATGATGAAGGGCATATATAAAATAATTTAAGCTTTAAACTTCATTTCTGAGTATTTCTTTATTCAAATCATTGTGAACCACGAGCAGATTAAAAAATGCAGATTGAAAAGCTCTCAGTTGTAACGCAGCAACGGAAATGGGTGGGCCAAACTCTCCCTGCTCCACTCCATTCTGAAGCATCCACTTGTCTGAGCTGGCATCTTGCTCAAACTGTATTGATGAATAGCTCCAATACTGCTTGACAGTTTTGCACCCGTCAGGTTAGGTTAGGTTGCGGTTGTGAGGGGCTGTAAGCTAGTGGGAGAGTGTAAACAAAGGTATGATGAGATGTCGGTGGAGGCTTACTGCCGTGCCAACAGTCCTGCCCACAACTCAGAGGTAAATTTCTGATAAACTGCTGCCACGCTGCAGAAAATATATCTTAAAGGACAAAGACCTACAGGTTTTGACGAAAAACAGCAAAATCATAACCTAACAATCACTGGGAAAGATCAAGTTGGAGTGGAACTTTAAGTTCTTCTTAAAAAATATGTTGTCTAAATATATATTTTTAGATCATAATTCCATAAAATATTTTATGGGATCCTTACATTTTTTCACCTAACTAGCTTTTCTGTCTAACTGGATTCTTGACAATTGGGCCTGTTTCTAAAAGTAACGATTAGTTTGATGTTTTGGCGTGCAAAATTTCAGGGATACCGTTTTTCAAAAGTTACTTGGTGTATTAGTTGGTTAATTTAATTTGTGGAGGCTCAGGCTGAACTTTTACTTCCTGACATTGCAAATATTTCAGTCTAGTCACATACTCCAACACCTCATAGCAAAAGCACAGTTTTAACCTATTTTTCATAAATTTGACAGTCTAAAATCTGCATGAATTAAAAAATATATATAACCATGAACCAACAGTCAAACTGAAAGTATAATGATGGAAAATATCACAATTAAGCAGAGCAGAAAGTGAAAAAGTAATTATATTGCTGCTTCAAATGTTTTCAATTTTTCGGTTCCTTCCTTAATGTATTTCAAACCATGTGAGAAATGTCTTTAATTCACCATTCGATAAAGATTTATGTGGTTCTTTCTGCTTTGTGTTTAGCTTTAAGGGCTTGTGTCTGTGCGCGTGGGCATGCACAGACACAGCCAGAAAAATTAGGGGTTTATTTTACATTTAAACAAAATATGTAGCCAAATATGCATGCACTCTGCCATTTTCCAAACCTTTGAGAACACTGTTTTACAGTTAATTTTTCATTTTCATTGCACCCTCTCCAACTTTTCTATGAAGCTGTCATTTAATGTCTGGGTGATTTTGTTAAGATGGTAAAAAACAACTTTTCTCAGCACCTGCAGAGTTTAAGTGTTTATGCAGAAAATCTGCAAGCTGTGTTTCCAGCTCATTTCGGACTTCTGTTAAGTGTGAAACTTTGTCCATTCCAGCGACTGTCCTCATAGCTGTCTCTGTATTCTGCCTCAGCAGACTTCTGAAGGGGTAGTGAAGACACTGTGGTCCTCATCAAGAGAAAACAATTGTTTGCTTCTATGGGGTTTCTCCAGGAGAGAACAACTGTTGTAAAGATACCTTCAGACCTGCACAACTACAAGGATTTTGTCTCAAAAAATGTTTTTGCAACATGTCTTTTCAAGGAAATCACATTCTTGCAAAAAAATTTATATTTTGCATTTTGTTTTGGCTGCTGACAAACATACAAAAAACGAATGTGGAGATTATTGGTTAAATTTACAAGCATGAAGAATACGTTTCTTGTCATTTAAGGCTGAACCGTCATGCTGTGACAAATGTATTCTCTGGTTAAACAGTATGAATTAGTTAGTAAAACCTCCTGATAGATCATCTCAGATCTCCTATCTGACTTCTGCTAACAGGGCAAACTTTACGCCTGTCCGCATGGAACTGTTAAAGCTAATTGAAAAATGAAATGCATGGTTTTCTGAAGACTGAAAGTCTTAGACTTTATTTTAAAACTAAATCTACTTTTGTTCATCTAAATGTTTTGATACCATTCCTGTAAAGGGTCAGCGAGGTTTAACGGGACCTGAAGGACCTGCTGGACGACCAGGTCCTAAAGGTGAAACTGGACTTCCAGGACCATCTGGAGAAAGAGGGTCACCTGGTCAAAAGGTAAACAAAAGAAAAGCAATAATTCTTAGTAAATCCTAATTAAAATCAAGTTTCACAGACATTTTTAAATGCATGATCCATTGGTTCAGGGAGAACCTGGTCTGCCAGGAGACAGGGGAGCCCCTGGTAAGAAAGGTATGACGGGGGCTGTTGGTAATCAGGGCAAGAAAGGTGACCCAGGACTCAAAGGACAACCAGTGAGTAATTGAAAAGAAATGTTTTATTACTACTACAGTTTTGTGTCTTTAATAAGTTGATAAGACATAATAAATGTATATTTGCTAATTAGGCTCAAAGGGGTAATTACAATGCTTTTTATAATGATGCTGTTGCAGGAACACTTAGAACAGGCCTTCAAGAACTTTTATGCTTTCTAAAACCACTCTCTAAATTTAGCTCTTGTGTCTATGTAACTGATCTGCAGTGGGCTACAATGTTAGTGTTTGATATTTTTCCATCTTGTGTTGAGGTTGACAAATGATTTGGGTGAGCTGGGGAATGGAAACATTCCACCTGGCAGGGCCAAGTTATGTAACACTCCAGAGGTTTAAGAAGGAGGAAAAAAAAAAAGAGGCTTCACCTCACTTATGTAACTCGTCAAAGCAGAAAAAGAAAAGAAACTACATTCTATCCCCCGCTCTGGTCCTGGCTTCTCCAGTTATCTCGGCTAATGCTCGCAGAGCAGAGAGGAAACTCCAGCCCCCGGGTCAGATCACTTTACACTTCTCAGTGAATACGCTTTCCCAGCCAAAGACACCAGTCTGAAAACAGAGCTGTCCAAAGGATGTGAACGATTGGCTGTGCAAACACACTGTCTGCCCACCTGGGCAACGGCACTCAGACAAGAAAAAGACAGCAGACATCAGTCAGAGGAGTGTGTGTCTTGGAAAAGCACAAAAATGTGAATTGGGGCTACTGTAGATCTGAAAAAGATCTGCTTCTGTCCATGCTCTTTTGAAAAAAGCAAATTAAAAAATGATGTCTAGTATTTAAAATGAGTTGAAAAAGTATTTAACTTACTTTCCACTTGCTCTGCATGTTTATTTCACAAGTGTATTGGATGTCATCGCCTCCCTTTTTCTTGTTTGTGTGATGTAGGGGGAACCTGGTGATTCTGGAATGGTTGGTTTGCAAGGCTTTCCAGGACCAAAGGTAAGACAAAAACACCACTGGACAAACACAATGTAAAACAAATATCTAATGTTTTCACATTTTGTAGGGGCCAAATGGTGATTTAGGGCCAAGAGGTTATCCCGGTCCCAAAGGACCTGTTGGTGCTCTGGTGAGTCCAGTCAAAATCATGAATGCAGTTAATTTGCAGATTATCAGCAAATATATATCAAATGCAGGAGTTACATCTTTAGTATCTAGATATAGAGCTGTAAACTAGTCCCTTTGTCTTTCATTTTGCACCAGGGAATAGCAGGACCTGTTGGCCCAGATGGAATGATTGGCCCAATAGGAATACCGGTAGGGTTTTTTTTTTTCTACGTGTGTTCATATTTTAAGCAGTTTTTTTTTACCCATTATAAAGTTAGAGTCAAAAGCAAATCTGGCTGTTTTTATGTAGAGGTTTTACTCTCCCACAGGGGCCACAGGGTCCAAAAGGAAACAGTGGCGAAATGGTAAGCCCTTTTGGTATTCCAAAAAATGTGATATGTAGTATTTCTAGTATCCTAACTGTTGTGCATCAGTGCCTCAGCTGTCTCTAACAACAGAACTGTTTGTTGATGAAGAACTTAGATTATGTTTTGCATCATTAGCTTTTTCCTAAGGTAGGAGTCCTGTCTGTTGCTCACTGTCTCCTGGACTTGAGGGGAAATATCTTGAACTACGCAATCCACAGTCACTTTTGTAAACTTGTTTATAGTCTGGAGCGTGACTGTATATAGAAACCCACCTCAGCTTAAAAGCCTTCACATTTTAGTCCATGAAACACATAAAAAATACAATTTTACATAAAGGGAATTTAATGCTTGTCTCAACATTAAACTACTAATGTAAAATGTATGAAATTTCACCAAAAAAAGCTTTTTTTTATGATAGGGTCTTTAATTAATATAGACTCAACAGCCACTTTATTTGCTACACCTTGCTGGTACTGAATTGAACCCTCTTTTGCTGTCAGAAATGCATTCATCCTTGGTGGCATGGAATCAACAAGGTACTGGAAACATTCCTTAGAGAGTTTGGTCCATATTGGCATGATAGCATCACACAGTTACTGCAGATTTGTCGGCTAAACATCTATGATGTCAATCTCCAGTTCCACCACATCCCAACAGTCCATTGGGTTGAGATCTGGTGACTGTGGAGGCCATTTAAGCTCAATGATTTCATTGTCACGTTCAAGAAACCAGTCTGAGATGATTCAAGCTTTATGGCATGACGTCATAAACCATCAGAAGATGGTACACTGTGTTCATAAATGGATGGATATGGTCAGCAACAATACTCAAGTAGGCTGTGGTGTTGTAACCATTCTCATTTGGTAATAAGGGGGCCAAAGTTTGCACAGAAAATATCCCCATACCATTACAGCACCACCACCAGCCTGAAGCAATGATACGAGGATGGATCCATGCTTTTATGTTGTTGATGCCAAATTCTGACCCTACCATCTGAGTGTCAAAAAATGGAGACTCATCAGACCAGGCAACATTTTTCCAACCTTCTATTTTCCAGTTTTGGTGAGCCTGTGTGAATAGTAACCTCAGTTTCCTGTTCTTAGCTAACAGGAGTGGCACCTGGTGTGATCTACTGCTGCTGTAGCCCACCTGCCTCGAGATTGGACTTGTTGTGTATTCAGAGATGGTTTTCTGCATGCCTTGGTTGTAACTAGTGGTTATTTGAGTTACTGTTGCCTTTCTATCAGCCGGAACAGTCTGGCACTTTTCCTCTGACCTCTGGCATCAATAGGGCATTTCTACCCACAGAACTGCTGCTCACTGAATAGTTTCATTTTTTGGGACCATTCTCTGTAAATCCTAGAGATAGTTGTGGGGGAAAATCGCAGTTTATCAGCAGTTTTTTTTTTAAATACTCAGACCAGTCCGTCTGGCTTCATAGTCTCTTAAATCACCTTTTTCCCCATTCTGATGCTCGGTTTGAACTGTTTGACCACGCCTACATGCCTAAATGCATTGAGTTGCTGCCATGTGATTGGCCAATTAGTAATTTTCCTTAACGAGCAGTTGGACAGGCATGTCTAATAAAGTGTCCAGTGAGCGTGAATGGATGTTACAATCCATCAGAAGACTGCACTGCTGCTTCACAGAGATAGAGGGAACCATGGCCTCTACTTTTTTCTGTATACTTTCTTCATTGAGCAAATGCTCTCGGCCAGCAATTTGCATAATTCATGACTTTCTTTTATGTTTGTCACTTTCAGGGGCCTCAAGGACAACAAGGAAGTCCGGGACCCAGAGTACGTGTTAACATGCATGCATTATTGATCATCTTTGAATAATCTAATGAGCTCTTATTGCTCAGGTTTAAAAAAATGTGTGATACATTAATATTTTATGTGGTGTAACCTTTTTAATTCTTTCCACAGGGACCCCCTGGTGCTCCGGGTCCGTCTGTAAGTATACTGTGTCAGACAAGTTTAAATAATCATGTTTTATGTAAAACACAAGGGACTTAAGATTGTAGGAGTTTGAACTGTAATCCTAAGGTGGTGTTTAGACAGTTGTTTTTTTTTTTTTTGGCACTTCAGTATTTTTTCTCACTCTGAGACTCATTTAAAATCTTTTTGTGACACAGAAACTGAGCTTTTTCTCTTCTCTTTTCTTACTGGAATAGCAGTGGTGTAGTGGATGCCTTATTGTTGACTCACCTGACGTGATAACTGTAATGTTTGCTCTGACTGGAATGTGTTATTCTTTCCTTTGCTGAAGTCAGGAATGCAATGGTTTGTTGATGGAATTCTGACTTTACCGCTTTTCTCCGGCGCTCAAATGTGATATAATATGCAAAAGCTTTTCTGTGAGATGGTTGTATGTTGGTTTTCTAAATTCTGAGAAAAAGCTTACAACTAAAAACATCTCAGTTTAATTCCAAGCAGGGCTCCAAAACTGTTTTGTTTTTTTCCGACCAGATGTGTTGATTTTATATTCGCAGAGGCTCAAGCTTTATGATGACTCAGCAATCTACAGTTTATCAGATTCGAGTGCTGCACTAGGAACTGAGGTAAGGTACAGGTTACAGATGAATGAGTTGGTTCATTATTAACTGTTTGCCAATGAATCACTTTGAGGCTTTATATCCTTTGTTTCATTGCTAAATAGAGTTTTCAGAACACAGAGATGACCCTACCAGACCAGAATACAGAGATAGTTAAGACCCTTCGATACCTGAGCAACGTGATTGAGAGCATTAAAAAGCCTCTGGGCATGAGGGACAACCCGGCTCGTGTCTGCAAAGACCTTCTGGACTGTCAACACAGACTGAAAGATGGTGAGCTTTGCACACCATGCTCTGAGAAAGAACTTTTTAGGTGGAGTAGAGTAAATCATTTTCACCTGCTCATTATTTTCCATCTTTGACTGGGACATTCAGATTGGTTCTGGATTGATCCAAACCTGGGCTGCACTTTGGACGCCTTCAAAGTCTTTTGCAACTTTACTGCAGGAGGACAAACTTGTTTACACCCAGTGGCTTCCAATAAGGTATCTATGAACTTGCGTTGAGATAATTTTATAGTTCTGTGTAGAGCCTTTATACACAGGACCTCTACCGGTGTTTACTTTTATATTGTGACTTTTCTGGCACCGTTATTATACCCCAAACACAAGATGACAGTAACTATTCTGATTCTAAAATCAAAACAAACAGTGAAGGAGTAGAGTAGGATGGATAACTTTATGAGATGAAGCTCAAGGTGACGCTGTTTAGGAGTCGGTGTTGCTGAGATGAAGTCCATTTTTTAGCCCAGTATTGGCATCCTTTATGGAAATCTTTGTCATTTTTATTAGTGGGTAAATAAGTCAGATAAAAGACCTGTAGAACGTTTTTCATATGTTTCATCAATAGTACCCAACTCTGATTGTTCTTTACTAGCATCTTGACAGCTAAAGTTCAAACAGAGATTAAAGAGGGGTAGCTGTGTCCCTGAGGTTCTGTTGCTTCTTGAGACAGTTGGAAATGTGATGTTTTCTCCGTGTTGAAAAGAGGTAGCAAGCCATCTTCTTTGCTGAGTCTGGAGCGTTGTGGGAGAATGCCCTCTATGCAGCACTGGTAGAAGGATTTGCAGGAGATTGAGTGATGCTGTTCCTTCTCAGTATTCTGAGGAAACCATCTTTGCTGGTCATATTTCAGAAGTTTGGAAGTGTTTATGCTCCCGGTCAGGCATACCACTATCTGGACTCAAAGGAACTTGAAGTCAATTGTTATCTCAACACAGTCTCCCTTGATCAAAAGTGGGAACTAATCAGTTTCTAATCTCCTGTATAGTCAATTATCAGTTTCTTTGTTCTTGTGGTGTGTGCCTCTCCTCAGGCTATACAGACTGTGCAGTAGAGTCTGATCTCCTGACCTGAATGCCTTCTGTTCTCTGAGCAGTGGTTGGATGTTCTTGGTCATCCAAGGCTTTTCTGGTTAGGATAAACCTGATGCATTTATTCACTGTGACAGCATCAATGCATTTTCTTATGTAACACAGGACATTGCTTGTGAACTCTCCCACGGCTTGTTGTTCAAACACCTCCCTGCTTGTTCTGTTTAAGCATTCTTGCAGCAGCTGGGAGGCAGCATCAGGCCGAGCAGCTGTTAGCTCGCTGAAACTTAAATGCAAATGATTTCGTATTCGTTTATCATCACTGTAATTATTCTTCTCTGGGTGTATTTGAGGTTTTTAACGTGTCTGCGATGACAGAGTGGTGCTTACTTTCCCAACAGATGGTTTTCGATGTCGGGAAAGTCCAAATGAAGTTTCTCCATTTACTGAGCAACGAAGCAAGCCAAAGCATCACACTTCATTGCCTGAACAATGCAACCACCAGCTCCATCAGAACCACACACAGAGAGAAGAGCTCTATTCGCTTTCAAGGCTGGAATAAACAGACATTCGAGAAAGGCACACTGCTTGAGCCACATGTGCTGCAAGATGAGTGCAAGGTAAAGACACCTGCAAACGTTCAACATGAGTGTGACTGCTGTAAGACTTGAAAAAAATGCCTTTGTGTCTTTCTCATGCATGGAATCAATACAGAAAGTATCTAATTTCTGTCATTTTCTTTCCCTTTTTTTAGACTCAGATTCAAGATGGCAGCTGGCATCAGTCTCGCTTCGTTTTCCACACTCAGGACAGTCAACAGCTACCTATTGTGGACATACAAGAAGTTCCCACTTCTCAGCTTGACAGGCAGCAGCGCATGGAAGTCGGTCCTGTCTGCTTCCTCTGACACAGACATCATCCTGTGATCTGCTCACACAAACCAGTCAGACCCACAGATGTCAAAACAAAGCTTACACAGCAGGACACATTGAAGACTTGTTTGCCTTGGCTGGAGCGCATTGACTGGGTTTTTTTGTCCAACTGCAAAAGACCTAAACAAAATGACCCACAGAGCATCCAGAATAAGAGGGAAAAGGAGATCGGTTCATGCTGATATTTATCAAAATGTGTAAAGTAAAGCTTGTTTCACTTTTCTTTTTGCTTTAGTGCATAGGTTGTCTGCATATGGACCCATATCACTCCGGATCACAGGGTAGGGCCACCCGATGCAGCAGCCTATCCACGCCCCAAATCCCCCACTCTCCTTTAGCTTTCACCTCAAACACAGATGATCCTGAGAAGGAGCCCAACCCGAAAAATCACCTCTGCACGGGGCGCTATCTAACATGGAGCTGACACAAGCGCTATGGCATGTGGATACCATATGACTGCTCTTACACTTCTCACATCAGAGGCTTTACTTTGCATTGATGTTTTTGTCTTTGGTCCTCTCCACTTGGACTTGTACATCTTGACAGATGGTGCTCTACCTCTTTGTGGTTATTTGCTTTTCAGAACAGTTGCAAATGCTAGTTTGACTTTGTGTTGTATGTACCGGTTACATCAAGGTTTATGTTGTATGAGTACTTATGTTGGTTTGGTCATTTCTAATTTATGAACCAATTTTTGATACACTAGATATTTTTGTAGCTTCTCCCTCTTTGTGGTAGGCTCCCAAACCTATCATTGGTGCTACAACAAAGTCGTTGATATTTCCTGTGTATATATTGACAGTACATTTTATGTTTATTTATAATCTTTTTTTTCCACTTTACTGAACCACAGTAAGTTATATTCTCACAGAACCATTTGATCAATCAAAATCTAGTTTAAGGAATATTTATGTTCACATCTGTTTCTGTTGCTCTCAGCTCAGTCAGAGGGAGTTTACTCACTGGCAGGTACAGCTAGCCAGATCTGGAACGTATAGTCGCCATCTTCTTCAGCAGAGTGTCATCATAGAAAATTCTGGGGGGAACACCATCGGACGCAAATTTGTGAATAAAAATAAATAAATGAAATATTTTACCCACAAAGGGTTTTAGTGCTGTTTCTGATGTTGATTTTTTTTTTTTTTTTTTAAGTACAGAACCAGAGCAAAACACACATTTTCTTATCTTGTTTTTGTCCCTTTTGGGGGTGATGTGAGGAAGTTGGAGTACCTGGAGATAACACAAGCATGGGGTAAACATGCAAACTCCCCGCAGAAGGGTCCCCCCATTGGTGATTCTGTTCCAGGTCCCCCAGCCAGGACTTGAACTGGGGGCCGTCATGGTGTAAGGCAAGAGCAATAACCAATGGACCACCATGCAGCCCCCAGAACAACACAACTTGATGGCAAAATGTTTTCTTTTTTTGTCTTGGACAGTTTCCCTTTTGTTTTAATGATCACTGATATTTTTGAAAGAGGCGCTTAATGTTTGTTTTGGTAAAGGAAAAATGGTCTGGTCTTATTTTAAGAAGCATAGGATTTATCTTTTGGCTAAAATTCTCTACACTATTGATATGAATCCTTAAATTGCATTCATACATTGTGCTTTGGTTTGTAGAAAATGATTAGAAAAAAACACTTAGATTTTTTTTTTTTAATTAAGCTGCAGTGAATGGATGCATGCAGGACTGTCACATGGGAAACCAGGGTTTGTTTCCCAGGGGGCATGATGAGCTTCATCTAGGGTGGGTCCTTGGGCAAGACACTTGGGCAAGACACACACTACTGTCTTAACTATGTAGCCACAGGGGGACTCAGGTTTAGATTTTCCTGTGCTGGTCCCCAGCCCGGCTCAAATACAGGGTTGTATCAGGAAGGACATTCAGCATAAAGATCTCTGCCAAACCGAATGTGCAGGTCAGTGAAAGCTGATTTGCTGTGGCGTCCTCTGACGGGATAGGATGACGATTTAGCTGTGAATGGTTGTAAGATGCTTCTAACAAAAATGTGCATTTTCAGCCAATAGTTATTTTTCCCACTCCCAAATTTATCATCACATAACTCCTCACTTCTCCTGAACACACACACACGCGAAGAAGCCTTTATTGGAAATGTAAAAGGTAAATGGATAAAGATCACGGCAACTACTACCATCAGTCAAAATTATACAACTTTGAAGAAATTAGGTTTCTAGTTAGGTTAAAATCCCAAATCTGGGTCCACTTTGGCTTTCATGCTTAGTATCATTGTGGACATTACATCAGTCATGACAGAATGAGTATTTCATATTATTAATAATGTAAGTAGGGGTGTAACGATTAATCAATTAATTGACGAATCAATTTATATTTCTACAAACCATTGCTTTGTCGCAGTCAAGTTTTTAATCAAATCGACCTATGCCATTCCCCTGCGACAGACTGGCGACCAGTCCAGGGGTGTACCCTGCCTTCGCCCATGAGTAGCCGGGTTAGGCTCCGGCAACCCCGTGACCCCGAAAGGGATAAAGCGGATTGGAAAATGAATTAATGAATGACCTATGCCATTATAAAATTGTCACTGAATAAAATAGATCGATTTTATAATATTTGAAAATGACATTTGAATTGAGGCACGACAGGTTTATTTTATTATTTTGCTACAATGTAAAAACCAAGCCCAGGCAACAAAAAATGATCAACCACATTAAAGTCCAATGTGTGGAAACACTGAATTTCGCAGACATGTGACCACAGTGTGATAGATTGTTCCAATAATGCTCTGATTACATCATTTTTATGTGGAAAAACAACAGTGAGGTGAGCTTTATGAAACGAAAATATGAATGGATTTGCCATTAATTCTCGTTTACTTGTGTGTACACATATTTAATTTAAACTTGATTATTCATTTATCGACTATGAATTATATAGTCAACCACAAATTATAATCTGAATTGAATCATTGTTAAAATGAATTGTTACATCCCTAATTTTTAAGTAATAAGTTGTATATTTTGTATACATATATTGTGTCACAGCCCGACAGTCAACTCCACCTGAAAATAGAGGAGAATAGAAAAAAGTAAATATGCTCTTTTTAATGTACTTTCTATTTTTGCCAACATTATACTCACGTAAACAGCTTGTATCTAGGCCAATCTTCGTGCAACACTGGTCAATCCATTCCTTTTCTACACGTGTCTTCATTTGAGAGTTTAACTTGTCTGAGCGCTCCTTTGTAGTTCAACGTTTTGGCCACCCGGAGGCGCCAGCGAGCATACTCCAAACCGGAACTTGTGCTCACGTGCTGCTGCTGCAGACGGAAGAAAGCTTGTTTTGAAGCCGCCATTCGTTTCTCCAACGTGACGCCAGTTTTGTATGTGATATACCGGTACATGAGTTTCATCGAGGCACAAAACATGTCTTCTTTAGATAGTAAAGCCGAGCTCGGGCTGGAAGAAGGGCAGAAAACCATACAGAGCAAAATATCGCTATCTGAGTAAGTGGTGTGAATAAAAATAGTCGCGTGCAGCCAGTGGACTTTTGCATCGCTGTTTTTAAATATTTGAAAGATTTTTTAAAAACATTTAATCTATCTTATATTCTTTAATGTATGAATATTTTGCCGTATCGTGTTCGAGCTCTGTAAAATTGTGTTTTTAGCTTAATTACTTCAAAACACCATCTTCCCCACTTTTCTCTTTGATCTCATGACGACTTTTTAAAAGGAAATGGAATTTGATTAAAACAATACTTTTACGTAAGTTTTCTATTTAGATCATGATGGAAATGCAAATTACTAAACTATTTAACCACATGGAAGGCTTTGCGTACAACGTTTTACACCGTCCCATAACTAAGTGCAGATAGAGCTGTACATTTTCATTAGAAAACTTCAATTGTCATATTATAGCAAAATATGAAATGTTTTTTTTCCGCTTTGCAGTTGTGGTGTTTGTGGATCAGAAAAATCGAAGTACAGGTGTCCCGCATGCCTCAGGCATTCTTGCAGGTAAGTAGTCTGCAGTCATTCAGGGGCTTTATATCCATAGAAGAATTACGCCAAACCGTGGAGGGTTGAGCGAATTTGGTTTATCTTTGGATTTAAATAGGATGCCCTTCCCGACATAATCATCTGCATTTGTCCTATGCATCTGAAAAACCCTGGATTGTGGCCTTTTGCGTTGGCATTATTCACTGGGTCTTGTAAAAGCCTTACATTAAATTTGTGGAAACCTTGTTTTTTTTTTTTTTTTTTTTTTTTTAATGTTCTGCTGTGGTTCCGTTTCACATCTTGAGCTAATGTCCTCTGGAGTAATGTTTAGTAAGATCATCATTTGTTTTTCAATTTCATTATTTGCACACATGGAGTCTTGTTCTTGTGTTTCTTTGTGTCTTTCTTGTTAGTCGTCTCAATTAGAATAAAAATGGCCATTGTTACAACTGGGAGTTTAGGCTGTGTTGGTTGATGGAGGTCAAACAAAAGGCAACGAAGAAGAAAAAGATGTGAGTTTTGGCTCTTGTGTTGGACAATTGTTGACAATGTTGATATTTTACTTTCATAAATGTAATAAAGAAATTAAGCAGCTAGTATGAAGACCTTTTTAATGGTTTTACCTTTTTTAATTGTTGATGTATGTAGGAAAAATATCCTCATCACGTGTTTTAGTCTGAAATTCATATAGAAGTTTAATCTGATTTATTTTTGTAAGTTGCACATTTCGTGACAGGTCAGAAGTTTAAAATGGATCAGAGTTTAATCTGTGAGTTAGTAGATGTTATATCATATAATGCAACAGTAGGAAGATGTTTTCAAAGCTGGAGGGTAAAGTTTATTTTGACTCGTAGCCGGTAGCAACGTGCCACTGTTCTTTTTTTTTTTTTTTTTTTTTTTTTATTCCGCAAATATTTTGGAGGGCAAGCTGCAGTGTTATATAACTCAAAAGAATCCAGGATCGACTTTAAGGTCATGCCAGAAAGTTTCATTCCACCTTTTTTTTCTTCACTTTATACGAGTTGTTGAATAACCCTCTTTCATTGTCATCTGTTGTTCTAGGCATCATTCATCAGGCCTTTTGCATATTTTGTCATGATATAGTCCTGTCTGGTACAGGCTAAATGCCCGTCTCTCAGCAAACGTCTGAACATGTGTGTTTGTGCTAGGATTAAATCCCCACATTTGTTTGGTTTTCTAAATTCTGCAGAATTTTTTCTTTTCTGCTGCAACCACTTTGAGCAAAAATGAAATGAGCCATTTTCATTTCAGTGTTGAAAACATTGACTGACATGTTTGTGTGTATTTATTTCCAGCTTGCTGTGCGTGAAAAAGCACAAAGATGACTCGGGATGCAGTGGCGTCAGAAACAAAACGGCGTTTGTGGCTTTATCCCGCTTTGATGAAATGGCTCTTCTCAGCGGTGAGCATCTCCTCAATAAATTGTCATTTTTGCATGTCAGAAGGATCTTTGAATTTTCTCACTTTATATCTATAAAATGTTAGAATGCTGATTCTTTTTTAAGGCTGTAATTAGTATTTGAATACTTAGATATTGGGATTTTTTTTTCCCCGTAAATTTGAGTACGAATATTTGCAACGTCTGAGATCAGTGATTTGCAACCTTTATAAATCTAATGGAGTATAGAAAAAAATACTCTTCAGTCAATGTAATTTATGCTCTAAAAGGCAGAATGATGTTGGATTTTTGGATAAACTAAACAAGCCAAATGCGCTCCTGTCAGCGGATGTAAATAAATCTTTA
Source organism: Adrianichthys oophorus (assembly GCA_036245035.1). Lineage (NCBI taxonomy): Eukaryota > Metazoa > Chordata > Actinopteri > Beloniformes > Adrianichthyidae > Adrianichthys > Adrianichthys oophorus. The sequence continues at coordinate 11,383,252 of BSAI01000138.1, forward strand.
AAATAAAGTGTTGGTGAAGCTTCTCATTTTCAAACTAAAGCTATTGAGTGTTTTTCATAGATTAAAAAAGAGACTGAAGTTCAGTTTGCTGTAATTAGTGCTGCAAAAAGCAAAATAGTTTTAAATCTATAAAACATAAAATAAATAGTTTAAAATAAAATCTATCTATCTAATCAAAAATCTAATTTATCTACTGGAACTGATAGAAAAAAATGTGGAGAACATTTTCAGTCTTTCTTGTAAAATTAAACAGAGCAACAATGATTTTAATGTTTTGTTTGCTGCTCGAGTTAACCAGGAAGTTGAAAGAAAAACTTTTGAGTGTCTCATTGCTTAAAGTGATAAATAGCATTTGTTTCTTTTTTGAAATCTTTGTGTTTTTATGTGTTATGTTTTGTTGATTCTGATCTCTTGTTCTAAATAAAGGCATGAATGATGGCATTTCAATGCACGTTATTTTAATCTTCATTAAGGTTGCAATGGATAACAGATGACCCATGATCTGTGTGGATCACTGACCACGGTTCAGTACACAGGTGCACTTTAATTAAATTCTCCGTTCGCACGCATCAAAGTTGTTGCTTTACACTAGTCCAAAAAAGTGTTAACCTGAAGCTCCTGCTGCGTGTGGGAGGAGCTTCTGTTAAATGTTTTTCTTGCCCTCATCACGGAGGATGCGAATGATGAGAGATCAGGTCTATTTATTTTGAAAAGCTCTACAAAAGCATCAATGAGCAGTGCCCGTCTCCATGTGTGGGTTCATGAAATCATTCACTCTCCCAGTGAGCAGCATAGATATTCATATAAAGGTGAAGAGCGGCAGCTGCCCCGCACTATGGCAGGAGAAAGCCGCTGCTCTCTGTAACCAGTGGGAGGAGTTTATTGCATCAAGGGAAACTAAATTCTGCTTCTCTTACTTTTTTTAAAAAATAAAATTGTGTTTGTTTTTTCCTCTAGATTCAATTTCTCATAATGCACTTTGCTAATAAGGGCATCCTGAGGATGAGGATTTTATAAATAAGAATATCTTCAGTTCAAATATGTCGTTAGTTTTGTGGGGGGTTGTTTTATAAATAGGCCTCAATGAGCAATGGTGTTATATGTTATATATGTAATGTGTAAAATGTTATAATACAAGTAGTACTTTATTTATGCTTTTAAAAATATATGTTTTGAAGCCTAAAAATAATTTTGTAGACTTTTATTTTGCTGTTTTTTTCTGTTCTTTATTTTTTCCATTTTACTGATCCGAAAAATGATCCGAACCGCAATTTTAAACTGTGTCACGATTTGAACCATGAATTTCATGATCTCTTGCAACCCTAACTTTCATTCATCCAGTTAAAAGACACACATATAACAATTATTCAGACACATTTAGATTAAGTAATAAGAATTGTGATTCAGTCTGTTAATCGTTGATCCCCACTTCAGTGACAATTCACAGCCCTATTCATTTTAACTTGTCAAATGACTTTGCATTCAGACTTTTTTCTTTTTATTTCCTATTTATTTTAATGTGAAGTTGAGCTTTTAAATTTCTGGATTTGAACATCTTAAAGGGTCTATACCATGAAAAATCAACTTTTTGAGCTTTTAAGTGTGTAATAATGTGCATTCCTCACTATAAATGCTAACACAGACACGTGCAGTGTCTCCTCGAAGTCAGTGGTGATCAGTAAAACACTTTCATTACAGGTCTAACAGGTGTTTGTGTGTCTCTAATAGGGTTTGGCACCATAATTCGGCTCTAAGTAGGAACCGTTATGACTTACGTGGTTCTACCGGAACCAAAAAAAGTTGCTGCATTCGGTTCCTCATTTTGGTGCTTCGTTTCAGTGACGCATTCTCGTGCTACCATGACAACGGGCCCCACCATGTATGAAAAAGTCAGCTTTTTGTGAAAAAGTAACAAGAATAAACTCTGCGGAGTCTGTGCCCATTTGTCACTGTTCTGCTTTGCATTTGGGAAGAGAGGTAGGCATTATTTTTATTTTGAAAGTTAAAAAATTGGCACAGAATAAGAACTGAACCAAAACAAAAGAACCGCTTTTGCACCGGAGCCGAATAAAACCCAGTCGGTGCCCAACCCTAGTCTCTAACAGTGGCTGGGCTCCTTCAAGATGCCAAGTGGCCCCAGGATGGAGCCTTGGGGAACTCCACATGTAATTTTTGTTGGCTCTGATGTGAAGTTACCAATAGACACAAAATATTTCCTGTTTTCCAAGTACGTTTTGAGCCTGTTTGGCCCAGGGAGACCCACCCAGTCCTCCAGTCGTTTGAGTATTATAGCGTGGTCGACTGTATCAAATGCGGCACTGAGATGCCATAAAACTAGCACAGACATATTTCCACTGTCTTTCCACAGAAAGGTGCGTGTGTCTCGAGGTAAATGATTCACATGAAAGCAAAGAGGATCTTTGATACAGAGCTTCAAATAGAAAATAAACGTTCACAGCCAATGCTAATCAGAACATTGTACAATGTTCTCATAATTTCAAAAACATCCTGAAATGTTCATCTGATGGTGGTGTCTGCTTTTTATGACCACATTTTCCTGCAAAATAAACCCATTAACCATCACCATTCTGTCTGTGGTGGAATACCCGCTGAGCTGGCTGCCACATTTTTGGAATAAACGTCCGGGCTACTAAAGACAGATGCACAATATGCACATCCATCTTTGCAAAAATCTGGATGTTTGCTTTCGTGGAAGAAATGCAGACACTCTGCGGAGGCCGGCTCTAGGTTGACTTCACAAATTTGGCGGCACCCACAAGGAGCAAACGGCAGTGCCTCAAAGGTTGAAGTGTCTTACTTTCGGATAGAAAAAGAGTTCACAAAAATAAGCCATATTTCATAAATAATTTGTTCTTTCTGCCGAAGATAAAATATGGTCATACATATGGGTGTAGTTTACTCTGAAAGGCTTAAGAAAAGCATGGTATAGGCCCTTAAAAAAATCTAGAATTTTGGTTTGTCTTTTTGACCATACATCTATGTTCAGATATGTAGATTCCATCCAAAATGTTGAATCATCTAAAGGACTATGTAGAGTTGATTGAGTTTTTGCTTCAAAGAGTCTAAAAAGCTGTGCTTGTTATGAATCTCATTTTAATTAGTATATAAATACAAATGTCCAAACTCTGCAGTCAGAATTTAAGGAGGCCTCAAAACTTGTATTACTTTGAAATACAGTGTTGATTGTCTGGTTTTAGGTTTTTCCACTGATCACTATAACAGATCTTTCTATAAACTTTCACCTGTTCTGTAGATTACAGATTTCTGGAGGACACTGGGAGATTTTCTGATGGTGCCAGCAGAGACAGTCTGGCAAGAGTTCCTCGGACAACTTTTAAAGTAAGCCTGTAACTTCTAGATTTGGTGTGTTTTGTGGAGTCGTGGAATGACAGCTGTTTATTGTAACATGGTTAGGTACCCTTCAAGAATCCAGATGAATTTGAATAGAAAAGATTTCTTCATTTTTACTTAGAATTTTTTGCAAAACTGTTGTTTCCGGCTGCATTAAACCAAACAGATTAAAATGTCATTTTCTAAATATTTGAATCCTGTTAGTTTGAGATAAGTCCAAATTTATTTGATTTTTAAAAAAAAAAAATTTTAAATTAAGTTAAAGTCCAACTTCAATCATCTTTTGATCTATTTTAAAAGCATCCCCAGTGGTCTTTTAGTCATGAATATGCATTTTTTTTGGCAAAATCTAAAAGCCTGTGCCGTTTTCCAGAGCATAGTTTCTACAGAGTAGTAGTTTGTACGTAAAAGTTCTTTCAAACTGGATTTTTGTTGTCTGCTTGTGATTCACCATGTTTAAATAAGGAAATACTCAAAAATGCAGGTTTAATCTTAATTTTATTTATAAGTGTCATCCATTATGAGAAAATGCTACAAAAACATGAATTAAAACAGCAAAAACACGATTTTAATTGTAGTGGGTCTTAAGAAGAGCGCGAGCGGTTGTCAACCCCGTCCGCCGGGTCTCCACCCCTCTCTTGACTGCTACTACCCGGCTTGAGCAATTTGCTCTCAGGCTGGCCTTCCTTGTGAAAGCCACCTCACACCCTGCAATGAACTTGTAACCCATCCAGGGTATAACCCACCTTCACCCAACAGTGGCAAGGATAGGCTGCAGCAACCCCATGACACCACTTGGGCTTAAGCAAGTTAAAAAGATGAACGTGGTTCAGAAGGCCGCCTTTTTAATACAAAATAATTGCTTTTAAATGAGAAAAACTGGAAGCTATAAAACCTGGATCTTGCATTATCAGACAATAACTTTGCAAAATAGTTTCATTTTGAGATTTGGAACTGCAAACCTAAATGCAGTCATTTAAATTCTATTTCTTCAGAATGCATTATTTTTTACGTTGTAAAATTTCCAATTTTCTAGAGGAGAGGGCCCTGCTGTTTTCCAACACTCCCAACTGAAATGGCATGCAGGGATGCTTTTTATGTGTATGTTTTATGGTGGGGGTGCGGTTGATATTACTTTTGCAATGCTCAAAAATCAATCAAAACTTAACGAGTCTCATTTGCACGGACAAAATAAATGCCGGGCACATGAGGATTGCTAGTTCTTTCCTCCAGGACTCTGCAAGTGCAATAATTCGTTATTAGCCCTGAACACTTCCAACATTTAATAAATCTCCTAAATCCCCTCTCATTTTGCCAGTTTGAAGTTATGAAATGGCCAAAGAGGGAAAGTCTTGTCCTTTGAATAAGAAGAGGTTTAATTGGTATTGAAACTTACACAACCAGATTTATTGATGTAGCCCAGATGTTTGATGTTTTATGCATTGCCTCTTGGAGCAGATAAAAACCCACGTTGACTTTTCCAGTCGTCTGAGTTATCAGTCGGTCTGTGGTCTCGGCAAATCCACTCAGGGCCGTGAACTCTTCCTCACATCCCTTTTCCATCAGACCTTTGCTTTGTTTGAAGTCTGCTGCTGTGAAGTGTTTGTTTTACTTCAGAAGCTCTTAGGGTTTGCCTATTTTAGAAGCAGTTCTGTATTATGCTCTAAATCTGCCTGTGACACTGCTGCAAAATATACAACGGATCCTGGGTAAGGATCTGATTATCGTCCAGTTTTATAACGCCGGTGTCATCAGTTAACGGTTCATCACGGGGCAACACAGCAAAAAAAAACCATGGCAGACCAATATACGCATGTAGTCCCCCTTGTGTGCAGCAGGTGGTGCGCAGCAGATATGCCCCTTTTTAAAAGCTGTGCAGAAGCAACAGAACACGTACATTTTATCAAAGTAGGGGTGCAGCGGATCATGGCTGATCTTTGATCCGTACAGATCAGTAGCCACGATGCGGATCACAAGTTGAAGATTTTTGTGTTTTATTGCATATTTGTGTTTTTCAAAATAAATTGTATGCTTTTATCTTATTTTGTCCCTTTTTTTCTCCTTTACTGATCCGAAAATTTATCGGAACCGTGAGTTTTGCAATCAGTTGCTCCCCTACTTTAAAGTGTAATTTTGTTCCATAATGCATCAATAAAAAACTTGATCCTCTGTTTGCTAACTTCTGATATGATTTCTTTGTGTCTGAATTTTACTACACAGCAATTTTCAGTTGTCATTTTCTGGACCTTCCCCTGCTAAGTTTTACATATGTCTGTTTTAATATGGTGGAGGTCTAATTTCATTGGGCTGCTGGTGGTTGTGCTGCAATAGGCTGTAACGCTTTAAGCTCTTTGTTCGAACAGTTTATGCCAATCTAAATGTAAATATTTATTTTCCCTCCAATGGTGGAGTGTAGGACACTCAGAGTATAGCTTCAATACACAACACAATGTTAAATCCAGTTCTTCAGATGTTTCTTTTATTAAGTAAAAAGAAAAAACTTAGGTTATCTTAGCTACACTTGCTTTTGCAGTTTGACCAAAGCTTCTGGATTTTCCTTTTTTTTCAGTTAAAGTTACTGGCTGCTCATGCCAGAAAGATGAACATTACTTTGAGGTTTCTTCCTTTCACCTTCACTAAGAGAAGAGAAAACTCCACCGTCTTCAATTCGAGGTAAGAGGACCAATCGTAACAATCAATTTCTGATAGTTCTGTAGTTAAAACGAGACAAATCCCAGAGAATGATTGATATCAAAGCAGAATTTTTTTTTAAGGAAATACATCTTCTATTTTTTTGCTTCCTTGAGCTGCCAATCCAATTTAAATAAAGTTTTATTGCAACAAACGTAAACTCTAAAAACGTTTTTGCTTAACTTTGTAAAATAAAAGGCTTGCTTAGTCAAATACTGACTAACATATTTTATCAAACTTATTGTATCATAAAAATCAACATTAAAGGAAAGGTGAAAAATCAACCCAAAATTGAAACAATAACATAAAATGATACTAATCTGCTCCATTATTGATCTAACCCTGCACATCTTCATGTTTTAATGTGTTCTGGAATCTACATTTAACATAAACACGTTTTTTTTTTTTTGTTGCTAATATTGTATTCAGCTTTGTGTGCAGTTTTGCCACAGGATGGCACTCTTGTTGAGCTCCTCTAACACCCATCTTCGCTTTTTTAAAACCTCTTCATATGTAAAACCATATAACTAATTTATATTTTCTCCTTTTTTGCTACTACATGTTATTTTATCTCACAATGTTTTGTTTTTGTATCAAGAGAATCAAAATAAAAAGTTTGAAATTGAACACTTTCACTTTTGAAAGTTACAGTGATGCACTTACTTTTACTAAAATCACCAAATGAGAAGATCCTTTTTCTGGTTGAGGAAAGGTTCTGGATAAAGGTTAACATTACATATGCAATCTTTTCATGTGTAATCTGAAATATAACGTATGTTGTCACCGGGATTTATGAGAAAACTAAAACGTTAAACATTTGTTTTTACCAAAAGATCCAGAAAAAAAATGGCACAGTTGAACCAATAATACCAGTTATTTTTGGAAACTAAAATATTTTGAGCTATTTTTCTAACATAGACCTTTTACCACACTTGACTTGATTCCACTGACTGTCTTGATATCGTTGGTGGCTTTTCTGTATTTCAGAGGAACCTTCTGCCGCTTGTTTTCCAATGTCTGAAGCACTCTAGCCTCACAGTAGAGGAACAGAAGGAGGGGATGGTTTTTGAACTTCATATTAACATTTTATGAGTCTGAAATTCCCAGAGACAATCAGGAGTGCCACTCAAATAAAGCTTTGTCAGTCCCTCCAGCTGGTGTTACCACACAGTTTTCCATCCTTAGTCTGCTGTTGTGATGGTGTTCAGGTGTTGGGTAAAGGAGGCTCATCTGAAGAAAATAGCTTCATGTCATGTTCTAGTGACAGACGCCAACACTCTGCTTTTACTTCCCAAAGGTAACTAGCCTGATAGCCTGATTGTTTCACAAAGCAAAAAAAAGTGGTATAAATTAATGTAATCAACAACAAAACAATAATCTTTGCATTTAGATTTATGTGATTTACATTTCTTTTTTTCTGACTGACAAACAAGCTAGGAATAGTTGAGAGAATGGTCTTCAAAAAGTACAAGTACATAATATAGAAAGCAGATGTGGGAACTGGTGTGACTTGAGCTGGTTAGCAACCTATTCAAGCTTTGCATCTGCTCTGCCAAAAAAGGATCATTACTGGCAGATGGCTGACCGGGGAGCATATTTCTCTCTTGTGTTTATTGTTGGCATCACAAATAAAAATAATTATTTACATGCTTTATAATGCTTTTTCCTTACCAGTTACTAACTTTTTAAAAAGCCGTCCGTAAAAAAAGAAATCACTAAAAGTTAAGAGGCTGCATCTAACTTGGTCCAGCCCAGGAGGGTATGAGTGTAATTGGTGGCGTTTGGCAGAATATTGAGGGTGGAATTATGTTTTCTTCATCCTCGTTCTGGCGTGACAGTGCATTTTCCTCGGCTTGAGAAGACTGAGCGACGCGTTGTAGAAGCAGTTATCCTGGATAATGACTGAGCATATTTCTGTAATAATTTGAGATAATTTGTTACATGAGCTGCTGTGGTAATTTTGCTCATATGATTTTATTCCATATTTGGGGACTAGCCTTAATTAACCCCAGCTTTCTCGGTTAGCAGGAAACGAATGTGGTTTCCAATTATTGACAGGTGTTACAGAACAACAGGCTTTAGAGTAAAAAAAAAATGCTAGTTAGTTCAAGAAAAAGTATCATTTTTACTTCTGTGAAATTTGACAACCACACTTTAAGTCAGCCTATGTCTTCATGTAGCAGAGTAAAAGGAACTCTGACTGCCAGTTAGTAGAAAATCTCTACATAAATGTATATGATTTACTGTTCAGAATCCTCATAAAACACATGTTAAAATGTCCAGCAGACAAAATTACAATCCAACAATACATTCCAAAAATACAATCCTAGCATTTAATGGTCAACCTATTGGAGGAGAAATTTTTTATCTTACCAAAAACTGTCTAAAAATGTTGTTTATTGCTATAAAACCGCAAATCAAAAATCATATGGGCAAGGCAAACAACTGGCTTCCCTATAGGGAAAAAAGGGGTTAACATCTTAATTACAGTGTTCCCTCGCTTTATCGCTGCTCACCTTTTGCGGTCTTGCTGTTTCCTATATTTTTTTCCGCGCAACTTTGATAGCATTTATTTATTTATTTGTTTTATTTATTTATTTATCGTCTTCTGTGTCCTGATTGGCTATTGACCTTGTCAATCACTCTTTTTCGTGTCGTGTTTTCTGCACAGAGATGCTGTACGTGCAGCTTGACAGTTACATAAACCTGTATCCCATTTATCACATTCATTTTATAATACTGGACCTATTTTTCTAAAAAAATAAAATAAAAAATAAAAACATTTGAACTTTGAGAGTTTCAGAGAAAGTGTGAAAATGTTTGTCTGTCTGAGAATGTTAATGTCTGTGTTCATGAAGAAGCCAGTAACATTGTCTTGTTACCCCAAATATTACATTTTCTCATCTCTTTTCCTAATGTCTTCACTAACTCCATTAAGTTTTTTTCAACGTCTAATTGCTACTATGTGATTTGTCAAAGTGGGTGTGATTAACTAAGAATGTAGAGTGTTTTGTGGGGGCTGTAACGATTGGGGCTTTTGATTTGGATCGTTCCTGCTCAGAGAATTGAAGCCAACACCTTGCCCTAAGGTGATCCAAGTGAGCAAAAAAAAAAGACAGAGTGATGTAGCAGGCACATTAAAGTATTACTCACGCGTGATCGTTTTTACTGTGAACATTTGGATGAAATACATGAGGACAACATGACATTAAAAAAACAAAGTTGTAACTTAAGGCCTTCATTAGAGCAATTAATGCAATTTTGAAAATGTTGAGAAGGAGCAGTGACATTCACCACTAAGATGCTAAAATAAGAGTGGTGTCTGAGTAATGACCTAATAAATGAAAATTCACTGAAACCGAGAGAGGCATTTGTACTCAGATTTCATGGCACAGAATGAATACCTCACGTGTGTAGTGCAGCTACACAAATTAAACTCAAATTAAGCAATTTAAAGGAGCTTCTGGCATCCTAATAGACAGTCTTTGGCTGTCTGTAATTCTGTTACCTATTTCTGCTTTTGTTTGAGGCAAAGCTCCTCTTAGCCTGTTGACAAGTAGTTTCATTTGTGTTACAAAGATAGTGATAATATTTCTAAAGACTAAGCTGCTTACTTCACTGCATGTTGTGAGATCAATGAACAAGAAACCGTAATGTGCTCTAACTGTTCAAATTTGCAAAATGATCCTTATCCTCATTCATCTAGGTATTTTCCACCAAACTAGTACCATTCATAACAAACTTTAGTTTATCAAAATTTACTATTATAAATGAGGAAACCTATTACATTTTACTGTACGCCGCTCCATTTAAAAAATTCTGTTCAAAATGTTTCAGAACTTCAAAGAAAAAAAAAACATGTCTTTATTAAGGGCAATGACTTACATACATCTTTGCTAATCAGACTTACATTCTGCAGACATTACAGAAAAAATAGTTTTCTAAAAAGGTGGCACTTGCGTTAGGATGTCATCAAAAAAATCATTTGGACTTTTTGAACCAGAAACTACGATGACAATGAACCAGAAACTGTGCTGTATGAGCACTGGGAGAAATTGAAACTTGGTGTACGTTGTGAAGTTTTTCCCCACTCATCCTTTAAGTGTTGTGAAACATGATGGCATGTTGTCACTTTTTATTTTCTTTGGAATATTTTTGTACTGGTAAACACCAGTTATGACTAGTTAGTTTAACTTGAATTTCTTGACTTGTAGCAACTTACTTAGATTCTTGGTTTTTCTTGCTTTTCAGTGAGACTCATGACTCAGAGAAGTGGAAAGACTATAGTTTTGGTTTAGCAATGAGCCTGCAAGACAGAACTTGAATACATCTAATGATTCACTTTTGGTCTTCTCTGGTCTGCCCCACCAAGGCTTTGGATTAGACCTCCTTGTCATATAATTGTAAATTTATTTTTTGTATGTGAATACAGAGGCTTCCAAATCTCTTCTAACCAGAGTTGTATTACCACCCAAGTTTTGGCATTGGCATTCAACCAAGAAATAAAAAAAGAAATGGGGGGGAAGAGCCACGCCACGCCACTCTGAGTTTCACGTAGATCCTTATTTTTTACTTCACCCTCTTTCTCCTCTCATTGGCCTTCATGTGGTCTCTCAATGAGCTGGTGCGTTTCACCAGGACTTCTGACAGTCTTTTGAGATTGCCACAGCCATGTGGTTCATTCTCTGTGTGGAAGCAGCTTCTGGGAACTTTAGCTACTTTCCCACATCAGCTCCTGGTTTCCGTTGACGTTGCTTAATCGTGTCTTTTCTATCACCCTAATGTAAGTAATGGTTGTCTTTTTTGAGCTACGGCACCTGACTGATCTCATGAGGATTGGATGCAGATCTTTTTAGTCATTGTATCAACGGTAGCATCCTTTAAACAAGACTTTTAAAGTACCTCTTTTTGTCTACACTAAACTTTGCATGGGTCATGATATGAAAAACAGTCATTCTCTACATTTAAAGGCTAAAATGTAGCATTCTCCACACCTCTATCCCCCAAAACCAATGAATGAAACTGGTGCCAGGAAACCACTGTGGCCCCACACAAATGATTCAAAGCATCCCTGGACAAGCCCTTCCTCCACTGAAACACATAGTTTCCATTTGTTGTAATGATTGAATGTTGGCATCCCTACGCTGGAGCCAAGCCTGAACGTACTTGTATGAACAAAAATGCAGATCAGCAAACACTGTTGCAACGAAACTAAAACTGGTCATAGTTGAGCACACTCAATGCTTTTTCTGACTCATTTGAGAAAACTATTGGTGGCTTCCTGAAACTGCAGAGTTTTTTTTCTACCTGTCTAGAGCAGTAGTAGTCCGACAACATCCTCCCCCCCCCATCATATGTTTTGAGGATCCTTAAAAGCATAAAAAAGGCAAACTTGTACCAACATAAAGGAACTACAACAATTTAAATTCCCAGTACTGAATTTATCTTTTGTTTTTAGCTTTGCTGAACCACATCTGCCTGATGCCTTTAAAAATAGAGCATTCATTTCTTATTTCAACCAAGAAGATACCAGTAACCACCTGTTACTTAGTCATTTAGAGCTGTTCTTTTTATCAAGATTTAAACTCTTCATACATTCTATTTGTATTAGGAAACATTTTCACAGAAGTGAGGGTCTCTTAAGAAACCATTTTAAAGACTTTTTCCACAGTTATATAAGACTAATTCTATATCCTATCTCCGTCATTGAATTAAAGTGGGGATTTCTTTATACAATTGAGAACTGAGTGGCCTTGTGGTAGAGTTTTCACCCTAAGACTGGGAGGTTGTGAGTTCAAATCCACAGTCGAGTCATATAAAAGGATTTAAAAATGGGACCCAATCCCTCCCTGCATGATACTCAGCATTAAGGGTTTAGGTTGGGGGGTTGAACCACCAATGGTTCTGGTGCGTAGCTTGCCGCTCACCCAGGGGAAGGGTCAATTGCGGAGAGCAAATTTCACACACCCACGTGTGTAAAAGATAATAGAACTTGAGTATTTTTGAATGCACAAAATAATCCATCATCTTTTCAGTTGTTGTTGTTCCTGTTTGGCCCAGACCAGACTATTCTCCATGGCCATCATGCATTAATAAGCTTTGGGCAATTGGTTGTCTGATATAGATTTATATTTTACCCATTGCGGTTCATCTGTGAAACTTGGAATCCAAACTGTGGTTAACACCAGTCGAATACTTTGCATCAGGGATGTTGACGTAAAAAAATATATATCATGAAGCAGTTATGCGTACTTTGATTAATTTGTGAGAAAATAAACCTGAGAACATATTACACGTTTGCTATGGTTTTAGTTTTAGATAAAATCCTGTGGATGTTTGCAAAGCTGTTCATGTATATTGAAGAAAATCTGCTCAAAGTTGGTGTTTTGCTGTATATTTTTACCTTTTTTCTGTTTATTTGACAGGGACGTTACACACTAAGATGCATTTCAGTCAATGTACCAGAGTTAGCCAAAAGGCTTTTTTTTTATCTGTTGTCTATGGACAGGTGGGAAATGTGTGCCAAATTAACGCAAAAAATGAACAATTTAGAATTCGAGTATATAACAGCATTTAAAGGGTAACAATACAATATAATTATAAACGAGCAATTGAAACAATATTATAAGTAAAAGTTATTGTAAATATTACAGAACAGTAGTACTTGATAAACATTGTAAGCAGATAAAATAAAATATTAACCTTGGAGAAGTATAAATAGATATCAACTTTGTAAAAAAAAAAACAGTTGTTGAAAAGAAACGTCTAAGGGGAGCCTAAAAAATATCTCATGGAGGAGTAGACCCATCCACAGGGATGCCCCATTCAATTAACCCATGTACATTGAATATTAAATCTTTCTTTTTCTGTTATTTCTTAATTCTAGTTTTGTTTTATTTAGATAATTATTTTTACGTTTTTGTGTCATCTGTTGTTTGATTGTCCTTTTTTTATTACGCTTGAAGGTGGCACCATACGTTGTGCATAAGGGAGCGGTGGCATAGTGCCATCTTTTTTTTGGTCTGTCTTAGGTCACTCATTTGATACCATTTGCTGGTCATTTTACTTCTTTCAAGTTTAAGCCTTTAACAAAAAAACAAAAATGGTTTAGTGCGGTGAATGGGACACCAGTGAACTTCTCCATGTGATTGATGTAATTCATTCTAAAATTTTGCACAATCAGCTTTAGCAAATTGGCTCTTGGCATAATGCTAACAAAGTTTTGGTACACCATACAGACATTCTTAGTACTTTTATTTAGCCTATCTTACTGTCTGGTACTAAATGACACACGGACCACCAGGGATCCGTAGCCAGGAGGACTTTTGTTGCAGAATATTAAAGATTAATGTAAAGGAATGTTCAGCTGTGTGTTTTTGTTTTTTTTTTTGTTTTTTTTGAGGGTGTGTTGCATTTTCATTTGACCCAGCAAGCCACAAGCTTTTTCTATCTGCAGAGATATGAAAGGTTTGAAGAATTGGCTTTATTTTTTGGCCTGGTAAATTAAGAGATTTTAGTCAATCAAGTCCTTGTAGATGAAGTAATATATTTGTAGTTTTTGTGCTCCTGCAGACAATAACTTGTCTAAAGACGTGTTGCCTGTTAAGTATAGTTTGGGCATGTAGGCTGTTAAAATGTAAATAACAAGTGAGATAAAAGTTTCAATATTTATAATAATTTAAAATAAAAAAGTAAACTGTGTTTTATGTTTTTTTTAAATATGCAATTCATTTTTTAATACCACTTATTATAAAGCCAGAATAGACATACAAAGGGAATAATTGTTTGCTTGTAAACCACCTTTAAAACAATCCATTTCTAATGTCTGTTCTAATAATTCATTTAGGACACATGATCACTATTTGATTTCAATCATTTGGGGCTGTCTACTTTAAAAAAAAAAAAAAAAAAAAAAAAAAACACTTTTTCACACTAGAAGCAGACAGTTCTTGAAAAATGTAAGTCTGAATCTATTTTATATTGAGTTTAACAGGAGCATTTGTTTCTAATTGTAAAGGGAATACCAGTGGAGCACACATGATGTCATCGACTGTGCTGGCAGATAGATCAAAAATGTTTCAAAGATGAAATTAAGATGTTTTTTTTTTCTGTCCCATAAAGTGATAAAATGTTCCTGTGGCACCTGAAGCTCATGTTTCCTCAGAGCAGCTCGGAGTTCAGTCAGAGGAGGTGAATTATGCAACCACACTTTTCTTAACACCAATACATGAAAAGCTTGAACCATCATTCCACTAAAGGTTGAAATTGCTCTACAGTTTTTTCACAAGCTTTTCAATGTTCTGGCTTTTCTTTGTTTCAGGGTGCCTGACAGACACACCTTGAAGGAAATCTTGACAGCCTACATTCACCCAACAGAGTCAGACCCTGTGACTCGACAAAAGTGAGCTTTGCTATTTTTACATTTAATTTTAAAGGATTTGTTAGCTTTTTTCACCCTCAGCTGCATAGAGTGTAGCTTGTTGGGCAGTTGGAGCTTGAGAAACCCCCAGGGCAAACTACCTCCCAATGGCATACAGTGTGACAGACAGGTTAACAGAAAACAATACATATATATTTTATCCAAATAAAAACACATCATTTTGCACATTTATTAAATACTCATCTTTACTTTATTGAAGCCAGAAACTAGAAAACTATATGTTATCTCCAAGAGTAATGTCATAAGAAGTAAGGAGCATAGCAGAAACGTGATTGTGAGTTTGTCTTATATTTAACCTACATTTATAGACTTGAGTAATTTCGCTCTGTAAAAAGCTCAATCCGGAGAATATTTCTCCTCTCATAATTTACTTTATTATCTACGTAGTGTTCCTTATGAAAGTCTTTTTTTTTTTTTTTTTTTTTTTTTTTGCTTCCATAATGTTACGTGAAGTGCCAGCGATCTAAACTATTAAAAAGTCCTGCTCTCCTTGCTACCACCTCATGTTTTTTTTTTGTTAATAAAAATCTAAAACAGACTTCAAAAGCAGAAAATAAATATAATCTATATTCAGAATATATAGATTTTTCCAATCCCTGGCCAAAACCTTGTTCTATTTGATCTCTCTTTGATAATACCTGTGAACACTCATTTTAGACCAGGTCAGCTGAGATGCAAGGTGGCATTTTTTTTTGGGTAATCGAAGTGATTGTAAATAGTTATATTGTGCATTTAATTTTTTGTTCCTTGCTCGCCATGCTGCCCCGGGTTAATACCCACAATGCCTGTGCCATCCGTCACTGCTTGTACAGTCATTATAACTAAAGAAAATGTCAACTAAGGTTTTAAGCATAAGCACCTTAAGATTAGTAGCTATTATTCTATATTCTTCTCTATTATAGAAGCTATTATTCTAGACCTTTTGCACATTTTGTAAAAAAGGTTTATTACATTTTTCTTTAAAATGAAAAAGTAATTAGTCATGTTTTAAATGAATGGTATACGGACTCTAACAATTTCCTTTGAAATTGTTTTCTTTGTCCCTGAAAGTAGTTTTAGCAAAAAAGATTTTGAATATTTTACAATAGCTTAGATTGTTCAGCTGCAGCTGAAATACACTTTTTTTACACACATGGCTAAACAACAAAGAAAAACATTGAATGAGTTGCCTTGGGTCTAAGTAACATTCAAAAAGCAAAACATTTCTTCTTCTAGTAAGAATTTATTACAGCGTCTTTTGTGTTTGTAAGAAATGGGTTCAGGCATGTTCATTCACTTCATGTTGACTTGATAATTTAAGGACAGACTGCCATGAGGCAGGAGCAAGAAAGACAGGGGATTTCACTGCTTGTCAACAGCAGATGCATTAAACCAAGATTCCTTCTTGACAAATATACAATTGATGCACACAGATAAACACTTGGCAGCATTTTCCATCTTTGTGACTGTACCTGTTCAAAAATGTGTCTTTTTTAAAGAATGTAAATGCAAAAATGTCTCAGAACTTTTCAGTTTCTGCTAAAGTTGTGGATATTTGTGCATTTTAAAATTATAGTAAAGTGTGCGAGTGTAGATTAAAGGATCATTGCCAGTTCGAATCTGGTAGTCTTTGCAAAACATGGATTCTTTTAGTTGCGTTTTTCATTAGTTATGTGTTAACCTTCCACCTTTAACAGATTATTGATGTTGGAATTTCTACATTTGCACTTCCTTTTTTTGCCTAGACAGTATGCATTTATGCTGTAAACTTTGATTTATTTGGATTTCTTCAATGTTGTCCTTGTCATTTTTGACATGAACCACCTGAAAAATGGCAGTCAAGTAAGTCAGCATGTGTGGTTTTTTGTTGTTTTCTTTCTGGCCTTGTTTTCTAAAGTGATTGTCTTTTTCAGGTTGAAGATGTATGTTAATGCCTCATCAGAAGATGTAAAAGTCTTCATGAAAGCAGAGGGAAGAAAAGCTAACTCTGTCAGGTGAGGCTGACCACTTTACTTTAGTGCGTGGTGGTGCATTACTTTGCAGATATGTCAGAAAAGAAAATAGACCTATTTTGCCTTGAAGAGATTTGTTTTGTCTCATACCAGGTTTTAAGATTTGTATTTCTTCATTAGTTTCACTGTACTTTGTTGTACATATTTTTTAAGAGTTGTAATTTTATAGCAAATGCATTTAAAAGTTATTATTTTTGTTCAGTTCAAAACATCTTAAGGTTATTTTCATCATAAAATCAGAGCTTGCCTTTTGTTTCTTAAACTGATAGAGAAAATGAAAATATATATATATATTTTTAGGTATCCTCAGAATCTGTAAGCAATTTCAGGAACTTGTAGTCTTTTTCAAAAAAATGTCAGTCATGTCAGAGCTCAGGCATCCTGTTCGTGTGACCAAGCTGACCGTTTGACTGAGCTTGCTAATCATGAGTGATTTATTCAGTAGGTATGATATGAATATATTTTTTTATGGACGTGACGGCCCCGCCTTGTAAATTCCTGCAAACCTATGCAGATCTTTGGCAAGAACGTGCGAGCAGCAAGGTTTCCCTTCATCTTTTTTCTTGGATTCAGGCCCAAACGATGCCAGCCCCATTCATTTCCCATCCACTTCCTGAGAAGTCCTGGTCATTTTTCTCACCCTTTCTATAAAAAAGTCTGGTAAATTTACAGTAATGGGACATGTTTAGCTTCTCTACTTTGTTTGGCTGTTATCCGTTTCCTCTTTGCCACAGAGGAGCTTTGAGTTATTGCCCAGTATAAAATGTCACAAAACATCCTGTTCTCCCACCTTGCAAAATAAACAAACACCTTCCTTTGTGTTACCAAGTGGGATATGCACCCTTTTTAAAGTAGTAATTTTTATTACCACGAAGACACTGCTAAAGTTGAATTACTGGGCTTGCCAAGGTTCAGGATGACCTAAAAGTGGTCACTGTTTAGTTAGGAATATACTCCAAATGCCACATCCTCTGAATGTCACTTTTGCAGTCGAAGTCATATTATCAAAAAACTGTCGGAGGGGCTTTTTATGTAAGACTGTACATTTTTATCACTGTTTTTGTAAAACCACATTGAAACTGGAATATTTGAACGTAGGAAAAGCAGCACAAATATTAAATCGTCCCAATATGTTTTAATAGAATGCATTAAAAGCCACAGTACTAAAAAGACCCACTTTGATCATCTTTTGATCCATTTTAAAAGCGCTCCTTGTGGTTTTTTAATTATAATTTGTTTTTAGCCCAAATATAATCATTTTGTAGGACATAGTTTTTGCAAAGCAAGAATAGTTTGTTAGAAATTCGCCTCTGAGTTTTGGACAGGACTGTTGGCACAGAGCAACCATGTTCCTCCTTTCTCTCCCTGTTGCTGAGAGCTCCCTGTTTACACACTCCCCCGCTACATACAGCTCCTCACGCCCCCAATCTAACATTACCGGTACAACAAAAATGACAAGCAATATTGGACCTATCCAGTCGTACAGTTTTGAGCCAGATGCCAGCTTGGAAGTAGAAAAACAAACATGTGCATGGATCTAGTCATCTCCATTTGGATGCATGAGAATGGATTGGAGCACACTTCCACATGCTTGTGGCCTACATAACAAGTACAATCTTTTTCAAATGGCATTTTTTCATCTGCTCCTGATTCACAATGATTTAAGAAAAGGAAATACTCAAAAATGCAGTTTTAGTCCTAATTTTCTTAATAAATATCCTCCATCATGTGAAAAATGCCACAAAAATCTGTTTAAAACACCAAAAACTTTTTTTTTTTTTTTTTTTATTGGAAGAGAGTTTTTAGAAGCTTATTGGTATTTCAAAGGATTTAGTTTCATTATTGTTTGTTAAAAATAAACTTCTTTCCTCTTGTTGTAGTAACAAGTTGAGTCAAACTCAGATGTAGTCTGTGTACCAACCAATCACACTTTGCCTCTTAATTATATGTAAAGATGAAATCATAAGCATCTGGAAATCCAATAATCACTCTATTCCAATGCTTCGAGATGGATCATAATGGATTTTAGAAATATTATAGCGGATGTCTGACAAAATGCACTTCCAAATTCCATATTATGTTTATTGGGATGTCTGCCAACCCATCCCCTCATACCCTCTTCAGAGTGGTAGCTTGTGAGGATGTTTAACATGGAACTTTGTCAAAATGAAAACAATGACAGATGAAGCTAAAATTCAGAAAGTAAATGTTAATGTAACCCCGAAGTGCTATGTAAATACAGAGCAGATGCCAATTATTGGTGGGGGTGCAGCTATTACAAAAAGCAGTCACGTAAAAGTGGAAAGGCGCTCGAGCACAAACACTTCCTGCCGTTTCCTGTTTTGAATTTTTCATAATAATGACTCAGCTTTGATGTGTTATTCTTGGCAAAACTGTGTTTCCAGGGAAAGCTTTTACAAGTGATTTCTAAGATACTTTCATAGCTGTGGCACGGTGAGATGACATGGAATGTTTTGTCTGTCTCTCTTTCTGTTTTAATAATGAGTGATTGAGAGGTATAAATCCCTCTGGTGATAATTTACATTGGAAGTCGAACATTCCTGTCCTATCATGCTATCTCTTATTATGAAGTTCCATAATAACACTTTAAATGTAACTTTTTCATTGTATCTAGCATTGGAGTACTTGTTCGGGTAAACACTTCATGTTAGTTTTTTGGAATTACACAAGAGAATACGGTATAAAAGCATATGGACGTCAAACGAGTCCCTACTGTTTTTTCTTTTTTTCAAAATGATGTTACCTTAAAAAAAAAAAAAGAAAGTCATGGACAGTGGCTGTAATAGTTTTCCAGTGGTCATTTGGCAAAAAAACCTATGTCTCATGTTGTTGTTGAACGTCTGCTGGAGTTTCAGCCCCGCTGCGAGACTTCAAGAAAGCCGCTTTTGTGGTTAACCAAACATAGCTGTACAAGCAGCATCATTTTACTGGAAAGAAAGTGGGCTGTGCATCAACAGAACCATTCAGCACACTTCTACTTGATGTTTATGTTTTTTTAAATATTTATTTCATATTCTGACCTTTTGATTCTGTGTATCTACTGTCTGTTTTTCCCCTTACTTCAGTTTTATTTCCATCAGGTCAGCACACAGGTTTTTTTTTAAGTCAACTGAGAGTCTGTTTTTTTTTACTATATAATCTAAACAAATCTATATAATTGTTGTTGTGTATTATTTGGTTTTTTTTTTCTTGTTTTGTTTTCTTTCTTTCAGGTATCTTTTTTCATGTAGAACCATCAAAACACTCAGCTGTTTCTCAACTTTACTGAAAGATTGGGATTTTTTTTCCTGTAATACTGCTCTCTTCCTGGTGTTGATTGGGATTGCAACCAAAAAAAAAAAAAAAAAAAAAACGAAGCACCTTGCCAAAAATTGACATAAAATAGTTTCTGGTCATTCATTTACACAAACATAATCAGTCGCCCTTGAGGTTAGTCGACCTTCTGCCGAAGTGCCACTGGCCTTGTAACATCTTAGTTTGCTCAAATTTATTTTGTGTGTTTGACCTATCCCCCTAGGAGAGCAGTGAGTTCTTAAAGTTCCCAGCTAAGTCCCAAACTCAAAATCTTTCAGTTTAAGATGGTTTCACTAAATCAAAGATCTGGCATTTCTTAAAGCTGCCTTGGCTCAGTCAGCTGCTGATAACAGCAAGTAACCTTTACTTAACATAGCTTATGAAGTAATGTTTTAATACTTGTCCACACGAGACTCGAGGCTGTTTTTTGTGTGTATATTTAATCATCCATTAATCTATTCTATGTTACATTTTGGTTTGGGAATCCAATTCCTTAAATGCTCCCTTTAGCATCTCTTCTTTTATTTCTGACCAAGATTTGATAGAACACATGAATAAGAAAGCTAAACCAATGTCATCTTGTGCAAAGATGGTAAAGAAGTAAAGTTTCTTTCCATCAAGCATCTATTGATCAGCCAACAATTCCTATTATTTTTTGCTTTTTGTGACTATAAAAATCAGGACATAATCTTGTGTTTAGCAAACTGAGGTTTGTACTAACATGTTCTTTTTTTGTCTGTCATTTTGGTCGCCTATAGGTATCATGAGTTGGACACTGAGAAGAGTCTGAAGGACAACCTGAGCTTTAAAATGCTCATTGAATATCCTGTGCTGGATGTTGTTCTCAGAGATCATTGGAAGGACTACCCACTGAAAGGACCAGGTAATAAAACCTCAACTTCTAATAAACTCAAACTCACTAACTCCGATTCCAAAAGGATTGTATCATGTCCTGCTTTTATCCAGCCGAGGACTTATGCCTCTCTCTGCTGCCTTATTTTTTTACCATGGCGACACACTACCCCAACAGAAATGAGCATGTTCTGCTCAGCATCACACACACCAACTTAACCTCAACAGCAAGCATGGCCAAGAAGAGGATCAAATATGGCTTGCTGTGTAACAATGACCTCATAAGTTTTGAACCAATGGACGACGAGAAAACAGGAGGTCACTGTGTTGTCTTTACCCACTTGCATGTTTGTGGTAATGATGTGCCATTTATGTGAACACAGCGCTGGGTATCACAAAGAAGCATGCTCTAACTTTTTCCTCTTCAGATGTCCAATGTGGTCAAACTTTGTGTATCACAGTATGGCCACAGAAGACCACATCCCCAGTATCATTATACAGTCAGAACAGACCAGCTGAATGGCGAATGAGGTCATTCTAGTCTTTGGCTGTGTTTGTTTTCAGTGATAAGGTCTTGGTGCCAAGTTGTTTTCTTATTATGTTAGCCATTCAAACGTCCAGATAAACTGCTCGTGCCATGGCCTGGGAACCAGGGCAGGAAGTGATAGCAAGCAATCGGACATGGTGGCAGCAGCATATTTACAGAAGATAAGGACATGCTAAAGTTCTACAGCATGCAACCCATCCTTATTCGTCAAAGTGTATTGTGCCAGTTGAGGATGACTTCTGTTAAGTCAGCTTTTATTATGGCTTCGAAACATTTAGGCCTTAGAAATCAATGTGCCAATAATCTATGCTCTGCAAAAAGAGCAAAGTGAGTCACACTCTAAAGAAACAGGAGTGAGTTGACTGCTGGCTTTTGTGACTGTATCTAATGGTTTTATGTTTTGAGTTTATTGAATGTTGTCGGTCCTCTGTGTTTCCTACATGTTGACAGACTGCAACAACCAGTGTTTGCTTGGTACCATTGAACTGGTTTCTACATATTTCCAACCACATTTCCTTTGCCTGTAGTCCTCTGCTGTGGATAGGATAGGATAGGATTACATATAACAGTAATGGTGTTATTAAAAACCCATGCAAGCAACACACAAATTAAAGTGCTGTTGCAAATCCTGGTTGGCAGATTCAGGCATTTTCAAACTGTTCTGTTTGTTCTGCACCAAAATTCATATCCTCAGACGGTCTGCTTTGCTTGGCAGGTGTGAAAGCCTTTCTTAGCCATCAAACTCGGTCTACCTGAAAAACAAGGGTCTTGGTTCCCTTGAAAGTGAACTCTGGTACGATTTACTTACTAATTTACTATTCAATTACTAATTTAGTCTGGCCAGGTTTAAAAATGTCAAATCTTTGTAAAGCCACGCATTCTCATTGGCCATTGAAAGATAAAACAGGCAAGAACATTTAGAACTGAATGGGTCATTTTTTTGCTATGGAACTGTGTTGTTTGCAAACAGTACCGGTAGCTAAAAAAATCAAGCATGCTAACCGTAGCCAAGTAAAAATGTTGCTTCCAGAACGAGGCTTGACCCCTCTAAGGTTTCATTTGTAAACATTTTTTCAGGCACTCACTGTAATCAAATCCTGGACCAGCAAATGCCACCTGATAGTAAATATTCAGGTGTGTCTTCTTCAATGTGTTCCATAGGGGAAATAATTATTCCTTTGAAAGTGAATAGTTGTATGGTTTTTATTGAATGAACTTTTTTTCCTAGTCTCGTTGTATTTTTAGATGGTTTATTAGCCTTTGTTCTTAGCCTTCAGGGTGTTTACATACCAGCAAAGCCAGCAAGCAGGTGGGGACTATTAAAACAGAGCAGTTCAAATCCATGCCTCCCCCATGGTTGTTTTCCAGCAGTGTCTTTTTTAAAAGTTTTAAAGGCCCACTTCAATGAAATTGGTGTTTTTAACAGGTTCTTATTACATTTTCCTCTTTATGGAGGACATCTATAAAACTATTTAAGATTAAAACTGTGTTTCTGATAATTTATTCAAATCATGTTGGATCAGGAGCCGAAAAAACCTGCGATTTGATAAAGCTTGGGTTTGTGACGCAACAACTGCCATGGGCAGGCCAAAGTCTCCCTTCTCTGCTCTGCAATTCTGATGCATCCACTTGCAGACAAATAGATCCATTAACATATTCATATTCCCTGTCTGAGTTGCCATCTGGCTCAAAACTATGGCTGGATAGCTCCCATGTTGCTCTCTGTTGTTGTTGCTACATTAACTAGCTTGGGCTTTTGAGGTGCTATCAGCTAGCGGGAGAGAGCGTAAACAAAGAACTGATGGGAAATTAGCGGAGGCTAACTTCCCACGACAGTCCGGGTCCACAACTCAGAGGTGAACTTTAAAATATGTATTGAGTTGGAGTGGGACTTGTTCAGTCAATGTTCAGTCTTTATCCTGGTAAGCGGTTTCCTTTTCCAAGTCATAAAATTACAGAAAATCTATCAGTTTTAGTTTGATTTCACCTTCATATTTTTGCACTGCTTGTTATTTCTGTTTTGTTCATGAATTGTATCAAGCTACATGTTTGGTCTTAGAATAGTTTTACCATCTGCAGCAGGCATGTCAAAAGATCTAGAAAAAATGTTTCCATGTCTTTTCAGCAGAACCTGTATCGGCCTGCACCAGTTTTGCAACAAAGAGCGTTGGGATTGATGGACAGAAATGGGCCGTGGATCACGTTTCACCACCATCAGTGCAAACAGGAACCAACCTTTATACAGCAGCTGAGGAGATCAGCCCTGAAACTGAACCACCGTTGGAGAAAAGGGCAAAGAGAGGAGTGGAGGAGGAAGAGCAGGAGGAAGGAGAGATCCTCGACAGCAGTGATGATGATGAAGAGAAAGTGGAAAGAAATCGAGATAAAAATATCACACTTGAAATCAATACTTTTGTTAATGATGCAAATATTATGCAGCATAGTGCTGACCAATAGAGGAATAGGTCTGCAGGAGAGAGATCTGCATGAGCTGACGAGATATTAGAGATGAAAAGAAGTTGTAACTATGGGATCTTACAGATGTAAAGGAGGCTAATGCTACATCACAATAGGATGATTGGAAAATAATATTGTAATGTGCTAAAAGTGTGGAGTTCCAGAGATCTGAAGTATTTCAATATGTTTTTGTTTATAGTTTTTAAAAAATAATTTAATAATAAAGTATGTGCTTTAATCTTCTTCTCTGAGGCTAAACTTGTATTAAAAGCATCCCAACGTTATCAGTTACTTTGCTGGCTGGTAAAAATGTCACTTTATGAGGTGTGAGCACTCTTATTTAAGCAGTTATTTCATTTATAGAGGTTATGCAATACAACAGAGTACTCGGCCAAAAAAACTTGAAGCGTAAGGAAATTATATCAGGCCTACGAGAGTGTTAAAATATACGATTTGAAGCAAAAAGTTCCTCTATAGGAGGAACATTTCAATAAGCTCACTTTGGAAAATCTTTTTTGGAGAGCTGTACTTTTTTATTAGAATGTGTAAGCCTTCGAAAACCTGAATGACTCATTTACAAGTGCATTGTTTTTGGTTAACTCTGATTAAATAACACCTTTGTTAGCTTTGTTCTTTACAAAAGATTAAGTAAGCTGCCCATTATTTGTGCCTTAATACAGCTTTTAGGAAGATCATTAGTGTCATTTTCTTAGCAGTTCGTAAAAGTAAATGTTGAAGTTGTTTTTCTGACACCTCAGTGACTGAGTAAAAGTGTTTATTTGGTGAACCACCTTCATAATGCGGGCCTGTTATGTTGCCAAGCCAATAATAACCGTTAGTTTAGCCCATTGCGTTTGTTTACAGATGCATTTTGTAAGCCCTTGCCAACCAACCTCTTACTGCTGTAAAACGGGTCTTTTGATGGCTGACAGTGATGATGTGTTTTCCACCTTTTTATTTTTTTTCCCTTCAGGGCAATGAGCTCACATCTGACTGCTTCTTATTCTCCCTAAATGACCGGAGCAGTTTTAACGCTGATGGTCAAATTTTTACAAAGCATTACTAAATCTATCAAATTTATATTTGATTTAAATTTAATAAACTTTTACTGTCTTAGATTGTTTCCCTTCTGTGAGATCTTAACACATCAAGATTGCAGCCACAAAACAAGGCATGGATTACTTTACAATTACAGTTTGTGTTTGTTTGTTTTTGCAAACATCTCGTTTTCTGCTTCGTTTGCCTGAAATCTTAAATTGATAAGAATCCAATCGTCCTACATTTATGCCTTCTGAGTCTTTCTGATTTGTTAAGATTTCCTATATTTAAACTATAAATCAAAATCTAAATCTTTAGAGTAAAAGGTGTTATTCAAATGCCATCAAAAACAGAAAGTACTTTATTAATGTTTTGTTTTTGTGTTTTTTTTTTAAGCCATACTTCAAAACTGAAAACAGTAGATGGTGGAGGACAAGTTGTTCTTGGAGCCTGAACATCTGTTTCTTCTTTCTTTTCATTCTGTCTTGAGTTATTACACACTTTTATTTTAGCAGTTCTAACTTTTTCATAATAAAGATGCTCAAAGAGACCACACAAAAGCATTGCCTTTGTTTCTGTGAAAGAAATCAGAGCTGTTTATAATAAGTGGATAAAACAGGCGCTGAAAATAGTACCTCTAATTAAACTAAATTGTCCAGTAAAAATTTCTGAAATTGCTTGAGACTTAATTAGTCTTGATTGGGTGGTTATGGCGCAGTTGCGCTGCGTGCCAGACCGCGGTGGTTTGACCCTGAGCAGATAATGGATGTGCAGGTATTGATGCACACAAACAGATTTTTAAAACCTGTTCTTAATCATTTTCACTGAGACTGGGCTTTGTCATCCAAATTAAGCTTTGGGAAAACAATTTTCTTTTTTTGAAACAAAGTTTTCCGTTTTTATGCTCTGTTTCACATTTTCAATAGACTTTTGATGTCTACAGCAGTTCCACTGCATTACTGAAAGTTTTACTTTTCTAATAGCAAACTGTTGTTTGGGATAATTATATCAAAATAATAAAAGCAAATGTATGTTCTTTTTTTTCCAGAATAAGAGCCTTTGAAGTAACATGCAAAAACACAGTGGTGATTAATTTCTGTTCTGGCCTTTGGTGGAGGGTACATTGAACCAAAAAAGAACTAAACTACGTAGGAGATGTTCAGTTTAGATGTGATCTCTCCTTAATTTGTTTTTAACCTGCTTTCCCAGGTATTGCTACAAATGAAAGCTTATAGGTCCACTTTTGTCAACACTAAATCTCAACATTTTTGAAAGTACACATTTTCTGGATGGCTTAAAATAAATTTACAAAGAATCAGGTCCTTTCTCCGTAATATAATCCCATGCTAGTGGGTAGTGTTGTTTAGTCCACCAATTTGTTAACTCACCTGCCAATCAAAAATGTTCCTCTAATATTACACCAGTGTGGGCTGTAAAAATCAAAATGTCAAATAAAAAATAAAAAAATCCCCTTTCTCCCAGTTAATACACGTACTTTTCATATGTAGAAAATAAAATACTAGGCTTTGACAATATCTTAGAAACTTGACAGTAAATAAGTGCATTCAATAAAAGTTTATTTCAATGGTCAATTTTCTTTCATTTTCCAAACCGCTTTATCCCTTTCGGGGTCACGGGGTTGCCGGAGCCTAACCCGGCTACTCATGGGCGAAGGCAGGGTACACCCCTGGACTGGTCGCCAGTCTGTCGCAGGGGCAATAGTCAATTTTTTTGGTGTAAAAACGTTCTAATATAGTAATCAAAAGAAATTCCTCCCTTCTGCAACCCGCCCCCGGAGGTCTTAAAGAACTGTACCATGTGGTACTTCTGGGCTATTCCAGATATTCAAAGGGAAGGTTGAGACTTGGAAGCAAGCAACAATCATTCTGAATTTGTAAAGACTGTGCTCTGAAGCCAGTTAAAGATTTTTTTTCCCCCAAATTCTCAGGAATCTAATCAAGTTTTTTTTTTTTTTTTTCCTGGTATAGCCTTCAAGCTATGTTCGCTGTGCCTTCCTTCAGATTAATCTGGTTATGTTACCACCACATACAGACATCCCACTTCTTGAGACATATTTTAGACTTCTTGAGGACACATGTCTCATGTCTGTAAAGCTCCTGAAAAACAAAACACAACTTCCGGTTCTTACTGGAGGTAGACATAATTGTGATCATACACCGCTCATGCAGGTAAACCAAAAAGTTTTACCAAGTGCCAGCGCAGGAACAGATGATGGTGTGTGTTGCCTTTGAGATTTTACTGTTTGTTAAGCTGAGACTTCAGACGCCCAAAGACTGGTTCCAGCAAATAATCCCCACCACAGCCAGCATCTCTCGGGAGGACATCCACCCTGGAAGAGTCTGATTCACAGAGGCCAGCTGATCGTTATTCATTTGTAATGACAGCTGGAGTGGATGGGTGTGTTGGAGGCCTTGCATCACTGTCACAGTAGGATTGTGCATCCTGAGCCAAAACTAAAACAAGAGTACCCACACCCTTTTACATTTTTTTTCACATTTTTTAACCAAATGAAAAAAATAATGTGTGCAAAGATTAAGAAATATGACAATTTACTAAGAGTTACTCAAGGCAGAAATCATGCTATTTCCCCTTTTGTCCAGCAGATGGTACTTGATGAATCAAGATGCTGCCTTTGCATCTGTACTTTGTGGCCGACCTCAAAACCCTCCAGGTTCCTCGTAACTGCGAGCGCCAGCATCAACCTGAGGTTATATTCATGGGAGCTGTAAAATGGCTGACATCAGAACTCAGTAGCTTCCAGCATGTTGTAATGACCACTCTTGGGCCTGTAAGCTTCTGGCTGCACAGCATTACGTAGCTTGATGGAGCTTTAATGCTCAACTCTTTGTCATATAAACACATTTTAGGTTCGGGGAATGAGGTAGTCGAGCAGTTTAACTACAGGGGCGTTTGCACGTGGGAGTCACAAGAAAAAAGATGTTTATAGTTTGTTTCTTGGTGTAAATTTGGATTTTTGTGGAGGGGGGGCTCCCCGAATTGTCCATGATGAAGGAATGCTGCAGATGATGGAGACGCAAATAACATACTGATTCCCTTGCATAACCGCATATGCTGCCTTCTGTTATCAAGATAAATGACAGTGATAGAGCAGTAACTAAACTGTGAAGGATGAAAGGGGAAACGACTTCTATAGGTAGCAGCACAGGGGGAAAAATCTGAGCCGCCTGAAAGTGTTTTGACGGTAAACTCTTCCTGCAAGGAGACCGCCACACACCTTTATGATTAGGTAAACCTCACAAGCCTTTCATGTGAGCAATCTGTAAAACCCCAGAAGGCACATCCTGTGCAGGATTCAGCTCAGTCAAAGGCTTCACGTCCCGTTCAGCCTCTTATTAAAACGCACTCGATTAAGACTCGTTGGCAGCAGCCAAGCAGGAAGGGCTGCAGGTGTCGTGTAATCTCAGGTGGAACGGTTTTTACAGTGGCAAATGAGACAAGATGCCTTTTGTGGAAACGAGCTCATACTTGGAGGTGTCTCTTGTGTTTTTTGGAATATCATCTCAGCCGAAGTGAACATGTTGCCCTGAAATATTTTCCAACATCTGCCGCCCATCAGGATGTCTGCTCTCTGAGCCACTGCTGCATTCCTGAGCCGCTCCCTGTACCTGGATCAAAACAAGAAACCCTTCCCTGTCGTAGCCTCCGAGCTGTCCTCTCCATGCTTCAACACCACGTGCAGACATCCCATTTCTCGGGACAGAGAAGTAGCCAGTACTTTCTAATCACTTTTTTGATGTCACACACATTCATCAGGTCAAGGCTCAGGATTGATGCAAGCACAGCCATGTGCACAGTTTCGGCAATTTCTCAATGTCTGCTAAACTGGAACCTGGAATTGAGATGAAACCCTCCTCCTTCCTTAGGCTTGTTTACAGAAATTTAGCAGACCCCTGCAGTTAAAAACCAACACAAAGCTAACTCGCATAGCTGCTAATGAATTAGGCTCATTTGCTTGCACTTTAACAACATTCAAAGAATGAGAACAGGAATGCATTCATGCTATACAGCCCATTATATACAATTATAGTCATTGTCCTTGCTGCATGGTGTCTAATCCCAGCCCATTCAGAGCAGCACTTAAGATTCTTGGCATACTCCTGAGCTCATTGCTGCTTGTGGACCTAATCTTTTCCCCCCTTCTCAGAATCAGTCAAGTGTATGGCTTAGTCAGATCAAATGAAACAAGCTGGCTCCCTGCAGAATGGCATTCCTGAGCTCAGAAAGTCAGAAGTTGGGGGGAGACTCCAAGGTTGCGTTGTTATATAAGAGCACACTGACCCAACTCTGCATCTGTCTGAGAATCCTCTGGCTTCACACAATGATATGGCAGGAGTTTTTCTATCTGCAGCATCTTCTAAACAATAACCCACTGCCATCAGCGCTTTGGTGCATGCCAACATCAATGGTCTCCATCGGGGACAAAGGGAGCTCAGGCGACATCTCATTTCATAAATAAATCAGCTTTATTGTAGCATATAAAATTAAATCATTTTACAATTTATTCCAGTATGACACATAATATCCAAATAAAGTAGCTACATTTAGTTTTGATAAATAATATTAATAACAAATTAAAAAAAAAAACATTCATTCATTCTTTGACATGCTTGTCTATTCATGAAGGGAGATCAATAGCTGCCACAAAACATGAACAGTAATGCCCACGCCAGGAAGGAACCAAACTGCACACTTGTCAAACAAGTGGAAGGGTTTGCATTTTGTTGTTGTTAAGATATACGATGGTAGGCTAAGTAACGTTGCGCATGTGCATATCTCCATATACACACGCAAGTCTACAGTCTGGGTCATGTCTGCATAAAGAACATCAAAATATACACAGTGAATTGATATCAGCCGTTAAGTTCAATGTACAAATATTAATTACATCCTGCTCCATGACGAAGCTACTTCAATGCTCCAGTAATATGAAGCGATTTGTATTGAGAATGCTGATGTCGTCACAGCATACAGTGCACTTCGTTAAGTCCTGATGATGTAAGCCCACAATTCCTTGGGAATCTAGTTACAACAAGAAGCTGGTAGTTGACAGTCTATTTACACCCCTGCATGTGCCAAGGCTGCCATTGGCCACTGATCTCTGTCTCCTGCTGAGGGGGGGGTCGGATGTCTGTCACCAATCAGTCTCTGAACTTGTGGATGTCATTGGAAAGGCGGTAGAAGGGGTAGGAGGCTTCGTTGACATGAGGACAGTTGTGAGTGCACTTGCAGGTCTCGATCATCATCGTCTTCTTGTAGAAAGTCTCGCCGTCCTCGCAGCGGAACTTGACCTGGATGGTCCTGGTGTCGTGGGGGCTGCAGCAGCGGCCGTCCACGCAGGATCCGCAGTATCTGGGCCGGTACTTCTTCACACTGGAGCAGCCGGCGTAGGTGAACTTGACCGGCTGGCTTGACTTCTTGGTTCTGTTGCACTTCTTTCCTTTCTGCAGCGGAATGAGATGAGAGACGATTAGCTGTGCACCTGGACTAGGCTGTCATGTGCTTCATGCTTTCAGCTGAGGGTGGCCCAAAGCTTACCTTCAGACTAGAGTAAGATGATTGGGTGCATGGCCGAACTTCGCAGAGTCGTGTTTCTCTGACCAGCTTGCACTCGTTGTTGTTGTTGGTCACCCTGGTGGAGATGCCAGTTCCACAGGTCTTGGAGCACTGGGACCAGGGTGTGGTTTGGACGATACATTTGGGGGAATCAAACATGTAAACTTCAGGCTGCGGTCTGTATGCTGTAAACACAAAAAAACAACAAAACCTTTAGCATCATATTTCATTTTACTTTTCAAAAATGAGCAAAAAGATGAACAAAAGGATGTTTTCTTACCAGGCAGGGTCTTAAGTCCTCCTTTGACAATTGCAATGAGCTCATTCCTGTTGGTGAGTTCTTTTTCCAGCTCCTCAGTCAGCTTGTCTTTGCCAAAGATTTTTTCCAGGATGTCCGTCTCCTTGCCATCATCACACACCCACTCCTCACAGCACTGGCCTGCCACCTTGACAAGTCTGGGGTTGGCACAGCCCAAATTGGGCAGGGAGAGCTCCTGCGGACACAGTGGAACACATCCCACTGCTCCATCGATGCATGTGCACTGGTGTTTACAGTTGGGCTGGAAGCTCTCTCCATTCTGGTAGATCCTGCTGTTGTACTCACAGGGTCTGCCCTCTGACTTTGCTGCAGCGAAGAAGAGGAAAACCAGAAGGAAAAAAGACTGTTATTCTTTCCAAAATGTCAATTGAAGACACGGCACTGCTGCCAGATAAGAATAAGTTGATTTTTCAGGCTGCCTGAGGAGTCTATTTTCTTCCTCAGTGGCCTTTGAGGTTTAGACTAGTTTCTCTCTAACTGCATTCCACTGTGTTGAAATCACACAGGTCCCCAGGCTTCTGAACAAAATCCCGCTTACAGAGGGGAAAAAATTAGGGCTTCAGACAGAGCCACAGGCATGCGCATCTGGAGCTGCATGTGCTGTATACTAACCTCGGCAGATGCCACGGGTGGTAGCAGCAGCAAGAGTGGCCCCAAAGTTACACTCCAGTCCTTTGGTGTGGTCACATGGCTCGGTCAGGCTGCAGTCCTCGTTCAGCTGCCTGGCGCAAACTCTGCAGCAGTTGCAGCCGTCCAGGACGACGCTCACACCTGGTGCGCACTTGGGCATCTCCAGCTGGCACTCACACACGGAGGGGCAGTAGGATGAGGAGGAGGAGAGGACCTGCAGGACGGCCAAGGAAAGAAATTAGACTTAAAGAAAGAACATTTAAAAACATGTTTTTGTGTAAATAATGGGATGATTACACTCACCAGGGTGAGGCATCCGAGGAAGATAACGAGAAAATGAAGCATCAGCATCTCGGATAAATATCTTGTGGGCGTTCAGGAGGAATCCTGTGAAAAAAATCGTGGGGGAGATCGTGGGTATTGCCTCCCAGCCGTTTGTCTCTCTTGTTTGCTGGTAGCCTCTGGCGTCAGAGGCTCGATCAGAGCAGATGAGGCTCTCAGTAAAGCTGTTGCAGTCTGCTGAAGTCCGGCCACCTCCGGACTTTTATAGTGAAGCGGGAAGCTGACGTCGTTCCTGGGCCGCCTGTTGAACTGTTCCCAAACTATGCCAGGAATGTTTCTCGGCGCATTTTCCATCCGAGACCTAAGCTCCACCCTGTCTAAAGCTTTCTCTGTCGTTTTTTTTCTCCTGTGGACAGCCCCCCCGCCCCCATCTGCACACACTTTTCCGTCTCCTATTTTTCCTCCTCTCGTTTATCCTCCCTTTCATTTTCATCCCCTGCTCGCTTCTCACATCTATCAAGTCAGCTTCAATTGAGGTTTTTTTTTTTGTCTAGCGGGGGATTTTACGCAGGTCTGCGTCTGTTCAGTCTCTATTTTTTGTAGTTCCACCTTAAAAAATATGTTTTATGTCACTTTTTTCGGTTTTAAAAAGTTGTCTCTTAAACCACATTGCACGGCAAGAAAACGAAACAACAGAAAGTGGGTTTTGGGAGTCTGAAAGGTGTGCGTTAAACAGCATCTATTTCTAGCGCTCCGGTGCCTTTATCCGGAGGAGCATAAGCGCTTCCAGATGCGCGCACTAGAGCTCACACGTAACAATATTGCCATATTTGGTATGGCAGTAGCCTGCATTATTAACATATTTCTCTTCCTTTGGTCAGCATTCCTGACAGCTTAAAGGCTTGATAAATATGCTCTCCGCGCAGGGAAATTCTTTCACATACACCAATGTTTCCACGCAATCTGTCATGACAAAAAAAAAAAAAAAAAAAAAAAAAAAAAAAAAAAAAAAAAAAAAAACAAGAACAAAAGTAAAAGTGGGCCCTGTTCATTTTGTGATCGTAGGACACAAAACCCCCCAGAGATTTTAATGAATCCATATGGATGAACACTGACCAAAAGCAAACGCGTGTGCGTAAAGGCGCAACGCAGGCGGTTACTGTTGCCAGAAACAGGCTGCCAGACGCCAAAGGAAGATGCTTTTCACTTCTTTTTATAGGGCAAGACATTTCAGCACTTCTGCTTTTCTAGTAGACTTATGTGTTGACATACAGAGGGACAGCAGCTCAACAGGACGGCTGAAATGTGGTGAGTTTAGCCTTTATTCTTTAGTTTGTTTTGTGATAGTGTAAGGACTTTTCTTTTAAACTATCTTCTAAAAAAAACTCTTGTTTTTGAGTTTTCTTTATTCTGTCATTCTGGGTATGAAAAAACAAAACATTGACCTTTATTTATTTATTTATTTAGTTTCATAGTGGAAGTTTACATCACTACCCAAACTTATGGTTTGTGTGTGTGTGCTGGTGGTGGTGGGGGGTCCTTTTCAACCAGAATCCATCATGTACTTGTGACACAGCCTTTTGTGTGTGTGCGTGTGCACGCGTACGTACTCGCGTGTAAAGGGGTTGAGACAGTGAAGTCATGGCCATTATTCAAAATGAGCCTGAGTCTCAGCTATAAATTCAAGGGGGAAAGTTCACATTTCTCGTACACTTTCAACTGTATTAACTAATATATTTTTACAGAAAGTTGTGGAGTATATTTTATTGTTTCAGTGTTGTACTTATTATGTCCAGACCTTTACATTGTGAATGCAAGACAAGCTTTGAACCATAAACTTGCTCACATTTTCACAATTTGTTTTTGCAAACTTATTGGAGTATGATTCATTTCTCTTTTTTCTTTTTTTCTTTTTTTTTTTTGCTTAGTTTAGCTGGGGGTGCGACCTATATATGCTTTTATTGGTCTTTACCATTGCAAATTATACTCTGTAGTAACTTATATATTTTTTCTTGTAAAAAAACAAAACAAAAACTCGATCTTTGGTCTTTTAAATGTCTTTGTAGGTCCTTCTTTGTGTCAAGACAAAAAGCGAGAGACACATGTGTGAAGCTTGAACGTTTATTAATAGAGTTTTTGATCCCGGAAGTCCAAATCTTTGAATGTTTTGCTAACTTTACAGAACTGTTGTGCGCCTTCTGCTCAAACTTGCCGTGTTGTATTCCGCTGTGCTTTTCAGCAGTAAAATGTTGTAATACATTTATGATATGCATTTAAAAAAAAAAAATTCTGGGATTTATGACTCTTTTTAAGGAGCCGGATCTTTTGGATCAGATCATTTCAAAGAGTCATTCAAAAGACTTGCTTTTTTGGCTCCTTTTATATTTATTCACTTTTAAGAAGTCAGCCTGGAGTTTATTAATTAAATCTTGAAAATAATCACAGGAAGGATTGATGGGCTGACATCTGGAGCAGAATAATTCAAATGTAGGTTTTTGAAATGAGAATTATGGCTTTATTTGACATGTGGACAAGGCGTTAAAGTCTGATATGGATTCATTTTAATTCCACTGTCAGCATACACAGCATGTATATAAAGACTGCTTATGTTTACTTTGAATTATGTTATTAATGCAACAGCTAAACTGGGGCTCTGCAACCTCTAAAAGAACAAATTGGTTTCTTACCGACAAACTAAGTGAGAGCCACAAAATCTCACTACACTTTTTATAAAAATACACCTTTTTTGCAGCTTTTAGGACATTTATTTATAGCATGTAGCTTTTGAAATGTTACAATAATTAAACTATAACAGTGTTATATTTTTAAAAAGGCTATATAGCAGTTTTGATTTATATTATATCCGGACAGCAGCACATTCATCCTTTCAAAATAAAATTCAGTGTGAAAAAAGATTCTCCTAAAGCAGTAAATTTACTTGCACTTATTAAAATGAAATTCTCTCACTTAAGAACTTTTCTTCTGAACAGAAACTATAGGTACTGCTGTGCTGCAGAAAAAAATAGAAACTGGTATGTGCCTTACATTTATTCTAATAATAAACTGTTCTGTCAATAGATTTAACTCTCATTATACTTAGAAATCTGACATGTGCATTTTGGAGGACGGATAAAACACATAATGCCTCTTAATTTAGTGTCATGTCAGGAGTGTTAAAACCGAGTTTGTTTACTTTTATAAGATCGTTTCATTAAAAAATAAGCTCAACTGACAAAATGTAACCAACAAAACATATTATTTATATACAATAAAAACAAATCAGACTACTTTGAAGCTCTATGCAAAAGCTTCTAGTGAAGCATTTCAACACAAGATCATTTTTAACAGAACACCTCAAAGTCATGACTGCTGAGCGCAGCTCCCCCCCATGTGCTGCGACTCAGGTCTCCTTCTCCTTTGGCTGCTCGTGCTCCCCCTCTTTTCTTTTTTCATGGAGGTGCTCTCCTGAATCAGGTGTTCACAACAACTCATGTGATATTTGCATCTGAAGTTAGAAGAATGAGCTTGTTTGAGCTTTTTATGTGAACGGATAAAGCTCAGGGGAGGGAGGGAAAAAGGAAGAAATGTTGACCACAGTGAATTCCCGTCGTTCATGTCTAATGAGCCGTTCAAAAGATTCGATTCGTTCGTGAACATCACATCTCTAATTGAGAGACAGCATACGATTCCAGTCGAGTCTGAAACTACATGACTGGGTCTGATTTCCAATCGTGTGATCGGATCAATACACCCCTAATTTCCCATATGTGTGGGCCCTCTGCCGTCTCCAACAGGCAGCATTTGCTGTTTTGCTATTATCAGCTGACATGTTTGCAGTTTTCTCTTTGACCTGTGCTGCATGCAGCAGGGCAGTTCAGTCTCTGATTAGGATGTTTTGGCTATTTCACTGTTTATCCCTGTTTGAGACATTGTGTTTCATCCTGTGGGTCAGTCCAATGGAAAACCATTTTAATTTCAGACCAGGAGCAATGTTTAAAAGCCAGGAGTTCTCACAGCGGAAGTCTTGGGTCAGAAGGCCATAGCCTCCCCTTGCAGAGCCAAGTGACAGAACAGAACAGGACAGAACAGTATGGAATGTTGAAACAACAAATTCTGCAGTCTTATATTCCAGATTAAATGTCATAACTAGGATACAATGTGCATATGCAACCCTTCCTCTCTGTCAGCTCATAAAGCTGCAGGAAGTCTGTTGAATTATGGTTTGTTCTTGGGTCAGCGCTGCCTAAGAAAAGCTAGAGTTTAAAACATTTACTAGAGTTGTGACAAAGTATTTACATTTATGCTACGCATGTAGTTATATGCGGACATATTTACATTCCTGAGGTTTTACCTATTAGGATACATATGTTTTACAAATGTTATATATATATGTTATATATATATATATATATATATATATATATATATATATA
>BSAI01000138.1:11424087-11580605 GCA_036245035.1 Adrianichthys oophorus
ATTCCAGCTGCATTCACACCGGATGCGATTCGTGGGCCAGGGATGCAAATGTTAAGTCAATGTACAGATGCAACATGAGGTCCTGCGGTGCAATTCCAGCATCTGGCAGCAGCACGATTTGGGTGGCAGTTACGGCGTGTGAAGATTTTAAAAATCTAAAGTTTGGCAAGGCTGATGTGGTGTGTCAACTTATCAGAGGGTTAGCTTTGGCCATGTGACATTTTCCGTGACTCCATCAGCAGGTTGAAAACAATTCCAGTATGACTGTTTGATCCGAGGGTTTTCATCCTGAACTTCCATCCATGTTCTAAATCTGCTAGGGCCACTGGGTGGCTGGAGACTGTCCTGGCAACTGTTGGGCGAAGGCGGAATACACCCATGACAAGTCGCCAGCCGGTCGCAGAGCCTATTGAGCTGGACGAGGGGGTGTCAAATTTCATTTGTTTCTTTTTCAATTTGGAAATACAAGGTATTATTAAAGTTGTTTCTCGTAAAACCAGTTAAATTTTTATCACATTAAAGCCATTATTTACATTTTACTTCTACTTACCGGTATATTGAAACTATTCAAATATTAATAGTTTTATTTGAGTACAATTTTAGGCTAAACTCAGGTTGTGTTAAAGACAATCTACATGGTCTATAACTGCAACATTTCTTGCCAGAGGATCCTATGAGGCCAGTTTCTTTCTAAGCTGCAAAGTCTTTTTACTTTTGACAGCAGCCCACACAAATTCTTTTCAAAATAAAATGCACTCTGTGTTAAAAAAGATTATCCTGCTGCAATAAAAATTGTGATGGAATCATGTGATTTTAAGGAATTTATCTCTCAACAGCAACTAGACACTGTTGTTCAGACAAAGATAAGAATATGTCCTTTAAATGTATTCTAATAATACAAGCTTTGACAATAGATTACACCAAGGGTGTTCAAACACTTGGAAAAGTGGGCCATATTGTGGTGAAAATGTCTAAGACTGAATCAATCGACCTGATATTCTTTGATTTTTTAAATAACATTAAATGCAGATGAATTATTTAATGAACATTTATTCATTTAGTCGTTATTTGCATGTAAAACAAATACATCAAAAACATGTTTTTACCAAAAATACTGCTAATTTGTCCATGTTTTGCACCATTCATTCATTTCCAGTCAGGTTGTCCTAGATGGCATGTCTTGTTGTTTATCTTGACAATAAACTTCTTGAAAACAGCTACAGTCTTTAGATGTATATAGGCAGACACAGTTGTTTCACATTTCACTGAAAAAAAAAGCCAGTTTCCTCTTGTCCTGGCAGTGGTGGCCCTCCGTGTCAATGTTTCTTTTTTATTTAAAGTTGAAATTTTAGAAATGGGGTAGAAAGTGTCACAGAGGGGTCACATTACAGTGTTGCCACAGGTTTGCAACAGCTAATGACATTTAGTCAACCACAATCAAGAAATTGTACACAGTTTTTTTTTTTGTTTTTTTTAGAAAATGCTGGGGGTGCATGTTGTGTTTTTTATGAAAGGAGCCTGCATGCCACTAGGAATATGAACACAGGTCGCACTTGGCCTACAGTCCAGACTTTGGACATGCGTGAATTGAACCTTTGACCATCATTTGTCGGCATTTGGAGGAGTGGTAAAGCACACACGGCCTCTTAATTTAGTGTAAAGTCAGCAGTGGTTTAAAAAAGGCAGTTTATTTTTCTAATATACTACTTCAGTTTAAAAAATCTAATCTTAAATGATAAAACTTGACCAAAAAACAATTATTTATTCAAATCGCTTGCATTCCCCTCTAAAGCCAAAGAGCCATGGAGGAATAAAATAGCCTGTTGGTTCCAGAAGTTGAGGTTGCAGACCCCTGTAGCATTTGCTCATACATGTCCAATCATGGAAATTATAGCACATGTATGCTTTTGCAGACGTGCAGGGATTTCTTCAAACTATCCCGAGTGTGTGTGATTCTAACGTAAGGCGTGTGGTTATCAGTGGATTTCCATGTCATGAATGGACATGCTGGATCAGCTGGAGGCTGTCACTTGTTGGACTGAACTCCGCTGCAGGCTGACAGAGCGCACGTAATGATCGCTGCGCGTCACCGACGCGCTGTCGCTCGCCTGGAGACTGGAGCAGAGCTGACTGATACTGTACGTAGCCCGCTACTGTAAATAAAATAATCCAAACCGCACTGGCTGACAGGGGGGGGCAAACAAAACAACCGAGAAAGACGGCCAGAAACGGGTCGTTTCTCCGATTCATTGGCTCATTTGCCGCTTGGGTGTTTCTCTCTCCCGTTTTTCCCCCAGATTTGAGCGCGCCAAGTGAAAGGAACGCAGAAACATGGCTGGTTTGATGGCAGGTTTTGGTCACTACACCCACGCAGTCGTCCGGGGAATCCCTGCGTCGCTGGCCACGGAGGCGCTCAGGACCAACCAGGCGGAGGTGGACCTGAACAAGGCGCGGAGGGAGCATGACGCGTACGTGCAGGTCCTGGGGACGAGGCTCGGGTTGGAGGTGGTGGAGCTCGCCGCGGACGAGTCGCTCCCGGACTGCGTGTTCGTGGAGGACGCGGCCGTGGTGTGCGGGGACACGGCGCTCATCACCAGACCTGGGGCAGAGAGCAGGAGGAGAGAGGTAGGGGACATGTCAGCAGGATTCAGTGCTGCAAAAAAAAAAGTTTGACGTGAAAGTGGTGGGCGAGGCGTCACATCCTCCTTTGCAAGTGCCCGTGGAGCTCCCATGGCACGGAGAGCAGAGGATGCAGGGATGGGCATTTGGACTGATCAATGTGTCAGTCAGAACTTCATGTAATTTTCAGGCATGTTTGCACCCAAATGACCAAGTCAGTGCACAAACCCTGCACATGAAACCTACAAGTTTGTCCTGTTTACTGACAAGAAGTTGATTTAATTATTTGTGAGAGTTTTACTGTCATATATTGCATTGTTCATAGCATCACAAACAAATGATTTTATGTGAAGATGAAACACATTTCTTATAGGTTGTTCAGCAACAAGTGGATTTCTCCAGTTTGGCACAATTTTGGGTTCCTCTTTATGCCAGCATCATTACATCACTTATTAGTTAGGTTTAGGGGAAACAATCCAAATTGAAGGAACTTAAATGTTTAGTTTAGCCAATGGCTCTTCTTTGAATTACAGTATATGATTGTGGGTTTGTGTAATGTCGTCGGGTATTCGTGTGAGGGTGTGCTTGAATGACAATGACAGGAACAGTGCAATGGTTCTGTGAAAGGCCCTGTCAGTCCACATCACAGTCACTTTACTTGGCCCGCTGGTGCTAATGCTCCCCCAGCCTCAGTGGTGGTGCAGTTATTGACTAGATAGCTCAGAGCTGCTGCTCTCTGCCATCGCTTTTCATTTATGATGAAGACAGTACATTTGCATGTGCGTGTTTCGCATGCTAGCTGCTAAATCATCCGTTGAGTTTAATCTTGATTCATATACATTAACAATTTGAAATTCAAGTGTAAAGGCTTGGATTTCTTCTTGTAAAGACCTTGTATAGCTTCTACAGTTAGCGTGGCTGCTTTTTATTATACAGACTTTGATACATTTTGAGACAAAGACCCACTGTTAAAAGCCAGTATCAGAATTTCTTGAGCTGTCAGTCATTTACAATACTTTTCTCTTTGAGCTTGACTCAGAGTGCCTACTTTTTTTTTATTGTGTCATCTTATACCTGAGATGCGTGATTACTTTCAAGTTCAGAGTTGTCAGGGCTTGTTGACTTATGCCAGTTTCAAAGAGGTGCAGTGATATGTTTCAGTAGATCAGAGAGTGAGTTTTTCTATTTTTGCTACAGCAAACATGGATTCACTTTACTTTATGTTTAACCAAGATATGTGGTGCCTTTAGAAAAGTGAACTTTGTCCAGATCCTCTGGACTGAACATCATGTAATACTTGAAGAGATGTTCAACTTGTACTTCAAACCCCCTCATGTTTTTACAATGTATTACATGGATTATTATGTGTGTTATTGCACAACTTCATAGACCTTGCAATAATTGCCAATTTCCAAGACCTTTTGGGCAATTTTTTTGTACTTTGTTAGGTTCATTCTTGGGCCAGGATGTTCTGATCCAATCTTTTTTATAGTAAGGTGACAGGAACAAGGCTGGAACGGAAAGTTCACAAATCAATTTGATGGCTTTAGACTACTGTCACATGTCAAAATGCCACCGCGCTGAAACCTAAAGGCAAGTTTTTTCAGCAAATTTGCCAGCAGAATTTGAAATTGGAAGGTGATAATCACATTTTTACACGCTGCATGTTGGCTTTAAGAAACAGTTACAATTTTACCACGACCGGACTATTTTTCTCTACAAGTTGACATTGATCAGTGGCCACCGGGAAGGTTGGGCGCTGGCAATGCAGTGACAGGTGAAATCAGGCAACAGTTGGGCGGTCACAGGGCAGTGGCAGCCGCATTGACAGCCGGCAGCAGCTCTGACTGGACAATGTGTAAAGGTCTCAGAGCGGTGGCCGTCCATATCAAGTGCCACCAGCCGCCCGGTAGCTTGAGGGTATTTAAAAACACAATTCTGCCATTCTGCATACCTGACGGCCGCTTGACTACCGCTGTCTACATTCAGGACCAAGCCAACAATTTTTTAAAAGATCAGGCAGCGGCATGAACTCATGAAGATTCTGCCGATACCCCTCCATCGTGCGGTGGCAGTGGTATTTGTGACCGTTGCCTTATTCTACACAATTTGAATTATATTTTTTTTTGCCAAATTCTCCTGGTTAAATTCGTTTTGTTTGGTATTAAAAATTGTTA
Organism: Adrianichthys oophorus; assembly: GCA_036245035.1. Taxonomy (NCBI): domain Eukaryota; kingdom Metazoa; phylum Chordata; class Actinopteri; order Beloniformes; family Adrianichthyidae; genus Adrianichthys; species Adrianichthys oophorus. The sequence goes on from BSAI01000138.1 coordinate 11,428,884, forward strand.
TCACATAACCGGTGGGTAAAAATAAAGAAATACAGAAACTTCTTTTCAAAAAATATTGAATTCTTACATAACAGACTGATGCCGGACAAGCTTAAAAAATAAGAAATTGATTCAAAACAGTACTGATTAATGGATTTGATTCATTGATAATTGTAAATGTAAAAGTTGATGAGTCAATATTTAATTCCAAGCCATAAAAACACTGATTTTATTAGGATATTTTAGAGCCTGGCAGTTCACTATTATTTAAATATAGGTAGCTCACCAGTGACTTCAAAATACTATCACAAGTGATATTCTGCATATTCAGAATGACATTGCTGAATAAAAGGTCTTGAAGAAAATGGTTTAGTTATAGATCTACAGTGAATGGTAGATGTTTTTTGTTCATGTTGTTTTGCTGGATTTGTTGGGTATTGTTTTTTCACACTCGTTTTTAAAAGATGTCTTTTTTCTTCATGAATTTTTACTCAGGTCTTAACAGCATGCAATTTCCCTGGAAAGCAGACTTGCATGCCTTTATTTGTTGCTGAGAGTCTTCCAGGAGCAGCCCAAAAAAGGATTCAATGTTTAGATCATGGAGAAGAAAAAAAAAAAAAAACGTCTGGAATTTCAGTGGGTTACCAGTGGCATGTTTTCCCCAGAGTCATTTAAATTTTGATTATGTGTCAAAGTCACTTGTAGCAGTTTATGCCTTTGTCACAACTGCCCTTATGGGTGGACGCAGGCTGTCTGCAGGTAAAAAATTGGCAAACCTGTATTGGGCATGCACATTTCTTAAGATAGTAGACCGCACTTTTTTTTTTTTCTACAAGTACCGGTATGCTGCAAGTGACAGCTGAACCTGAAGCATGAGTAAGGGTGAAGTAGGTGAGACGCATGCATGTCGAACCTAAGTTATTTTGAACCTTGCGTTACTTTAAAAAGATCCACAAGTGTGTTCTTGGTAAAGAATGCCAACAGTAGGAGCATTACCATTTCTATAGTGTGAACCAATATTGCAAAATCAACTTAATTTGTTCAACACACACAGAAGTATAGCTGGTAAAAATATCAGATAAATATGGATGCACACTGAGAAATATTGTATTTTCTTTGAGAAATTCACATGTGTTTGGTTGATGTCTCATTGCCAGAAAATTACAGTTATGGGAAAAACCTGATAACTCAAATAATTAAAAAATGATTGGATAGTGTGCATGTAAACAGGCTCAATGGGACAAATAAGTAAATATGGTTTCCTTTTGAAATCATGACCAATCATCTGCTTGATTCTTTTGATGGTCTGGTCAAATTAGCTTTATTGAGGTATATTTACAAAGATTTAGAAAGGATTCGATCCGTGCTATGAATCATCTGCACACCATTGGCTGTCTGTCAGTGCAGGATATATGTTTTTTTTTGTTTCATCATGTAGATAGACCTCATTTTCAATGCAAACAACAACATAGTAAAGACATAGAATCAAGTTACTGTCAATTCATAATTTGATTTTAAGGCCTTAGTGGCTGGCGTTAGCCTCGAGAGTCATGACTGAAAACCAAAGTAGATGAGCAGACGTTGTCCACAAGATGTCTGGGTTCATTGTTTGTGATACTGCAAAGAACTGGGATAATATATTCAATTTGGCTCTCCTCAGATTATCAGAAGAGACATTAGAGGCTTCTTTGACCTTGTTGATCTAGTCCCTCAGAGTGTGATTATAATCCTTTGTGAGAACTTTGCGACAGTCTGCTGCTTAAAGTGCTTGTTTGGGCGAAAGTGTTTGAAGTGCAATTTCATGCCTGAACAGTTAGAGAACTGCACTGCATTCAGTAGAATTCTTAAGCACATCCAAAGCTTCCCCCACATCTGTTGTGAGGTAAGCAACATATATCGGACCTCTGGAAGAAATGATATTGCAGCGAGAACCTCACCCTATAATATTCCCAAACACAGAAAATCCTTTACTGTATAATGGAACCGCTTTGCAAAGGTGATGAATGGATGCGGCTTTAGATTCAAGGTCAGATTTCTGAAAGAACAGCTGGAAACTATTTTTTTTCCCTTTTTTGGAGGATGGAGATGCCTTTAAATCATATATACCAAAGCAAGAAGAAGACTTTTGTTGAGTGAAAAATTACATCCTCAATAAAATCATTGTATATTTACATGCCAAATACTGTGTTTTTAAACCAGACACCAGACCACTTCAAATAGCAGCAGAGTTGGGCGTACACTCTGCCATGTTTAATCTTATATTAACTGATTCAAAGACTAAATATTTGGAGGACTAACAAACGGATCCACTTGTGGAGATTCATGCATTTGTGTTCATTTGGAACACTATAGCTAGAAATTCTGCAGTCCAAAATAGATTCAGCTCAGGTGTTGTGGTGCTTTATTTTGCTGAACTTTTTGAAGTTGCTCCCTATATTCTCAAAAAGTCTTTGTGCGAATACCATTGGATGACCTTTTCTCTGCAATTTAGAGCCTCGTCACACTGTCAGTTTCCTCATCTGACAGTGAAGTTAGATAATTACCCAAATAGAAAAGCTCTTTTGTAATCCTGCAGCTGTTTTTGCTAAAACAAAGAGAGAGGAAGTTGTAAAATTTCAACTTAGTTTTGTCAGCTGATTTGGTGTTTCTTTCTTCCTATTGAGTTGGAAGATCGTCCTTGTGATTTTCCATAACAGCTGAAAAATCCAAACTTTACAGGTGTTTTAATATACCATATTAAACCATACTGGAACATTAATGGCATGAACTGCTACTGTTGATTCTTGTGATCATGAAAAAAATGGACGGAAATTCTGAGGTTTCTTTAGGTTTGGAGACAGGATGGAAACTTCTGGTCTGCAGACACAATATTTAGGTCATGTTTTTATAGACGTAATATTTAGGTTCAGTCCCAGCTGTTTGTGTTCATATGGGCCCCCTTTCCGGTCATGCCTCACATGGCTACCCTCAACCTTAGAGCAGACAGCAAAGACGCTTTGTTTTGACTAGACAGCCTACAGATGATTTGTTGCTGCCGTCTCCGCTCTTATATGACTTCCCTTACAGAAGCGACCTTTAGGAAACATGACATCCAAGTGTGAACGGCGGAGGAGGGTGAGAAAGCTGGAAGCTGGCAGCTTTTTTTCTGAGGGATGAGGTGAATGTACCTTCCGAAGCTTTCACATTCTTTCCACATCTGACCTGCCTTTCCGCTTACTTTTGTGCTGTCTGCCTCCTCATCATCTGTAACGTCAGAACTTCTTTTGCTCCCATGATTCCCCATCATGTTGGTTTTCTAGAGGCTCCAGGTGTTCTTACTTTCCTTTGTTCCATTAGCCGTCCAGACATTTTTCATGGAATTCTTAATTTTTCTAGAATCTATCTCAGAAGTTATAAACAACATCAAACGGAGTTCGCCTACGACCTGTGGGCTCAAACTGGTTCTAGAAAACACCATTTTGTATAGGAGGAGTACCAATTCATTTGAACAACAATTCGATTCATATCATAATTTACGGTTGCTGATACAATTCACAGACAATATTGGTTCACTTACAACGATCAGATTTATCAGATCTGATTTACTGACCTACAATCAATCAAGGACATCTTTAGTCAAAAGTTCAACTAGTGTAACTCAGAGATAAATACCTGGGTACTGAACAGTACTTGTATTTCTTGAAAGATAATCACATGTAAAATATATATGCTTACAAACAGTAACTAAGTTATTTAACTAAGTAAACAAGGATGAATGACAAATCCATTCTCATTTTAGTTTCATAAAGTTCAGCCCACTGTTGTTTTTCCTCATAAAAATACAAATTAATTGCAAATTAGAACGTTATGTCTTTCTATATGATCACATGACTTTACAAATAATGGTAATGTTCTTCCAGGTGTACATTTCAGACATAAACCGATTCACGGAAGCAAGAGATTTTAACGTGATTATAAAAAATAACACATTAAAATGTCTGTAACTAATTTATTGCAATTAATGCGATAACTTGACAGGCCTAAAATTAAGGGGTATCTTTTAGATTATGATTAAGCAAACCCACCTGACTTTAGCAATAAGTAAAACAAACAGGACATGGATTGAACTTTAGCTATTGAACACCAAAGTTAGGGAACCGTTGATTGCCATCACATTTAGTTAAAAATGTGCAAATTTGGCTGAAGCATTTGAATGTTTTACTAACTATCATTATTTTCTTGTAATAGTAAATGAATGATGCCTCTTACATAATCTTATGTTAGTAAAAAATTGGTTTTATGCTGAAAAAGATGCCATTGTTTTCCAAAGAGAGTGATGGCAGGTGCACTATGGTGCCTTTGGTTCAGAGTTTGCTTTCCTGTGAGGTCCATGCAGTTTGAAAGCCCGCTTTAGAATTGTTGCAAACCATCAACAGAATTGATCCAGGTTGGGCTTTTTATGTCTTCAGATTTAGAATCAGCACTTGTGTGTGTGTGTGGTTCTTATTGTTTAGCCGCCTGTGTTTCCCCCCTCACCGGTTGTGTAAAGGCAGAGTACAATGACAAGACCAGACACATTTCCCTGTCTTGACTTTGGACTCTGACCCGTGTTTATCCCAGGTTTATCCCCCACAGGCCCTGTAACCTCGTACAGTGAGGCAGCCTGTGAGACGGCTGCACGAGAGACTCCTGTACAGGAACTCTTCTCATTTTGCAAGATGACCCGGTCAAGCATAAACCTCCCTGTTGGCGTGTGAACGTCTGATTTGGTATGTGAGACAGAGTAGCAGAAGACACAGGAAGTGGGCCAGGCATGGCAACAGCGAGAAAAGTCTCAATAAGGTCAGAAAGGGTTTGGACAAGTCGAGACAGAAGTCTTTTACTGCTGAAAGTTCAGCTGGAAAAATCCCATTCATTTCACAAAAATGACACATGTTTTTTTTGTGTTTGTTTTTTTCCCTCAGTACAAAAATATGAGAAAAGAAAAATAAATTCAGTTTAATTAATTTGCAGATAATTTTAAATGAAAGCAAACATTTAGTTTCGAAATTTCAAAAGTTGAATAAATTGTATAAAGGTGTTAAATGCAAATGACAGAAAAATAAACCATATATTTAAAGCAATGTATTTATTAGCAAAAGGTTTGAACGTAAAGCAGGTACTCTCATATTTCTGTATTGTACTTTTCATGGCTGCTCACAAAAAAATAAAAATGGCATTTAAAGGTTACATTTTACACAGGGAGCAGCTTTGCTTTATTACATTGAAAGGGCACGCTCACTGACCTTTAATGAGACGAAATTAATGAATTCCATGTGCGTAATTGATATATGAATTTCCCCAGCATAGCAGTCTGAAACAGGTTGCCTCAAAATGTTAAACCACAACAAGCAAAATGGGCTGTAAAACAGGATGATTCTGTAGTGGAAAATCATCAATTTCAGCATTCATTTTTAGTTTTTTTTATGTCTGTTTAAATCAGTAAATCCACCAGAATAGAATTATTGCTGGTGTGAAGTTAAACCTATATAAGATGAGATAGCTTCAAAACGACATCATATGGACTCATTGACCCATTGCAACTTGATGCAACTACAGTTGTCATGCTTTAAGAGTACTTCTTGTTTCAACTAGTCAATAAATTCTTGAAGCATCACAGCAGCAGCAGTAATACTTGCATTTACATGCACCACACAGCTTTGTAAACACCATCATCACAAGACCAATCAGAACCTGAGGATATCCTGCTCTTATGTGCTCTAAAAACAGGTTCACAGAGACTTTCAGGTTGATTACTTACCCTATAGAGGATTTGTGATATGACTCTTTGTCAAAATGTATTCAAACTCAATAGATCCTAAAAATGTTTGACTTTAGATGCAGTCAGTATTAAGGAACCTTTCCGCAATATTGCGTAGAACACAAGGGATTTTTGAAGATTTTATATATGGAAATTCATGTATTGTATTTGTTTTTACAGCACTGAACCAATTATTTGGGGTCGTCAACCAAAATCCTAGTTCAGTTTGAATCTCCACAATGTACAAGTCTCTAGACAATGTAATGTCGCCCACTTAGCTCTAACTGTGTCGCTGACATGTAGCAGCGTTGAATAAGTTATCCTCCAAAGGATTATAAGGTTATGATTGTTTGTGCGGCTTTCCTCATAGTCTTTAAACATAGTAGTTGTCAGTCAAGACTCATTTAAAGTAAGGCTTTCGCATTGTCCTGTTTTATATCACTCTCATCTCATCGTTATCACTCATTTTCTCTCCTCACAAGCTACTAATCCCTAAGAGACACAGCGCATCATCACCAGCATCATTAACTGGCTGAAAGCCTCCAGGAATATTTGATGTCTCGCAGAGGGACGCCTGTCAGTCTGAACGCCAACTTTTTCCGCTGTTCTGGGCAACAACTGTTACTTTACATCCTTTGTTGTATCCCAAAGTCGGCTGTGTTAAAAACAACAACAACATGACATTTGGGATTTTGTCTGCTGCTTCTATCCTGGGACATCTGAGCAAAAGGCCCATAATTGTTGCAGCTTCTTAAATGCTGTAACCTATTATATTTTTCTTCAAAAGGATAAACCCTTTAGGTTAAAAGACATTAAAACATCTTCGAAAATGTTGACCTAATAGTATTTGGTCTGGTTCAAAAAGTCCCACTCTTGCTATATTACCTTCAACACCTACAACCTATTTCCAACAGCATTTTTTCGTCTGCTCCTGACTCACAGAAATTTGAATAAAGAAAAACTCAGAAAGCTTAATTTTCTTAATGAATGTTCTACATCATGAGAAAAATGCCACTTTGAGTTTGTCCCTTTTCATTACATTTTCTTAATGCCGCAAGTACTGGCATGTCTTTTTTCTCTTACAACAGACTTTGTGCTCATCTGCTTAATGAACCATTCTGATACCATAACTGATGCCATGGCTAACTTATTTCTTTTATTTTATAACACATGTTCAGTTTCTAACCTGCCTTTTTTGTCTTGATACAAATGTTTTCGGTTTTTTTTCTTATTTTAAAGCGAGTGTCTCTCTCGTGTCCTCTGAGATCCCAACTAACCCCTTACTGAGCCTAATTGTACTGAAGGTTTCTTTCTATTCTTCCATTTAGAGGAACGTCTCCTTTCAACTGTCATATCTGGTGGGTTTTTTTTGGGTAAAGCTTTAAGAAAAGCTCAGTTGGGAAATGGCACTTCAAGAAAAAATGGCATTGAATTGAATCCCATAAAAAGCTACTCTCATAAATTGTCTTAGGTTTTTGTGAATAAGTCATTATAAAATGTAATTATTTTGTACACGTATATTAAACTTAAAAAGGCTTGAATTTTTTTTGTATTTCTACAAAAACACAATTTATAAATATTAAAGCTCAGAAATAAGAACGTTTGTGGTTGTTTTTTATTTATTTATTTTTTTACTTTTGAATGAAGATGCATAGCTACAAACCTGATAAGATGATTGAAACTTATTCCAACGATTAACATAATTCTTTTGCAAGAAATCTTGTCGGTGAAAGTTCTCATTCATCTAAGTAATGAATGTGTCACTATTCATCCAAGTGGCTTCATTAGTCTGTGTTGGAGAGGGTCTATAGTGGGTACAAAGTGAGCAAAATTTGACCCAAATAGCAATCCACAACTTTAAAGTGATGTGTTCAAAAACCAAAGTTTCTGACCCAGATTACAGCAGATACTGGGGATGTGAAGAAACATTGTTTTACAGTGCTTTTTAAATGCAAATGTAACCCTAACAATACAGATGAGTTATTTTTATTGTGTCTTGAGTGGAGAATTTCCATAAAAGTCAGTCGATTACCTGAGATCAGCCACCCTAAGATCCTTGAAGCTGATGTGACAAACATGCTGCTTACAACAAATTGATTGAAATAATGTTTTCAGATCCAGTAGACAATAAAAAGGAAGGGTCTGTTTGCTTTCTATTGGATACTGACATGCAGACGTGTCCCTAGCTTTTCGTTGAGGGGAACCATTTGGGTGGATGTAACTGAGAAGTTGAAACACGTCAGGCCTCTGGAGAGGGTCAACAGGTGTCAGCTTGTAAGAATGCCTCTCAAATCCAGCTTTAAATCATCACCAGCAGGTCGACGCAATTGCTTTCTTTCCCAGTTAGCAGTTTAAATTGACAGAACATCAAAGGAGGTCTGGATTAGACTACCTAATGGTCCTCTTTGCAATGAGCTCATGCTAGCTGAAATAATCTGATTCTGCACACGATCAAGCAGCGAGTATCCAGACATGGCGTGAAGGCCGGGGATCGGGCCAGCGTAGAAAGAGCTTGGTTGAAACTGTTTGGTTTTTGGCTCGCTGGTTCCGTGTGAAACTTTGCAGTGCTGCAGGCAACTTGGAGCCACGTCAAGAGTGAAGTAAGTTAAAGACACGCTTAGGTCAACCAATTATATAATGACAAATATGAAAATTCGGCAAGAGTGGAAAATTAACTGAGGAAAAAAAATCAACTGTTATTTTTTTATTACACATTTCATCTACAGCTTGAGACCTTCCACGTCAGCTATACACTTGACTATATTAAAAACTCAAATCACATCAGATTTTGAGCCCGATTTCAACTTTTCACCACTTTGCCTTGTGTGGCTTTGGGAATGTGAGGCTTGTGTCAGTATTGGGTTAGTGATGAGCGAGATCTTTCATGGATGACACTTCACTTTGATGCCACCATCAGTTGTGAACACGTCTTAAAAATACGTGCCTTTTATCATATTTTAGGAAAGGCAGACCCATATGCAGTGTTCAGATTCTCATAAATACACATAGCAACAAACTCAGTTTAATAAACTTTGTTCACACTTCTTTTTTACCTGATTCTGTCATTTCAACTCTTGCTGTGACAAAAAAAAAAAAAAAAAAAAAAAAAAAGAAAAACACAGTTTCTACTCGATTCTCATAACTTACCCCGTTTCCCAAATGATATTCCCGACATTAAATTATTTGTTTCTACCACATGCTGCAGCTCATACGTCTGTCTTGTCTGGGATTATCAGCAGTTGCCTTCTTGCATGTTTTTTTAGTCTGCTTTTACACCTGGGGCCTCATTTATGAAGCAAAAAGAACAGTCTTGATCTTAAGAATGACTTCAGCAGAAAACCACGTTCAACCACTAATTTGAAAAACATTTTTGTTGAAATGGAATTGATTTTTATCTTGTTGCAAAGTCTAGACTAAACCCTGGGAATTGCAATTCATTATGCAGTGATTTGCTGATCTACGGTGAGCTTCACTTTATTAATAACTTTGTCTTATTTTCTTTATAATTTCAGGTCTTTCAATGTATTTCATTTATCAAACAGAACATTGTGTATCTTTTTTTCTTGGCTTTACCAGCTCCTTTATCACATTTTCCAAAAGACTGCTTTGATTTTTTGATTTACTGCTTGATCTGAGCAAAGTTATTTGTTCTGCCATCATATGACGGGAAATCTGAAAACATTTGTTCAGAATGTCCCTTGAAACAAATCATAGCTGTGTTCATCTAAAGTGTTCACTCATCATACATTTTCTGTCTTTGAACATCTCTTTTTTTCCCAGAGACTTACTGATCATTTTTGATAAAAGTTAAATGCATTTTTTTTTTCTGAAACTGACTCCTTAGATTTAGAAACTTTCTCTGCTCTGTTTAGCAGTCAACCTCTGATCGCAGGTTCGGTTGCCACTGTATCTTCCCATTTGTCAAAATGTCCTTGGGCAATCACCAAACCCCACATTGCTCCTTATGCTGTGGCTAGTGCCTTGCATGGCAGCTCTGCCACCACCAGTATGTAAAAGTGTGTGCATGTAAAAATGGGAACTGTGACTGCAAAGTGCTTTAGGACTTAATCAAGGTAGAAGTACTGGTATACATCCATCCATTTTCCAAACCCACCAATGTCGTTTCTGTGTAACAGGGTTGCTGGAATCCATCCAGCCTTTGTTGAGCAAAGGCAGGGTTCACCCTAGATAGGTTTTGAAGTATACTCCTTTCACCATTACTATTTATTATATGATTTACCTTGAAACAATTCTTGAAAGTGATGAACACTTGTACAACAGTTGAACTGTTTTTCTGCATTTATTGTTTTTTTTTTTTTTTTTTAATGCTGCTTTCACTTTTATTTCCAAACAGGACATTGTTTAAACTGGTAAACATTAAGGAAAACAAAATCATAGTCATAAATTGATTGGTGTTTTTACATCCTCAATTTTTCATTTTTCTTCAACTTTTCTTTAATTCACAAATAACTGGATTTATGCTTTTAATCTATTTTTTTTATTCTAATGGACAGTAGATAGTTTACTCTACATGCTGTACAATACCGTGAACCACACCAGATTTCATTTGCAAGTGAGCTAAGATCCTTGTTTTCAGGCCTATACCGTGGTTTGTTTGTTTTAACTGGATCAGATGTCAAAATTTCACTTTTGACAAAAACACACAACTAAGAAACAAACTATGTTGCCAACCAGGCAGCCTGGCTTAAAAATGATCTAAGACAGGGAAACTATTGGTTTTAAACACTTGAGGGAGATAGCAATCTTCCCTAAACCGTTCAGAAGAGTGTTTAATTCATAAGCTCTAAACAGGGAAATTGTAATTATTGCCATTGAAACTTCACAAATTCCTATTTTTTTTTATTTTTTCATTTTCAACCCATTTAAGGTCTGTATTCAGCTGGAATGAGATGTTCAACACTTGTACTTGAATTTCTGTAAAATAAAGCAGACTTTTCCGGTGTTACTTAAACCCTTACAACTTTGTGGACTGCAATAAAAAATCAGAAGTAAGCCTGTTTTAACAATTAGGCACGTCTCTGTTCACACAAACATGAATTCTGCAGACACCGGAGGTGAGACTCAGGTGTTTAGTTTCCCCCCGACAGTGAGTCAGCAGGAGACGGTATGTATCGACTAGGTGCCAAAATGTTGTCAGAGTGTCAGGATGAGGCTAGAGGCCCCATGGAGAATGCTTGTCTGTTGCATCTCTTGCACCTCCTTGAAATGTACGCATTCGTACAGTAGCGGGGAACTTTTTTTTTTTTTTATGTAGTGCCCCCATTGCGTTATATCAAGAAATTCTTGGAAAGAACGAAATGAAAAATGAGCAATCTCTTGGGTTTGTCTAATCCTTTCATCTTGGCGGTAGAAGTTAGAAAGCATGGGCCAAACATGTTTGAGTTAATATAGGTCATAGCAACAACACTTGATTAAGACAGAGACTGACGATGTAAAGCCACAAAAGGATATATTCTCTTCATTAAGAAACAATGGCTACTACATCTACGTCCGAATATATTGTTACTGACATGACATTATGATTGGTGCTTAGTACTTGTGCTGATGCTGTTATAATGATAACTCTTTTTCTGACCACAGTCCTATTTGATATTTTTGCTAACGTTTTGTTCATTTATACTATAATCATGTGTCAGAAAAGTAAGACTGAAAATCATGGAGGTGACATCTTGTTTTGAAAACCCAGTAACGTCTTTTAGGATTAGTGCCTTTAGCTTTATCTCTTCTACAATGAATCCATTCCACTTGTCTTATGTGATTTTACATGATTCAAACATGACAGGAAAGGTCATGTGACTATGTGTTCTGAGTGCCTAGTATTTGTGGTGATTCATGTCCAGAACATGTGCATAAAGTTGAATGACTCTTATGTACAAGAGCATCCACTACACCCTGACTATGTGCCTAAAGTATGTTTAAAATTGTAGCTAGAAATAAATATTATATTTTGCAAACTGTGCAGGGGATTCTGAGTTTATATATCTGCATTGTCAGTTAAGTATGGTAGATGGAGCCAGGTGGGAGAGCCAGGCAGGTCCAGGAGGTGTGTGTTGCCTCAATTGTCTGCTTTCGGCTGTCACATTGGGGTGTGATGTATGCTCTCAGTCTGTTCTCACACCAAGGATAACTCTTTACACACACGCTGATTTTCTCTCCTCGGTCATGCACACAGCCCCCACCGAGGAAGCAGGATTATTTGCATATAACTTACTAATTAAACAAGCCTGTGCATTTTTAAACGTGCAAATTTATTGTTTTTTTTATTTTTGTTGTGGGTCTTTGTAGCAGGGAAGTTTTATGAATGTGCATCAGTTATTGGATATTAAAATGAATTTTACAAAACTGCATTTGGCATAATCACTGTAATCGTTTCATGATTCTGAAAGTTTGTCATTTTGACTTTTTTCATCCAGATTTTGAGAGCATGAGTGCCTGGAACTGACTGATAAGCCTAAGTGGTAACAATAAGCTCAATCACTGAATTAATCCACTTTTTTGTTAAATTTCATTAAAATATAACATGTACGTAACATATCAACACACATCATAAACACATTTATTCTTGGATCACTGGTTAACCTCTGCAGGCCAGTTTATACTTGCTAGCGATTTGTAATCGCTCAGGTCGCATTGGTCACAAAGCCATCAGAAGGGAATTACCCCAATCATAACGAAATGTGATATCATCCGCATTTGGAATTTTATGCCCTTAGTACAATCGCTCACATATCATGCCAGAAGTTATTTTATAAGTAATTAGATCAAATATTTGCTGTTTACAAGGCGTTTACAATGATTTCAAAGACTGCATTCTGAATCGAAGAGAGGTTTGACAATTTCATTTCATTCTAACTCAGTTCCAAAACAAACAAAAACATGAAATTTTCACATTTCACATTTGCACATTTAACTTCACCTATATTCAATTAAGATATGGAGCAGGTGGCAAGTCATTACAGATCTAACTTATTTTTAATTGTATGGTTGTTTGGTATGTTGAGGCTTTGCAAAAACAAAACAAAAAAAAAACAACAACAAAAAACATGTGATAACACCTACCTTGTCTTTTCTGCACCACAAACTTATTTAGTTCAATGTAAGCACCTACAAAGAAACTGCATATGACAAAAAAAAAAAAACAAAAACATGCTTTATATGTATAAAAACACAGAATCACAAACATCCCTATCATTCATTACTTTTTATTCACAGACAAACACGAGGACCACTTTGGAAACAGAGTAGCGTACGTCAGGTTTAGCAAAAGTTGGTTTGTATTTACATAGTAAAAGGACAACTAATAGATAGAATGACCAAGGGCTACTTGACCAAAACAAACACAGAAAACTCAGAAGAAACACTGCTGCCAGCTAAGTATATGTATCTTTTTAGTCAGTCAAATATGAATAATCTTTCTAAAAGTCCTTGTTGATAAAAGAAGTGGACTGAATAGGTCGAATCATCTCTTCAAACACTATGCAAACATCACTGCTACCCCAAAGCTTTTTGAGTTCTGTAGATATGTAGGAGGTGCACATAAATAAATGTCAGTCACCTTTTATAGTCAGTCTATATTTCACTAACCTCTGGTTGTTTGCATGGAAAACCACCAAGCTTGCCAGCTTCTTATAAAGAGAAGCACTCAACTGGTGATGTTTGGTCCACACTGAAGTTTGGTTTTGCTTCGACAGACTACTTCATGGTTTGAACTTCAATGTGGACCAGACAAGTGAACCCAGATTCACCTAACTTATACATTTTTCCAAAACAAGTTACTTCTGCAAACAAACCGCACAATGCACACACAGATTGTCTAATCAATGCACATTTAAAACCTCAATTAAGAGAAGAAAAAACACACACACACAACGCGCCCTCTAATCATTGAGCGCCTTGTATATAGATTAATTGTGGTTTTATTACTGATGTTGAAGCGATTGTGAGAGTTTACAACGCTCTATCAAAATGTTTGGTTGGATGTTTTTGTGAATAACCAATAACCAATGCGGCTAAGACTTTTTTTTTACATGTTGCAAACAAAATTGGGAGTTAGCATTATCACAGTAATGCTTGTTTTAGTGGTGTCAGTCTTTTTTTGCAAGTTGTTAGCAAGGTTGGGAGATATAGGTATTGCAAATATACTAATGTGGCTAACATGTATCATGTTACAAGTTACTCTGAAGTTCAAGAATTAGCCTGAGATATAAGCCTAATAAGCCTGATCTATTATGTACCTAAAGCCTCGGCCACACAACTGATCAGCTCTTTGGGAGGTTGTCGTGAAATAGGAGTATTTCCTAAAGGAAAACGCAACACTTTTGCATTTACTTTTATGCACTGCTGAGCAACAAATAGACCAATGTAGGGTTCAATGTTTTGCCTAAGGACATTTTGACACATAGTTGGGCTTGGGATCAACCACTATCTTTTTACTTGGAAGACGAACCCTCTTGGTCCACCGCTGACCCAATTTGCTTAGGAAACTAATCCTTTTTCTTCATTTTTTTTCCCTCCACACCAAATCTTACACAACTGTGATTGACTGTGACTTCTCAGCAGTACATCACATACTGTTTGATGTCAAAATGTTCCCCCGATCGGAATGTTGTTCAAAGCCTATTTTTCTTCCAGTTTCGTCATCTTCTCACCTGCTTTTATTTTCAGTGGAATCCTTCTCTATCCCCTGTAAAAACAACACCCCTGCTAAACAACACATTGATTTTGTGTATGTGAACACCCATGTGTAAGCAGATGGGGGATGGGGTTTCTGTGTTAAATGATTTACAAATGGGCGTGGAGCATTGCATAGGTACATATCATTGTACAACCACGTTAATTTAGGTTTCAAGCAAAAATATGTGACTCTGGTGAAGAGGCACGAGAGGATTTGGAGGCCTCTGATGTGGAGGAGATGATGTATTTTGTTGGCACCACACTTGGAAAAAGACATCAATTGCTGGGAAGTGTTCCAGGTACTGCTTGTGGAGATGGCGATAATGTTTTTTCTTTTCCTCGTTTATCTAGACAATTCAGCGTTAGTGACTTAGAGTGTTTATACTTCCCTTCTGGAAAGAATTAAGGAATATCACTGTCAGTTTGTAGCCAAAGTATTGCTTGATCCCGCGTTGATATCTTTTGCTTCCGAGTGTTCATGCAGACTTTAAAATATTATCACTTGATGGGAGAGTTTGTGATGACAGACACAGCGAATAAATAAGTCTCTGTTGGAGATATTTATCGGAAATGCTTTAAATTGACATAAATAATTGTCCAATTTTACACAGATGTGGTCTTTAAAATCTAATCCCATGCAAGTCAAATGCTTATTAATTCTTCAAACCTGTCCGTTTATTTTATCAGGTGATTATTCTCCATGTGTGTTTTACTTGGCAGCAGTTGCTTCTTGTTTTCTCCTCAGAACTTTATAAACCATGTTTCATAAAGTACAAATTTAAGGAATTTACTGTTAAAAAATTGCTCAATTTTTTTTTGCTGACATTATAGCAGCCTTCATTCGCGCTTGGCAGCCTCAGAGAGGTCGAGATCTAAAGTAAAAGGGAAATCAACTCTGACAGAATGACAAGGCTCTCAGGTTCTTAGTGCTTACCATAAACTCACCTAATTGCCTTGGGGCTTCAAACCCACAATAAGAAGTCATCCGCAGGGGCCCCGAGCGGTGGGAAGCTCCACCAGACTTCCGGAAAATTGGAAAGAGTGGAAAAGGCTCAAACACAGGCAGCAGTCTCTCTTTACACACAAACACTTGAACTTACATTTTCATCTTTCAGAATATTTTTCATCTTCACTTTTGCAAGTCTTTAACTTTCTCCTATGGCATTTGTATTCTATTAATGTCTGTATTCAGTTAATACTATTGCAACATGGTGGAAATCACAACATCGAAAGCGAAACTCTGAGGATTAAGTGGAAACAATCCCAGGAGGTGATCGCAGGTAAAGGGCAGACTGATGAACTGGAATCTTAAATATCAGTTTAGCCCATAACCATTTAGGGAAGTTAGATAACCAATTTGAGCTTTAAAGGTCAAATATTTATATCAACAAAAATACATGACTGAAAGCATTGCCTTTTATTAGTCTATAGAATGTATATTTCAAGTTAAGAGCTAAGTGAGTAATGCAGGGAACCCCCCCCCCCCCCCAAAAAAAAACGTTTTTTCAATTCTGAAGACTTTTTTGTGAATGCAGTTTTGAAATGTCAACCTGGTGAATGCAAATATCTAGTTTTAGAGTTGACCAACAAATGTAGACATGTAATTTATTTCTACCTATAAGTTCTTTTTAAAATTTATTATCAGAGCACATCTTTTTCACCCAAGTGTAATTAGTATAAAAATTGTGACTGATTTCCACTAAATTATTTATCTATGAAAATGTCTTTCTTGTACTTTTTGTTGGAGTCAAAAGTAAATGAGCTTTTCTGTTAGCTGCTAATGTAAAAACTATTTTTTTAAAGAAAGTTCCAACTTTGTATACTTTTACCGCTAGCTATAGAAAAATGCTTTTAAAAAACAAAATAGATTGTTTTTTGGATGAAAAAGAAAAAATAAATAAAGTTAATGGAATTGTAAGCATTGTGTTTTGTTTATTTTTTTTTTTGTTTCCCTTAATGTTCTGCTGTCAGGCTTGTTTTTTCCAACTATTGCACTCTCACCTGGTTCATTTGATAATTAGCTACAGCTGTCCTGATTTTGGTTAATCATCGTCAGTGTATTTAAGTGTCTTGTTATTAAGTCCTCTGCTTTTCAAAAAAAAATATATTCTCTTCTTCTTCTCCCCTCTTGTGTCTCAGTTTGTTCATGCCCATGTTTAAGTTTGTGATTTTTGTTGTGTACCATTAAGTCTGCTTTTGGGTACAGCTCCTCTAGTTCCTGACAGCTATTATACATTCAATCTAATCATAAACATTTGCATGAAATTGATTCCGTATTTCAGCAGTGATACCCACTCCTACTCTTTTGTGCTGTTATATGATTAAATTCTTGTGTTCTGGATAATTGGCAGTTTGTGGGAATCTGGATTATAATCTGAGCTAAAGGTTGAATCCCATTTCAAGAAAACTTGTGACATTGTCAGGCATATGTCAACATTAAAGTGAGGCGGTTTTTCTAAATGACTGCATCTGTTACATTGTGTCCTTAGTAGGAGAGTTTAAGATTTCTGCTTGTTACGGCCCCAGCCGTATTCGGTTTAGTTTTTTCAATATATTTTTGTAGCCTGTATTTTTTTCTGTCAGAGTGGGCTCTCTGTATTTTTGTGGATCTTTGAGTGTCTCTAATTTGTTTCAGGTGCGGAGGAAAAGGGTGTGGCCTCCATTGGACCAAAAGCTGATGGAGGCAGCCTTTAAAAGCACCAAGCGGACCTCAAGCCTGTGAGAAGGGAGCCTTGCTGCAACAGTCTCCACTGCAGCTTGGTGCGCTTCTCCACTTGTCATGTAGTTTGTTGCTCTTTGTAGTTTTGTGTTCGGTTTTTAGTTTGAGTTTCTTAGTACACTTTTTCTCCTGCTTATGTTAGACTAGGGAGGCTAGAGTTTTGTCAGTTTTCCCCTTTTCTTTCATTCACAGGTAAGAGCTCCATGTTTAGATAGGTGGGGTTTTGTTAATTTGGCCTTGATTCACCCTGAAATCTTTTGCTTCTCTTTGAAGTTATTGTTGTTTGGTTGGATATTGTTTTGTAAATAAATTTGATAATTGTTTTAAGGACACAAATCTTTTGGTGTTTTATTGTTTTTTGTTGGGACAATTGCATATTTTTATTAGTTTACCTTTATGTTATGCTCCCGCCCCCTTAGACAAAAATGGGCGTAACACTGCCAAATCTGTTTAAGACTAAATGCTGAAAATCTGTTCTGAGGAAGTTGTTCCAAGGCATCTGTTGAATTGGGCAGTGAAGCATGCTACAAGGAAGAACAGCACAGGATATGAAGGAAAGTGCAGGTCATGTTTTGGGTCTTTTCTGCTCGAGATATTGTGAAGAAGCTGCAGTGAGAGGATCACAATGCCGTAACAGTTTCAGAAATGAAAATTTAGTATTAGTCTCAGAGGAAAAGTAATCTGATCTAATCCTCAACCAGAGTTCTAGTCCTTTGCTTGCATGACATCTGAAACAGTTATGTCAAAAAGTCAAATGGTGTTTTGACATGGTTGGTGTTGTCTACATATTCTCCAAGATTCATTTATGTAGACATATTTTTCTGCTGTACAATGTTGTTTTTCTTGGAACTTGGCCTATTGTTTTTAGTGATGTTTCAGAGACATTTCGAAGTAATGCCAACACACTTGGGAATTATGCTTTTCAGCGATGTAATATCCTTATGACTTGTTGGTCCTTAATAAGTTAATGATGAATGAACTTCAGTGAAATGGCTTAAAGAACAGAAAAGTGCCCCCTGCTGAGAAATGCCACATTCTTTATTTGGACAATAACCAAACCATGGTTCTTTGTACACCACAACAGAACTTGCATACTAAAAGACATATCTTAGAACTAGAATAAGGTTTTATTTGCAAGAGAATGTTGTGGGCAATTCAGAGTTTAATGGTCTTATAGGGTTCTGATTTACTCTTGTTAGCATTTTTACTTATTTTGATCTGTCTGGCTGTTCAGTCCGCTCTCTGTGCACTCTGCTTCTGCTCTCATTTACCACAGGTGTATTATTGACACACCTTAGCTCTTTGTTTGGTATGGGTTCAATAATCTTCAGTAGAATAGATGGTAAGACTAATAAGTGAAATGACTGCTATTTATGTTCTGTTGGAAAAAAATAGCACAATCATCAACCAGTGTGACGATAAAGACAAAACGGTCCAATAATTAGAATTTCAGACCTGAGGAGGTGTTATGGGATTTGCACTTGTTTAAAACTGTTTGAGGGTAAGCCTTGGGGTCAGACTGTGGAAATCTCTGTGGTGTAGACTACACAAACAATCCTGATACAAGCAGTCTGAAAGGAAGTATTGAGGATGTTCAAAGCGACAGTCGACGACTCCCCTTCTCATCTTAAATGCATCCCTGTCCGGTAAACCCACAAAGACACTCATAGGAGCCAAACGCAGCAGGGTCCAAGCACAACAAAAGCGTACCTCCCCCATTAAAATACAAACCTGTACACACAGACATCCCCTCCAGACACATGCAGGTCGTTCTGTCCCAATGTGCATCTGTCTGTTTCCTTTTGGCTGAAAGCTACATTCATTGTCCATTCATAACAAACTGTAGTTCCTTCACATGACCGCAATGCAGTGGGATTGCTGTCGATTGACCCGCTTTCAGAAATCTGGGTTTACCATTGTTGCTTTTGTGTAAAAAAGGATTTGCCTTTTACATACTGCTGCCTGGAGCCAGAGTAGCAGTAGTGACAGATTTTTCCACACACCTGCAAAGCAGCAGTACAGACGTTGACCCTCTGCTGCTACACTTGCATGCCTCCTCAACTCTTCCCACATGACAAACAGCAACTGTGGCAATCTGAAAGTGTTGTCTACTTTAAAAGCAGAAACCATGTGAGGAAAAAAAACTAGCTGCAGAACTGAACACAGAATTATGCAATGACTGGCAATTACATCAAAAAGGATAAACGTCTGTAGTAATTGAGTCTCTGTGTAGCTAAATATCACACGTTAATAGATTTAAAAAAGTAAGCTAATTTGCATCTTTGTAATCTTTTCTGAGAATTGGATGTGGAACTTATTTAATAGGTTTTAGCAGAGGGTCTGAATAAAGTTAAAGGCTTTTGAAAAACCAGAGGCAACTTTACTGTCACAGTGTTCATTTGCAGTCCATTGCTTGATTTAAGTCTAAAAGTAAAGGTAAAGTACTTAAGGTTCTAGTAAATGTATCCAATCTTTTTTCCAATCTTCTGTTGTCCAATTTTGGTCAGCCTGTGTGATTGTAGCCTCAGTTTCCTGTTCATGGCTGACAGGAGTGGCACCAGTGGTCTCCAGCTGCTGTAACCCATCTGCCCTAAGGCTGGACGTAATGTGCATTTAGAGATGCTCTTCTGTTGTAATGAGTGGTTAATTGACCTCTGGTCAAATGGTTATCTGACCTATAGAATCGACAAGGCATTTCTGTCTACAGAACCACTGCTCACTGGATATTTTTTTTCTGACCATTCTCTGTCAACCCTAGATATGGTTGTGCATGAAAATCTCAGTAGATCATTCGTTTCAGAAATACTCAGATCAGCCAACAACCATGGCACCAACAACCATACCACATTCAAAATCACTTAAATCACCTTTCATCCATATTTTGATTTGAATTGCAGCAGATCTTCTTGACCATGTCTACATGCCTAAATGCATTACGTTTCTGCCATGTGATTGGCTGATTTGAAATTTGTGTTAACGAGCAGGTGGAGAGGTGTTCCTAATGAAGTAACTGGTGAGTGTATTTAGTACATATAAACATGCAGTGTGTTGTCGCAAAAATAGACATCAAAACACACTATATCATGTTTTGCGCTAACAGCAAAACCATATCATTCTCAGGTCCATTGAAGGAGGCCGTGACACACCTCTGCACATTGGCCAAAATTCTCATGCGTTAGAATGGAACAAGAGAGACTACAACAACCAAGCAAAGCATGCTTTGAGGTCAAATTTAGTTTTTTATAGAATGGATGGAGTATTGTGAATATGTCTTTAATCTACATCCAAACAAGTAGCTTTGTGCCATAGAATGCCTTCATTCATTCTCTATGAAGTCATAGCCCTTGTTGGAAATTATTATGGTTACAAACCAGTGCATCCATTTTAAGGTCTGCATAGATGAATGCCAAATGAGAGCAAGAAATGTTTGCTGCTTGGCATCTTTTATTATTTAGATTCTATCACTTTGGAATTTTAAACGATCTCACTGAAATGTTAACAGATGTGACCTTGATAGATTGTTGTGAAATAGTGGCATAAACACATTCATTATCACAGTGGTTTAAATGAACTTCACAATTTATTATGCACCCTTTTTTATATTTGGCTCGTCTTTGCTACGGTACTAGTGTGTTAGTGGCAGAGCTTCGTGATATGTTTGTAAATATATCGGGATGGTCTGCATATCATGCAAGGTCCTTTAAAATACTTATCTGAGCTGTGACCTAAAGGCAGGGATTACATCAGCTTTGACACGCTTCTTTGCATGCTTTCTCTCTATTGCTCACACACTGAAACAAGCAGCCGCGTGTTCTGGGCATGTTGTCATCCACTTTAAATAGCGCTTCTCCCACCATGTATGTTTAGTTGAGGTCATCATGAGCGTCGGAGAGACACCAAGACCCAACTGCTTATGTCATTCTCTGTCTTCTTATGCTTTGTGGACTTTTTTTTCATTGATTGTTTCTCCAGGACTCTGTCTGAGAAAGATGACATCATTCCCATATCTACTGGTAGATGCTTCCTCTTCTCACAGACCAGACTAAATATCCCCATCCTCCTCTCTTTAACCATGGCTAGTTAAACATCTGTGAGTTTGGTGGTTGGGAGAAGAGCTCAGCTTATCTCCTGTGTGGAAAAGTAAATGCAGACAGAAGAAAGGCCAAAACACATAACTTAGATTTTCGCTAGACTAATATGTCTGACAGTAGTTAGATGTTCAAACTGTAGCCAAGGCTGAACTTATTTTTGACCTTTGCATAATACCAAAACTGTTTTCAATATTATACTGTTTGAGTTTCTGCCAAAAAAGACACATTTTGCTTTTAAATAACTAACTTTTGGCACTGTATTATTTTTATTATTATTACAGGGGCGATCGTGGTGCACAGGTAGAACAGTCGATCTCTGATCAGAAGATCACATGTTTGGTCCCTGCCTTGACAGCTCATGCGTTGATGTGCCTTTGGGCAAGACACTGAACCCCGCATTGCTCCTAGTTGGCACCGGTGTAAAGCAACGGTGCTGTCATCAGTGTGTGAATGTGTGTATGCATAATTGAATGGGACCGTGACTGTAAAGCGCTTAGGTCTTAACATCAAGGTAGAAAAGCGCTATATAAGTAAATGTCATTTACCATGTACAGTTCAATGGACAAATACCTGACTTATTTTGAAAGGGTCCTTGTTAATTTACAGCTGTTTACTATTTTAACAGAAAAATCAACTAATTTGAAGCAAAATGGAACCAACTCTTGCCCTTATGTTTAAAACAGCTCAGTAAACGAATACTTAACTGGCCGATGGCACGGAATACCAAACCACCTGATCAAAAGCAAATAAAAGTGGAAACCAATCAGACAGTTTGGACAGAGTGACTTCAGTCCAAGAAGTGGGGTCAGAAGGCTGCCGTTGTTGTCATTTCTGCCCTCTCCTCACACGTTTCATCCACCTCTTCTCTCTTTTTTTGGCTTTTGAGTCAGCCCAATCACAGCACCTGTTTTCTCCATCATCGCTCTGTAGCCATCCCTCTCAGTGCCGAGTGAGTGTTGCGCTGTTCTGTGGCCTGCTGACTTCAAACATGAGCGACTCCAGGAATGATGATGACAGAAACATGCCTGGAAAAATGGGAATGCCTTCCAAAAATACACTCTGCTCTTTGTGTTATTGCTCCGTTTTTTTGTTGTTGTTGGTGTTGTTGTCATGCAAGTGTGCACGTGGCTGGCAGGAGTTGAGACTCTGCACATGTGGGGATGGATGTTTGTTCTGTTTCTACCTGTTTGCTAGTGTTTGGAGGTGATTGGCTGCGTATGGGGGCGGTAATTAAAGGTTGGCTGAGCAATAACAGGGATAGTCATTTACCTAGAGGAACACCTGTCCCACGCCAGAGCTGCAGAGAAACACAAAGACCCCGTCTGGGAACCAAGAGACGCTTTCACTGCACTCCACTTTACATTCCAATCCTCTGACAACGTGTCTGCTCTTTTATGATCATTTTAGCTTGCTGTATAAAAAAAAAATCATTAAATAATCCTCCCTTTTTGAGCAATTTTCTTGTCTTTTGTTTGCCAGATATTTAGAAATGATTAATTTAAATAATGTTTTCAGTCCAAACTGAAGTTCAGTTTGGTTTTTTAAATTGATTGTTTTTTATTTTATTTTTTTAGTATTTGACATAATTTTAACAAGATCTTGCTTGTAAAATGGCACAAAAAGGAGAAAGTTAATGATACTGTTTTTTGTTTTTTTAATTCTAAAGTTGAGTTTAGTTGATTCTGAACCAGTTTAATATATTTTAGAGAACCAATAAGAGTTTGAAAGCACAAATGGAGCTTAAATGTGTTTGGATCCACTTCATAACTTAGAACTTTTTCTTGTGAATACATTTTTACTGCTATAATAAACTGCTTCCAACTCAAAATCTGCAATTAATGTTGATCCTAATCCATGTCTGTTTTGTAAGCCTGTCCCTTTTGTGCAGAGATAATAACAATTAGAATGTTAAGATTTAGTATGAGTTAACTAAAGTTCAAATAAACATTTATTAGAAGTTAGTTTTGCTAGCTTTGGGCCAATGCCTGGATACCATAGTTATGAGTTATACGTAGTATATTTTTTTCATGTTTGAAGGAAAATAAATATACAGCAGCAACTTCTGCTGTTCTATTATAATTTGGTAGATGAAACTCTTATATTAGGCTTTAAACATTTTGGACGTATAGTGTCATTATTTTGAAATTAGTTTGTGCTTTAAACCCCCTGGTCTGTCGGAGCATTTTGTAAATGTAACATCTGTACAACTTTAATAGGATTCCCACACTTTATATAGCTATATGATTCAGTTTTTGACCTCACATGGGGCTTAAAGCCAACGCTTCAGGTAATCATAAACGATAAAGGATTTATTTCCAGTATTGAGCCTATTTTAATGACGTTTGTTTGGAGCATATTTAATATTTCTGTTTTAACTTTTGCAAGTCGGCTCATTTTGTATCCCCACATCTGGAGCCATGAAAGGGAACCCGTGATCCAGTTTATCCTTCAACCATCACATTAAGGAATGCACAGGCATTGCAAGATAAAATGAAATGATTAAAAAGAAAAACTAGTGTGGATTGGTGCCAACGTTGGTGCAGAAGTCATTTAAATAAAACAATCAAAGCAGTGACATTTCTACTGGGGTTTTGTGTGTTTATTCAAAAGTCGGTATAAACTTTTTCTGCGTGTATTTGCAAGCTGTAAGGGTTTGGTTTACTGGAGTTAGGGACTAAAGACATGCCAGGCATTCCAGAAACATGGATCATGCTGATTATGAAAATATGGTCTTGACCACAAGTCTGATTTATAAACTCTGACTCATCTTTGCTGAAACTCTGTCTGATCATGCAGGTGCTTTTGTACTTTTTATCCCCTGCATTGCAATCATGGTTGTTGATTTGCTGGCCACATTAAATATGGACCAGGGGTCAAATGTTAAACTCTGGGCCCGCAGGAATGTTCAAGTCATCGTGGGGTGTCTTCAAAGGAATTCCTTTTCGAATGTTGCGTTAGTCAGCATGACTGGTAGAGACACAAGTGGACACAATGACCAAAAAAGTCTCTGATTCAGTTATGGGTGGTGAC
This sequence comes from Adrianichthys oophorus, assembly GCA_036245035.1. NCBI lineage: Eukaryota > Metazoa > Chordata > Actinopteri > Beloniformes > Adrianichthyidae > Adrianichthys > Adrianichthys oophorus. Next base: position 11,453,176 of record BSAI01000138.1, read on the forward strand.
TCAGTGGTGCATCCATGCCTTCTCGTAATAAAGTCACAGAAGAGTAGACGGAGAGAGCATCTGTTGTTGGTATGGAGACAATTTGCTCTTCAAGTGGCAGCACTGCGCTGACTGGTTAATGTAATAAGCCTTTTAAATGTATTAGGATTCTGGTTACCATGGAAACAAATTGGTTTAAAGTTTGTCACTCCCCCATACTTTTCCAGGCATACCTGTTCAGTTACTTGTTAGTAGTCACACAGTACAGAGTTATTCATACACCTGGCAAATGTTAGACATGGAGATATGTCCGCCTGAAAAATCATCAACAAGCTTATCCTTTTCAATAGCTTTCAAATAATCTAAGGGGAATGGTGAATATGTGTGTGCATGACATAAAGAAAATGTCTTTCATCACACAAATCCTTCAGTTGCATTTCTGCCTTGGAACAATTCTTTGTCTTCATAGTGGATCATAAAGTTGATAAATACAGGAAGTGGAACCAACACTCAAGGACAATAACTCATGGACCTCCTTCCATTGTCTTAGTTATTCTTTATTTTGTGTGTTTCCTTTTGCCTTTGGGAAGAATGTGTTTTTATTGTAGGAAACACAAGCTCATGGCCGAGCATTTACAATGGAACAGCTTTCGTGTCCGTACAAAACTTCTCCCTAAGAAATAAAGAGATACGTTTGTTGCCAAAAACCTTGTCATTCTTCCATGGTTAGTCAGAGGAATTCACATTATCCCTGGCAGAGCACACAGTTCACCTTTCCCATCATCTGGGTAATCCTCTTGAATTGGCTGTATGACATCATTGGGCGATAGCAGCAGCTTTATAAGAAAACTCTGATTTTGGACAGCAGTTATTATATTGTTTAAAGCTTTTGGAAAGGTTTTGATAATATGTGCAGACAGATTTTTCCGTCGGGATAATTTCCTTTCCTGCACTGGACAGAACTGGCTATACCTGGTCCACAAACTTCTAAGAGCAAGTTATTTATGATTATTTTTTATAGAGAACAACCGGCTATGTACTGTAATCTGAGGCTGCAGAAACCTTGAATCTGAATTATTAGTTTGTAATGCAGTTCACATTTTCACAGAAATGTTGGTTTAATATGTGATCTGCAGTATTCACTTAGACTCAACATTTTTACCTCTTTTACTTGGCTCTTGCAATTTAGTGATTAACTGGGAGAAACAAACAAATAAATTGTTCAAATGAGGATGTGTTCAGACCGGAAAAGTAATTTGGTCTGGACCTAGTCTGCTTAATTTGGTCCAGATCGAGTAATGAACCTTGCGTTTTGTCTGTATTCAGACTGCCATCAACTGGACATTTCTGTTTCAAACCAAAGCGTGTAAACAAAACCATGTGATTAAAGATCTCCTCAGTCATTGGACAGAAATTACGAGGGCGGGGCAAAGCAACAAGAGAATAATAGAAGATTTGCAATCCTTGTCGGGATAGTTCACTTATTCAAACTTTATATTTCGTTGACAAATTTTTAATGTCTTTATCAACGTCAGGTTCAAGACTTTTTACTTTATATATTTGTACGGCAGAGGCATGCTGCAAGGCGGTTACTGTGCAGAATGAAGAATGAACAAATGAATCAATGAAGAAGGTACGCTGATAAGTGTCTATGACATATCGATTGTCGGGACAACAGTGTGAAAAGCAATGTGTATCACGTTAAAAGTTGTTTTAACGAGTCTGCATTTGTCCAACCACATTTCAATGAGTTGTTGTGTCGCTGCTTCGCTACTGTGTTTACATCTTGTAATGCCCGGCTACGGTGGCCGTTTTGGTCCAGTTATCTCGCTCCAAGCATGGAGCCTATTCAGACTGAGTAAACTCAGAGTAAACTGGGGTTCAGTTCGATTGGAAACAAAGACCACCTCAAAAGATGGGTCAGAGAGCGCTTCCTTGTCCCAGACCAGGGCTTGCTTGGGTATATTCAGACTGAAAATTTGTTCCGGATTATTGGGGGAAACAAACTCTGGTTCACTTTAAGTGAACCAAATGTGTCCAGTCTGAATACACCCTAAGATCTTTGTGAATTTAATGCTATTTCAACTATTCTACATATATTTGAATCAGTGTTTAACTCATGGATCAATTATGGTCCAAAGTTTTGTTACTTGTCAGTAAACCATCATTATGCTGTGTTCCCACCAGTGTGCATGAACTTGGTTGTTTTGTCAATCTTTGCCATCTCTTGGGTCAATCTTCAGTTTCTGACCTCCATCTATAAACTTGAAATGAAAGACAAGGATGACAATTTTTTTAGTGCAGGGGAAAAAAAGCAAAAAATGTGCTGAATGATTCACACCTTTCATGGTGTTTTCTCAGTAAAAACACTTGACGCTGTGAGCGGAGAGCTAAACATAGCTAAGACCCTAAACGAACAATCTTTGTTCAGCTCTCACAAAGGTATTTATCATCGCTCAGAACCCATGACTTAAAAGTGTGGTTCTGTTCTAATCGCTGGCATGAAGTCAGATCATATGAGTAACTCGGCAGCTGTTATTGGACAGTTGGACTGCACATGACCTCTTTACTGACTGTGTCAAGGCCGTTTGAGTTTATGCTGTCTCTGCAAACCACTGCATGTGTCCTCTCTGCTAAGCTTTGTGGCCCTTTAAGGCAGCAGGCCAGACATGCTTTGCCCTTCGTGTTTGCCATAACGAGGGCGGTTTAGGTTGGCTTGTTCACGTGTCGGGTTTGTTAAAAGGTCTGCGTGACTTCATCAGTATTTAGTTTAATATGTGCACCTGTGCTTGAATGACAATGATTGCTTCTAACATTCTGTACATTCACTTGGCTCCCTTTCCAGCATAGAGATTTTATCTGCTTTCTCAACTTTAGTGAAAGATGGGAACCTGTGCATCTGAAAGTACTTTGTTTGGATCTATATATATATAGATATATAGAGAGAGATACATACATATATAAATGAATGTCGATAGTTTGGTGCCATTTTTAATGCCTGGCCTGCCTGGGAAGAAAGTTTTGTTGAAGCAGCAACATCATTACTGCCGCCCCACAGAAACTACTTCCTAGAAAACGACATAGGCTTTTATGATCATTATATTTAAAATGCTGGAAACGCTTTTACAATAGATCAAAAGATGATTGGAGTGGGACTTTTAACACAATTATGACCATGTAAAGTTATAAAATGAACATACATTTTATTTGACTGGATTATAAATCTGTTGCTGTGGTAAACAAAAGCCTGCTGTTTCTGTCTTTGTTCCAGTAGACCTGAAGTGACCTGCTGCTGAAGACCCAGTCACAGCAAAGTGCATTGTGCTGGGCTGAATCATTCATTATGTCATAAACATTATGCAACATTCTTCCTTGCACAATCAACTCCAGAGGTTTCAGAGTTTCCTCAGCACAGAGATAACCTTTTGTTACAGCTTATTCAATGTCTTTGTGGTCCTAATGTTGGTGCCCCACTCCCCAAGGATGGATCATGAACCCACTTTACAGCTCACTAAGCCCATGATATTTTTCCAGCACTGCCACCCCTCATTTGTACATGGAGAGCAACAGCTGAGTTTATTAAGAGCCATTTTAGGTTGTTTTTCCTTAATACTAATCTTCATTTAAGATTAGTAATTTCTTAGTACGCTTTTGGAGAACTACAACCTGTAAAACCATAAATGGGAAAAAAAGAACTTGAATTATAGTTTAGTTTGCTCTAATTTTACACATTTTTTCCCAGGACGGGTGCAGCAGACAACAGTATTTGTTAGTTTAAATGGTGCATAGTCTTCCAGAACTGCAGAAGACACAAGGATTTGGTAAAAGGGGAGGTAGAATTTCAGCAATGTTTCCCCCTCGGACCCACCACCAGGAGGTCTTTTTGTGTTTGTGTTTTCTGGCGTGGAACACTTGAATGGAACAATGTTGAATCCAGTATTAACTGTGGAATGTCTTGCCTCATCTGCTTTAAGTTTTTCCAAAGCCGCATGGACGCTGCCAGAATCACCATCTCTGGACGATAACAAAGACTCACCAGCTGGCAGAAATATTCTTCCCAAAGCTAAACCAAAAGCCAGCAGAACGCCTACGCAAAGTCAAGCACGTATACTCACCACACCTGAAGCTTAGAGATTCAATCCCTCATCTTGTGAGAGTGCAGGTCGGTTTATAATGAATCTCCTTTGCTGTGTCCGAAGTTTCAGTCGGTATTTGCGTCTGGGAAATGCATCAAATATGCAGAAAAGACATGCTTTGCTGTTTGTTTGCTTTGCGTCCCTGAGTGCATCCTGTGGTTCGGACTGGCTGCCTTCTGGCATTACGTCAAGCCAGACTCTGTGCTTATATAGCTAGTTTTTCACTTCACTTTTAGTAAATGATTCAGCAGAAATTGACAAAAAAGATATTTTTGGAGCCTCAATTATAGTGAGGATTTTTGTTGTTGTTCCAGTTGTCGCAAATACTTACATTTTGTTGAAGCACTTACATAACTTTCAGAAATATTTATCTGGTAAATTCATCCAGTTTTTTGTGCATCTGCAGCATCCATGTAACAGCGCATACCTGAGCTCCCAGCTGTGTCGTTCATCATCCCCGCTAATGGTCATTCAATTAACCCAAGAAGAGATGGTGACTGACACCGTGGTTGTCCCACAATAACTCCTTCTCTATTTTATCACCAGCTAGTAATTATGTGCTCCAGTGAGAGGCATGTTTCGCCCTCGCCGCACACAAACACCCGCATGGAGACACACTGCTTGATTAGCAAACCAAATTAATCTTCTCTCTGTATTCCAGGAGCATTCCATGAATCACAAAGCCATAAAATGGCTTTCTACTGTCAAAACTGCAACAATCATTACTGCACAACTTTAAGCCACTGTGAGGTACTTTAATGTTCGGGTGAGCAGAAAATGAGCAGCGTGTGAACTTTAAACAAAATGGGTTTGTGGGTAAACTTTTGTTTCATTTCACCCATTTCAGACCTCCTCTATGATCTCTGTTGTAGTTGAGTTTTTCTTCTTTGTCTTTTTATTTTAGTTTGTGTTGGATATTTCCTATCTTAGTTTCTGTATTTAGTTTAATGTTTTACTTCTTGCTCTGCCCCTTGTTGTGTCATGTTCACACCTGGATTTGTTACACTTATTCTATTATTATTTACTTATGTCAATCATTTCTGTACATTCGTTTCCATTCTCAAGCCTTTGAGTTTATTTTATTATTATCAATTTATTATATTTATTTGTTTCTGTCTGGTCTTTTAGCTATTAGCTATTGGTATCTTATGTATCAGGACTACTACAAAAATCAAATGTATAGTGTTGTATATGAGATACGTATTATGATAGACAGGTCCAAAAATTATGCAAAAAAAGGTGAACTTTATTAAATTTAGCATTTTAATGCCTCTGCAAAGGGTTGGTAACCCTTAATCCTAAAAAGAGCCATACATATCTTTTTTTTAAGTTACCAAAATCTAGCAAGAGCCAAACACTACTTAAAAAAAATACACTTTATGTTTTTGTGCTATGTGTTTTTTTATGTGTTTGTTTGGTTCCAAGTGGACTGAGCTCTGGTTCGCTCTGAGTTTCCCCAGTCTGAATGTGTTCAAAGCGGAACAAGTGCACCAAAACGGCCACTGAAGCCGGGCATTACGGGAGATAAACAGTGTAGGAACCATAAGCCACAGGAGCAATGATGAAACACTGGAACTCACTGGAACTTCAGTTGGATGAATGCAGTTCAGTTGGATGTGAGAAGCAATTTGTATTACGGTAAAACTTGTTTTAATGTGATACAAATTGCTTCTCACACTGTTTTCCCGACGATGGATATGGCATAGACAGCATAGATAGACACTAATCAGCATGTCTTCATAGCCGTCGTCTCCTCAGTAACCGTCTTGCAGCATAACTCTGTCCTGCCAAAGCAGCAATAAAAAGTGCGGCTAACATTAAGACAGACGTTCAAAATTGGTCAGCAAAAGAAAAAGTTTGCATTGGTGAACTATCCCAACAAGGATTGCAAACAGACTTCCATTAATTCCTGGCTACCGACTGAAGAGATCTTTAGTCACGTGGTTTTGCTTACAAGCTTTGGTTGAAAACGGATATGTCTGGCTGAAAGAAAAGGGACCAAATGCAGGGTTCAGGACTTGATCTGGACTAACAGACTTTTCCAGTATGAATACCCTGAGTGCATTACCCCTCTCCTTTGTTTTATCCAAACCACTGTGCAGTTGGCAAAGCATTATGACACAAAATGGGGAACTGACTGTTAACCACCTAAAGCCTATTATTATGCTTACAGACCATAGCACTGTTGCTATAATAGGGCTGTCTGAGAAACATTAATAGAATTGCAATCAATGTAAGAATGACTTCATGCTGTTGCTTTAATAGAATATTAAAACTCTTAGGTTTAATTTGTTTTTAAAAAAAGACTAAAAGCAATGTTTGAAGATTAAGGTGCTCAGATTTTTTTTTCTGAGTCTTTTGCTAACTAATGAGGCTGCTCAGTTGTTTTAAAAAAAGGTCGGGTTCTTTCAAATCATTCAAAACATATAAATGGTGTGATTCAAACCCTGCTTCAGCAATCAGCAGCATGGCCTCCTCTAAGAATCTGCCTCCCAGCACTCTGGGAAATTAAAATAACAGATGCCCACAATGCAAGGCTGTGGAATAATCAGTGTTCTGAGAAAGCCTTTTCCTCAGTCTGTAATGTAATAAAGGAATGGCAGTCAACAGGAGCCGGGAAGGTTAAACTGAGGCAAGAAAAACAAAGAGAACCTCTCAGTAAGATGCAATTTGAAGAGCAAGAACCTGACTGCATATGGTGCTGGTATTGGAAGATCTATACAAATTTCATGCATTCTTAGATAAAATGACTTATTTGGCATTGCACGATGGTGTAATGGTTAGCACCTTGTCCGCACAACAAGAAGGCCCTGGTTCAAATCCCAGCTGAGACCTTTTGGTGTGGCACTTGGGCTTTCTCCCACAATCCAATAGAATGCTTCGTGGGTTCAGCAATGATTCCAAATTGTCCCTACGTGTGACCAAGAGTATGTGTGGTTCTGCGACAGACTTTCGACCTGTAGGGTGTACTCCACCATTACCCAACAGTACCCGCTATAGACTCTCGTAGGTTTGGACGATACATCGATTTTATTGATACATTCAAATTCCTTTGTTTAAGAAGATTTACTTTTGTGAAAATCTGGATTTTATTTTCCCAGCACTCTACTCTCTTGAGCTTCTATTGTTTGGCATAAGGTCAGCCCGCCCAATTCTCTGAGACATAAAAATGGCAGCTAGCAAGGAGGAGCTTGTCCCAAAGAAGAAACCATTTCTTTGGTTTTCAAAGACGTGGAGCAACAAGCCACATGCTGAAAAATGTGTTTGAAGGCTGTTGTTCTCAAAAGTGACTACAATAAATTTCTTTCAACACTTGATGCTCAAGCTAGCGGCAGCTAACAAAACACCTGCCGCATTATTACACCAAGTATTTGGTTTCACTTTGTGTTTAGGCCAAGTCCCAAAGGAAATATTAAATAAAATAGCTTTTGACAAATATATTTTGTCGTTTGTACTTTTTTTGTTAAAGAAAGTAAAGGGACGTAGAAAAAACCCTTAAAAATCAGAAGTTGAATTTAGTGTGAAAAAAAGCTCAAGCAACCCTGTGACCCTGAAAGAGATTCACCGGGTTCAGACGATGGATGGAATTATTTGGAGAAAAAAGCACTAAATGAAAAGGTGAAAAAAATCATGGTCAGTTTTGAAGCATGTTAGTGGATTTATCACAATTTGAGCTACAGAATTGCGCTCTTGAAATAGTTGGACTTAAAATGACTCAAATCTACAGCAGGATATAAAGAGAGGAAAATCTATTTAAAAATAGGTGTTTCCCTGATTCTGTTTCATCCAATGCAGTGGCAGGGTTTCCAAATTCTGCATATGGATACACTTTTAGGAGTTTGCAGACTGGAGGATTTTTACATTTTTAAACTCACGCTTCACAAACAGAATGATCTGCACAAGGATCTACTTTCACATCCAAGAACATGTTGTTTTGACTCAAAACTGCAGCCACAATAAAGTTTGCAAAAGGTCATGCATTCTTTGTTAGCTTAGGTTTCCATGTTGAAGCACAGTCTCAGCTGGGGGCTATTTTCTTACCACCTCTTCTCACCCATGAGGTCATGTCATCCAGAATTCAGAAAATGTGAAAAATGGCGAGGTTGTGAGAGCTTCTTAGCAACAATATATGTTATCAGAAATCTTACTGAGCGGGAGCACAGTGGAAACACGATCCACTTCTATACCAATTAAATTAATGGGGAGAGAGAGCAAAGTGTGCACCTCCTCACCTTATAGCTGTTTCTTTAATATGCAGCTCACCTATAGATGTCAGGACCACACTTCAACACCGTTTCATTTACATCCTTGTTTTAAATCTGATGTGGAGCCTTTGAGAATATTAAATTATCCTGAAACCACAAGTGAGATTTGAAATGGCCCGCTTTCCGTGAATCAGTTCCAGGGTGTGTGTCAGGTACGTCCTATTTCAACACATCAATCTATTGGATTGGATTGTTTATTAGATTAAAAGCAGCAGTTTCTGGAGTTTTGATAGTTTTGTTTTTAGGTCTATTACCCCTCTGATACACCATCTCATGATGAATGATTTTTGAAACGTCCATGTGTTTCATGAATACTTAACAAGTTGGGCCACATAAACCTGTGTGGGTATCATCCACTGTGACACATGTCTCAAAAAGTATTCATTTGTATTCTTTTTTAATTGGTAGTTTAAATTGTTTTGGTTCAAAAGTATTAAACATCTTTAATTTTTTAATTGCCAATATACTGCTTGACATCTACTTTTGCTCTGTGTCCAGATATTAAAAAAAAACAAACAAACAGAAAACCCCTGAACAAATTGTTCTGCTAAAACAAATTGAGTGTTCTACTGCTTTCTAACTTTCTGACATGGCTGAAGGATGCTGTCACTACACTATGACTTGCCTGCTTTTGAAAGGATTTTATAATTTTAAGGTTGTTTGACTTCATGATTTAGAACTTTAAATGGATCCAAATTATTAGAAAACCTGCCCAGTTATTTCCTGTCAGAGCCTGATGTCCATTCACATAGCGGTGGGCTGCAATTTTTTTTTTTTTGGTCTATGGGGTTCGGGCTTTCTATTCCCTCAAGTGTCTGGAAAGTGTGCCGTTTCCATTACAGTCTGTCTCGTTTCACTGCAGTAGTGGCATGTTTTTGCAAGGAGGCCTGGGGGTAAGAGGCAAGCTCTGTGGCCCCGCAGTGTGTGGAGGCAAATATGATGCTCTAGGATGCGCATCTGTGGGATGTGTCACATACTCGTAATGTGAAAGTCACACGCATGAGACTATTTCAAAGTTGCATCTGCAAAGTCACGTGTGTAGTTTAAGCCAAGAGTCTATGACATGAAAGACATGAATCAAAAACCAGAAGGTAATTCAAATTAGGAAAATATAAAACAATGACCTCTTCTTATTTTGATAACAGGGGCAACATTTTTTGCAAAAATGAAGGAGCAGACTCGTGCACTTGTAAAAAGAGATTTGTGTGTTTGCAGCACAATATGCATTATTTGTGGCGGCTTAACACGTAAGATGTGTATGTAATTTGTCTGACTGCTTGTTTTGTGAGATGAACACATTCAAATGACGTGTGCAACTCAGCATCTGTGACTTTGACAGAAAATCCCGTGTGTGACTTTCACATTACGTGTGTGTGACACAGCACACAGATGCACACAATAAAGCAACACATTTGCCTCCATATCGCAAGCTCAGGCCTCAGAAGTGCGTAAGGGAGGGGAGTTAATGTTGCCCTCCTACATACACACATGGTTTTCATGTGGAGCTTCAAAGACATAGTTAGCCGGTCTGACAGCTGGCTGCCTGTTATCACTGACAGGAAAGCAGGAGGAGGTTGCCAACGTCTGGGTTCAAGCTTGTTAGTTAGATGGCTTTGGTGGCCAAGAGGAATTCTGCTAGAGACCACAGAAAAAAACAGGATCGCCATGCGAAGCTCCAACAAACACTATCTGCCAACTCAAACTGAACTGGGAATGCAAATATCAAACACTAAGTGCAAACAAACTGTATAGTTTAATGACCTGGAAACCAGCCGCTTGCAAGCACTTCTTATGGCATTAAAGTTGAGGTTATATCTACTTGTTCTCATTTCAGCACCAATTCCATTTTATACCCACCAAATGTTATAACCTTTTTCTATGATATTTTACAACCTTTTTTGCAGCTGCTTTCAATGTTAACGAGAATTTTAGCTACAATGAGTCAAGTTTGATTTGAGTTACAGAGAATAAGTAAAGTTCTAATTTTTATTAACATGAATGTTCAAGTTTTCATCAAAGGATCGATTGAATTTTGGATTAAACTTTCATGTTTTACTTTGAGTCATTTCCTGGAATGATTTTTATACCCATAAAATGTGGAGCAATGCTGTGGAACAGAACCAGTATAAACTTAAAACAATGTTCATGCATAAAGAAGTTTAAGAACAAATATAGAAATATGATTATTGATTGATATGCACCTCTACATAACATAAAAAAACTGTGATATATCTGTTAAAAATTATGAATATAAGTTTGAATCATCTGGGGATGCACTTGGTTGTGTTTGGGAATAAGATTGAAATGGAACCGAATGTTTACATGACATGTGTTTTCTATGTATTCTATGTGAATTTGTGTCTATACGTGTAGTTACATGTGTGTACATCATTGACAGTATATAGAGATGGACAAAGTGCCTATGATGTCACCCATAGAAAGTGCCTTACCTCTGCTTCCAACAAAATGAAGTCAATTCAGTCGCCATTTTTCGTCATACGGATGTCGCCGTGTTGGAACCAGATGACGTTATTAAGCGCTGATTGGTTCGAGTCAGTCTGAGTCAGTTTCAATGGCAACCACTCTCGCTAATCAGGAGTGGGCTTGTTGGAAAGCCACACCTCTTCCACTGAAAGCGGGCTTGGTAGAATCTGTCAAACATTTTGAATGCCAGTGGGTACCATATGCTCTTATTGAAGCATCTGATTGGCCAGTTTATGACTTTAATAGCTTGCGATAAAGAAAAAAATATATATCCTGAAAAAAAAAAAATAGGATTAGCAAGAACATGTTAAAAAGAGGTACCAGAGCAAGTATGGTTCTTCTTACAAATAGGCTTTGGCTTTGTGGGACCAGCACAGTACTTCCTATTTGGAACACGACGGGGGAGGGGATACAGTGTCCAGTTCTCATAGACTGTCAGTGGTGTATATTGGTATCTAAAACTGAATGTGGACTTATTAGAGAGAGAACAGGACTATAATAGATTGTAGGTACACTGGGTGTCAAACTCTTGGCCTCAAAGGCTGGTGTCCTACATGTTTTCCAACCAACCTGCTATTGAAGCTCCCTATTGGCAATACACACCTGATCTAGGTAACCAGCAGCAGATAAAGTACGGTTTCTGTAAAACCTTGAGGCCGCCCCTCAAGACCTGGAGTTTAACACCTCTGGTAGGGCTTGGAGGTGAGAATTTTTAAGGCTTTTAGTTCTCCTCATTCCCTTTCAGATATTTCTAGTATTTTTTGTCTTGTCCTATCTTTTCTTTGTAAGTATATATGTCTGAAATAAAATATTATTATCACCATCATCATCAAAGATGAGATACCATGGACAAATATCCAACAGTTCTGCAGCAGCAAGCAAGCTGTTTTCAAAAGGATGACTTAACACCTGTATTGTTGGTAGCCAATTGATGCCAATAAGAACAAAAGGTGCAATATCATATATTATGCTTCTGAAGGGATAAAGTGCAAGCAATCATCAAAAAAGTATCCTCAGTGTCATTGAAAATGGAGCTCTCTGTGCAGTCCTCTGTCCTCTGTGCCGTCCTTTCCTCTGTGCAGTCAACAGCTGAATAGTTAATTCTTCATGGTTTTCCACTGTTATCCTTCAAAGGAAAGTATCTGGATCGAGCTATGCACATGGTTAACATTAGCACCTGACTCCTTGTTTCATGCTGAAAGGAGAAAAAAAAACTTTCTGGGAAAGCCCTTTATTAACATTTATGGGAAGCTTTTTGGCGCACCTCATTTTTTTCTTTTCACTTTTACGATTAAAACACGTCCTCCTTTTCCTCCATTCCCTCACAAGACCATGCAGAATGTTCAACTTCAAATGAATGTTTTGGGAAATCCATCATAATGGGCAGATGGTCTATACTGAGCCTGGCAAGCTGTAGCTTTTTATTCCATTTGGGATCCCGTCCACTCCATTTTTTGGAAAGTGAGGGTGGAACAATGTGGCATGGAGATGTTTTCTCTTAGCTGAGGACACAGTTTCCATCTCCTTTCTAAAAGGTTTTTGGACAGGGTAAAGACAAAAAAAATTGCTGGAACACCTCAACGATGAAAAGAATGCAGATGTGAAAACACATCAACAGCATTTCTTGCACTTCTTGGCGGTACGTGTGGATTTAAAAAAATAGTAATACTAGGGTTATGTTTCCTCAAATTTCGGTTTGTTTTTATTGCTGATATTGAGAACACCAATAGCATAAAGAAAAAGCAACAAAATCAGAGCGCTCACTGGGAGGGTTTTTAGAGGGAACAGCTCGTGTCTCACATAGCCCACATATCCAGCAAGTTTCAAATTCTCTAAACCTGGCTATCCATATTCTCCTTCTTGACTGGTGTTGCTTTCGTGAACCCTTAACCCCTTAAAGCTTCCACATTCTCTCAGGGAATCTACAGCACATATGAGGAGGACTCCTGTGTGAAAAGGGGAAAAAGGAAAGCCTACATTGGACCTTTTATGTTTATGACTCACACAAACTCTCCACCTGGGTTCACAAACCTTTTTTTCCTCACTCTACTCCTAAAATATGAAACACACTTCTACTTGGCTGGAAAAGGCTGTGGTAGCTGAGCCTTCAGGACATATAAATCCTGGCAGACCATTGCAGAGTGTTTTTGGTTGGACATTCTGTTCTGTGGCACACCTTGGGCCTCACAACTGTTGAGACAACCGAACTGTGTGGGAGATCTGGGTATTTTTACTTTGCCTTTCCACTGCCCTCAAGCCATGGAACCAAAACAAACACAATGGGAAATCCTACTCAAATCATTTCAATTGAACCATCCTCTGTACAAAGAGACATGAACCTTTTCTGTAAGAAAGCCAGCGAATCATGGTGCTTTATAAGTTGACAGACTTTGGTAAATGGGGGTTTTAATGTCAGTTTTAGCACTTTAAAGTCCCACTTCAATTATGTTTTAATCTATTTTAAAATCATTCTCAGTGTTCTTTCAATCATGTTTATGCTGTTTTGAGCAAAAATCAAAAAACCTGTGTCGTTTTCTAGGACATAGTTTGTTCAGAGAGGCAGGAGTTCATCTGGAATTAACCACTGAGTTTTGGGTGAGACCATTGATGTGGAGTGAGCCTGCCTTTATTTCCCATCATCTCTTTGTTTACACTCACCTATGCTAGCTTACAGCCCCTCACAAACCCAATCTAACATCAGCAGTGCAATGGAAATGGTGAGCATCATCTGAGGTATCTAGCTTTAAGCAAAGTGAAGACGTTAATGGATCTATTTGTCTGCAAGTGGATGCATCAGGATTGGAACGGAGCAGGGAGCTTGTGGCCCACCGATTGTAGTTTGCACATAACGACCATGCTTTTTTGACTGGCATTTTATCTCCTCCTGATTCCCCTCAAATTGAATTAAAAAATGCAGTTTTAATCTTAGTTTTCTTTTTTATGGCCTCATATATGATAAAAATGCTATAAGAACGTTAAACATACCATTTTTATGGAAGCCGAACAATGGCGCCAACCTGTGCCAAGGACACTTCAACACATGAGCGGGAAAGGCCGCACCACTCCATAGAATATTGGTTAGCTTATTTTCAGGGAGCAAAAAAAAAACCCAAACTGATCCAATTATCAGAGAAAAGCTTGAAATTGGCTCTGGATGCACATCCCCTATCTCTGAAAATTTAATCTACTTTTTAATTGGAATCAGTGAGCGCACAAAAGGTTGTAAAGAGTCAGAGGAGGTTTAAAGGAATGACCATGAAGACTGGTATGCTGTTCCTCTTGACATTTATTAGCTACAGCTGACGTCTAAACAGACGGCATTACAGCAGCACTGGCAGAACGTAGCAGATTTTTTCCCTTGAAAACAGCCAAATCAGTATGAAGACTTGGCAGAGTGTAAATGTGATGTGTAATGAACGTTCCCATTTGCGTTAGTAACATTATGGTTGAGATATTGTTTTAGAGGACCTGTTGAGTGAAGAAGCAGAAGTGTATTTTCTTTATGGGCTTTTCGTTTATTGGCTTTCTTTTTTGTTTGGGTATAGGAATTTAATCTGCGAGGGGTCAAATCCAATGAACATTAGAGGTCAGCGCCAAGTGGAGACGTATTTACCAAAAGACCATTCTTTAGTTTTTCTCCACGAAAGCAGCTCATATCCATTTGAACCTGCCTGCATCATCTGCTGCTGGAGAGTTGGTTGCCTGCAGCTCCCCTGTATTTGTGGAGCCATCACAGTACGAAGCAGTCAGGACACACCGTCTTTGCAGCCCAGCTGATTGGAGCGAGCACTTTATTTACTCTGAGACAGACATTTGATTTGTCAAACATTCTCATGTTTCGGTTTATTTTTGTAGTACTCTGCCCTGTTTGGTGACTACGTGAGGCTGCCTGTGACCAGCAGCATGTTAGAGTACGTAATGTTCATTCAAAGAATGTTCCTTAGTGTGTTATGTTTCTCAACATTCAATCTTTACCTTTCGATTTTCTTGAACTATGTACTTTAGGTATTTGGCATCATCTTTCATTATTTACTAATGTATTTGCCCCATTTACTAGTCCTTTACTACACAGTTTATAATCCTAAATTTATGTTTAAGATTTTTTTTGTTTTTCTTGTAGTAATCAGATTTTTTGTGAATTACTGCCATGAAGCAAATCAGCCCCAGTGTGAGATTAAACTGTTTTTTGTTTTAATCCAAAAGACTGCAATACAACTCCTTTGTTTAACTGATATCCTAAATTCTGATGTGGGCAGAGTAGGACATTTTCTATTAGTGTCTTAATTTGTTGCGCAGTGACTTTTTCAAAGGCTGGTTAAATTATTAGTCAAAAGAGGAAAAAATTCTGGATCAATGTTTATTCTCAAAGCAAACTGGAGCCAGAGGCAATTCTCTAAGGAACCACTAGAGTAAATGTGTCAATTAAACCTGGTTGTGTTTTTGATTTTTATGTTGCAGAAATAACTATCTTTTGTCTCACTTAATGCATCTTATAATTTGGTGTGCCTTATATTTGAAAAAAAAAAATTGAAAAGAGACCATTCATTGAAGGTGCACCTTAAAAACCAGTGCACCCTCGTACTGAAAATATGGCATACTAATATGAAAAACATCTGGGATTAATGAATATGATGAGTGTTTGGATAAGAGGATAACCTTGTAGATAAAGATAGCGAGTCTTCTAGAGAGTCACTTCCGTTTTCAGGTGATTTATATGCCACCTAATTTATGAGAGTTGGGAACCCTTTCTTAGGGGTTTTGTTTCCATTTAAAACCTGAATATGAGCACAGACTCTGACTAGTTCGTCACTCTCAAAGCTTCTGAAATTAAAGTAATAGTCCATTTTGCACAAGTCACACATCCTCCAGATTTACTGACGTTAAAACTAGTGTTTTTCAGGCCAGAAGATCAGAAGGGAATGTTCTTCTTCCAAGGGCTCTATGTCCCAGTAGCACACATCTGTGAAATTTAGCAACATTGCTTCATAAAGAAAATTCCAAATATGCATACCTTTAGGTCTACATTGACTTGCAGGTCCACTTCAGTCTGCTGATAAAAATCATGCAACACGTGGTTTATTTTTTACTTTTAAATATGACCGCATAGAGGGAATAATATTAGAACCATCTTTGACTTTTCATGCCAACAAGACATATATTTACACAAATGCGCACCCACACAAATACATATTGCGTTTGGCAGTCACCAGTTCTAAACCTAAAAAGATTAGCAAGCTCTGTTATGTTCGTCTTAGGTACAGTTCAACTGTGAAAAGAATATAAAAATAGAAAGGAAAAGAAACCTCACTGCAGGATTTAAAAGAAAAGACATTTGTTTAATGGTGCAGAAAATACGAATTTACCACCTACAAAAACAAACAATATTTCTGTTCCTCACAGACTACTTGTTATTACTTCTTTAAGAAGCTCTTTTTCCTCTACTTGGTTCCTGTAATAATGACTCCTGTCTGAAGTGGCAATCCGGATAAAAGACACCTGTCTCCACCCTGAAACAGGCAGACCATCACCTCTCCACCATGACCAAGACCAAAGAGCTGTCGAAGAACACCAAGGACAAGATTGTAGACCTGAACTAGACTTTAGGGCCACTTTTCTGCAAAAGGGACAAGACGATTGATCCATATTCAGGAAAGGATGAATTAGGCCATGAATGGTGAGGTTTTAGGGAAAAACCAAATGTAACTGGATCTTCCAGGATGACAATGATCCCAGACGCACCCCTGCAACAACAAAGGATTGGCTTTGTAAAATGTCAAGGTTTTTGGGTGGCCTAGGCAGTCTCTGGACCTCAGATCAATAGAGAATCTGATCAGAGAGTTGAAAGTCTGTGTTGCCCCGTGACAGCCCTAAGACATCACAGCTGTTGAGAAGCTCTGCATGGACAAATGGGCCAAAAAACATTAAACCTGAGCATAAAATGATTTAATACTACTTGAAGTAAGTTCAGATTGGCTATGATATTTTTTTCTATTACCATTCCAACATTAACATTTTTTTTTTTTTAGACAGCAAGTTGCTGTATTGTTTGCAAAAGAAGACATGAATGTCTTTCAAATGTATTAATACTGTAGTGGACTGAGTTGGGCTGGGTGGCTGTTTGGGTGCTGTTCTGCTGTTCCGGTGTTTAGTGAACGCACCAGTCACTTCAGTCACTCAACTGTTGTTGGGGATTTGGATTAATTGGGTTCAGCTATTGGGGGAATCGGGACAATTGGGAGGGCTGTGCGAGAGCGAGGGAAATAAGACGGTTGGGGGAGCCAGACGTGAGATCCAGGCCAAGAACAGGAGCACAGACGATCCACAGAATCTGTCCGTGGGAAACAGAGACAACAAATGAATCGCACTGCACCAAACAGAGGCATGATGAACTAAATAAAACATATTATTGGGTAAATTATAAAGAATAGAGGAGAGAAGTTATAGAGGACAGAACCCCAGTTCACCATACTTTCCTCAGCTTCTAACTTCTAGTAGTCTGCTGGCAACTAATTGGTATTTAAATGTGATTCACCATGTTAATGGTAAGTTGCTTGAATATGGCACAGATAGCGTATGGTAACAATAACAGTAATAGAAAATCAGCAATTTTAGCATGTCAGTTTAAATATATTATTAGTCTAATCCAAGCCCGCGTGAGACCACTAAGCCCACTCTCGATTTGTAATTAATGCCTTCATGATTGACTACAGTGTAGTACTTTACCACATAGCCCTGTTTTTCTGATAACAAAGTGGATCTGGCTGTTACTCAGACAGCCCGCCAAATCCGTGTGGTTGATTTGTTATCTGGTTGCCAGATCCCTTTCTGTTTATTGCACATTCCAGCATTTTTACCTGCTTTTAAATGTTCATGCACGGCACGGGGAAGGGGATTGTAAACTCAGAGTACATCATGATATGGTTAACCACAGTTGTAAAACAGTCATTCAGCAAGGATTTATCCGCAATTTTCCCAAAATAGTCTACTGATACTTTCTTTGTTTTTTTTCCCCATTGTATTTGATGTCATTGTCTCATCTGTGGCCTAGACTAGGCTTGGCTGGGTCAGTCCCATTTTTGCATCTTTCTACCCATGTCCCCCCTGCAAAAACGCAGAACAAATCTTTTGATTGTTGAATGACATCAGAGGCTCTACATGTGAAAGGTTATGCTTGCAGACTCTTTTACTTACACAGTGAACATTTGCGTTTTTGCACTCATACCAAATTTCACTTGTATTTTTTTAAATACATACAGTCATTACGTCTGTTTCGTAATCCCAAACTCATTTTTTAACCACACTGTGTTTATCACTTAAAATCCCATCCTTTAAAAGAACCACAGGTGATTTGTGGACCTTTGTAACCCTGGGGTCATTTGACTCAGCAGATTCTCTAACAAGGCAGATATTTCTTACACAAGCAACCAAAACAAAAAATAATGATGCTTTATGTAATGCGTAGAGTTTAATCAAAATTCTGTCTTTTCACCAACTGGCTCTATTGACCTGTTTAGTATGGTATTTTGTAAAAAGATAAACAATAGCAGTAAGCTGTCATTCAAAGAGCTAAAGCTCCTTGTGTGTGAGGTTCTGGAATGCTGTACCCCCATTAAACTGGAGCGTGGGACTCTGTTGCCTGGTGCAGGGAGGCTAGGATGACCCTCAGGAATGCTATTGTTGGTGCTCTCAATTCCCTTTCCAAATGCACCATGCTCTATCAGACTGATGGTCCTTTTTAGCAGAATGCGATATCCACGGGTACCATGGTGAGGGAGGGGAGAATTAGTCCATAAAAAGCCCCAAATAAAAGGCTGCTCTCTCTGCTCCATCTCCCCTGTCCTGTGCTGGAACGGTAAGAATGTGGCAGGCAGACCGGCTGGCCCTCAGAGTCCTCAGCTTCTAATGAATTTTAAAAGGCCTTTTTCATTCAAAATAGGATGCTTGCTAACTGTAAGCTGCCTAGCCAAGCACTCGGGTGTGGTGGTGGTGGTGGTGGTGGGGGGGGGTTATAAGAGAGAAGTGGGAGCACAGTACGCCTGGAGGAAAAAAGAGGAAGAGCAGGACTGGCAGTGTGAGCTGGCACCTGGTTGTACTTTGGTATCGGATATCCCTTGACAATGCAAGATAAAAGGCCAGTCCCCATGAAAAGTCATTGTAGAAGTATTCCTGACCCTGCCGTGAAGGTCTTAAGAGACTAGAGGAAATATGAGATAAAAAGACAGTGTGTAGAGTAAGGGAAAATGGGATAGTAAAACTCGTGCAAAAAAACACAGCACATTTAAATGAAAGGATGACATTTGAGCGGAAATTATGAACTGTGCAGTCATTTTAAATTACAAAAGTCAGAAAACACACTTTCCAATATGTAAGACTTTTATATTGTCTATTTTGAGTCCTATATTAGGTTGTTCGATTAGTTTTTCACGAGGGCTGTGGTGAAGAGGTAGTGCTGCTGACCTCTGATTGGAAGATCGTAGGTTTGATTCCCGCCTTGCCAACTCATTTGTCAAAGTGTCCTTCAGCAAGAAACTGAACCACACATTGCTCCTGGTGATTTGGCAGTGTTTGGCAGTGTGTGAAATGTGTTCGTGTGGGTGGGTGACTGTAAAGGTACTTAAGCACGAGCTGCGTTGTCTTGCGTTCAAGTGGCCACTTTCAATGAAAGTCTATTCAAACGCGCATGTCTGGAACGCTCGTGATCGCGCGTTGCTACGAAAGTTTTTAAGTACGGACACAGGCTCTACGCACAAATCAGAAGTTTATTAATCTCACGCAAAAAGTTCAACTGGTTGAACATTTTCACTCTTAATTGCGGCAAAACAAGGGCTTGGATTTGGTAGTGACGTGTGCTTAAAGTCCGTTTCAAAACACGGAAGTTCCATTGATAGCATACATTATCATAAAGGAGAAATTAATAATTGTGGTTTGTGCCTGGCCGGAGTAATATGACACTAAGATGGACATTTATAGGAACACAACTGTGAAAATAACAGCCTGGAGCAAGATTAGCAGGATTTGCACCGCTGTGACCTTGCGCACGAAGCCTCTACCATTTGCCGGTTGTAGACTGCTCGTAAACAGTAAAAACACAAAAGAAGAATACCCTCCCTGCCGCTCCCTGCTTGTCTGGCACTGGTTAGGTGTGAACAACACCGACTGGATGCACATTCATAAAACTGCGTACAATGTGTTCTTGAACGCACCACACATGGCTGGTGTGAAAGGACCTTAAAGCATTTTGGGCCTTCAAAGAAGATACTAAAATGCTATTTAAAGACCCACTCTAATGAAAATTGTGCTTTTTGTGTGTGTGTGTTTTTAACATTGATGCCATTTCTTATGCTTACAACATCATTTACAACAGAAAAAGTGGATACGTTCCAAGTTCATGCTGAAACACTGTCAAATTTTACCTTTGTTGTTCAGTCATTTTGCAAAATATAAAGGAACACATTTAGCTGTTTTAGCACAACTTGGGGGAATAAAGAAGTTTTAGACCTGCAGAGGTCTTGGTTGAAATTTGAGCTGAGATAGTTCTGTGTGAAAGTTTCGGGCTGGTTTTCTGTCCTCTTCCTGAAGTGCACAAACGTGCTCACATGGATTATTCAATTTCACATGTCTGCCGGTCTGACTGTGAGCTCCCCTGGTGAACTGTTCCTGTCATGCACCACCCCTTTCCCACTGAAAGCTCAGACAGGATCCCACTACCTCACAGCAGGGGGGTGTATATAGAAAATAGATAAATGTGAGATATTGATCTAGTAAGCATGAGAAGGAAAACCAAGGAGTTAAATGTCAATTGCATTCACCAGCGGCTTTATAGTTAAAGAGCACCTGCTGTTTTCTCCGACAGTAACTTGACTTTGACCCCAGTACTGTAGGTACAGCAAACAGACAGGGTTATGAGTTTGAGTTATTTTTTGATATAATGTTACAATGTACAAGACACGGGATCCAGGTTTTGACATACTTCTCTCTGGGGAATTTTCTGTTACGTATTCAGTTCCACTCGTCTGGGTGAAGAATTGATAGGCCCATAAAATGGAACACTGATTAAAATGTGCAGAAAATGTGCTCTTGGCCATTTGTATTTGTAAACTGTGAATTCATATTTTAGTATCCCTGACAGTTGAAAGCAGATGCTTCTAGATATCTTTCAATGGAAAGGATAATCTATGCATCTAGCATTTTCCAAGACTGTACAAAGAAATATACCTTAAAATGTTAAATTATTACATAACAGTGATTTATGTTCATTTTTGGATCTGCTTCCAAGAAAGAAATGTGTTCATTTAGTGGACTCTCCAAAGTTTTGTATTTATAATAGTTTGTTCTCTTACAAGACAGTAAGATTGCTGATCAAGTCACTTAGAATAGCCTTTTTAATTAAAAAATATTCACAAGAGCCCCTATACTCCCACTGGATCAAAAGACCCAAATAAATCAACTTACGATTTGAAATCAATCCATATTGAAACTGAGAGCCATTTTTACAGTGGTTCTGATAATGTTCTTCGTTACTTTGAAGGGCTTAATTTTTTTACAACCTCATTTGTCTTCAACAGAAAGCAATTCCAAAAGATCCAGTAAACATTGGTGGTGTACTGAGTTTCACAAGCTTTAATATTCCCTGGTTTTCTTTTCAAACGTGTCACAAAGGAATAAAGCACTGAAGTCCCACTCCAATCATCTTTTTATCTATTTTAAAAGTGTTCCCTGTGGCCTTCTTATTACGGTTATGCCGTTTTTTTTGACAAAATAAAATTTAAAAAAAAAACTGTGTTTTTCTCTAGGACATAAATTCTGCAGAGCGGCAGTAGTCATCAGTCATCAGAAAAAATGACACAGAACATTTTAAAAACACCTGAAATGTGTTTTTCATTTGAGTGGGTCTTTAATATGCACCCACACAAGTGCATTTAGAGTTTTAATTTTTGCAATTGGTCTACATTGGCTCAATGCATTGTTCATATCCTTATTCTAACTTTAAAATTACATTTTGTGGGTCAGTTTAAAGGATTTAGGAGATATGTTTAAGGGAAAAGAGTTGCCTAGTGATATCCAGATTCTTGGAATGATGTGAGGCAAAGGCAAAAACTTTCCAAAGTCAAGATAAAGAGGAGGCACTTGTGTGTAATGCCTGATTTAAAAAAATAAGCCCTCTCAGGAAGATCAAATCAGTTCCTTTGTCCCTGAGATGAAATAAACATGCAATTTTTTCAGCTGTTTGCTGGCCTCACAGATTTAAAGGAATGCCAAAGGTATTTTTAAAAATACCAAACGTTTTTGACTACTTGATTGAGATTGATGGTGTACGGTGAATTTCTGATGGAAAGGAAGAGACACTGTTGGGAACAGCCAGCACTCCTCTGCTTTGACACTCAAAAACAGTATACTATGTGATTTCAGCCAACATCAGAGCGTGTGCGTCCTCTTTATCATCCCTGACTCAACCTTCATATTTCTCAGAAGGATATCTACAACCTCAGTAAATGAACAGCAGAGGACGGCTTGGGAAGCTGCAAAAAAGGGATTAACTGCTATTTATCGCTAATGTGCTGCATTCTGTTGCTGTCAAAGCTTTTAAGAAACCAATAATGTATTTGTGAACCCAGTTTCTTGGAAGGACGCTGTGTTCTTTTTTGGTAGATGAAATGGGAAGATGTTTTGGATTGAAGAAGAGACCTAAAGCTGGAAAGCTTAGCTCATTCATGGAAAGGTAATCAGTTGGAAAAATGCCAACCACCTGCGCCGCTAAAATCTGTTGTTCACACCATTTATTTTAAGAAGGAAATCCAAAATCAACCATGAACTTGAATGATATTAGTTACCCTGCTTGAAAATGAGCAACATTTAGATTTTGCGTAAAGTACTGTTGGTGCAGGGGGGAATAAACTGTACAGAACTCAGGCCAGTCAGTCTGTTGTTTTTTAAAGTAGTCATTACCTGAGTGACCTTTTAGGTTGACTCTTTGCAGATAAGGAGAAGCAGAGGCACCGTGTTCCCTCAGAATCCCTGCTAGTAAGCTTAGGTCATTGTGAGATATGACTGGTGGAAACACTGATGCTCTTGCTAACATGATCAGCTATGGAAACTACTCCAGAGGGAACCCCTAAAAACAAGACAGTAAAATCTCATTGGGCGGTCAGACAGGAGAACAGAGCAGCCAGGGTTCAGCCAAAAAAGGTTCTGATTTAAGCTGAAGGGAAGTAGAGATGAGAAGTAACTTCCAGTAACTTTTTATAAAAGGATGCTTTTCCTAATAAATGCTAATGTTGTCAATTGTTGCAACCATCCTTGAACTTCCTTCCTCTGATTGTATGAAACATTTCCTAACCCGTACTGAGAGGACAGGAACAAGGATTCCCAAAGTTTATCTTGGTCCGCCAACTTCCATGCTTCCCTCAGCAAGTGCCTTGTAAAGATTTAACGTGCATCCCACAAACTGATATAATTTAATGGATTATAGAAATGATATCATTGCATGTTGTTGAAAAGAATCTTGTGGTCGGATGAATGAGAGTGAGAGGGATCTCATGGCTTTAACAGTGGGTTTGCAGTTCAAATAAACATGGAAATAAAAGCAAACCAAGTCATCCTTTGGGTTTGCTCGGCCTTTCCTGTTACTCCATCCCCTCCAACAGTTAATCAGACACCAAAAACAGTGATTACGCTCTCACTTCACCGGCACCACTCAGAAATTGGTGGAGGGCCCTCTAAATTGCTGCTTCTTGTCCCCACATAAGAAAACCCTCAAAAAAATAAAAAGGCTTGTGAAAGTTATAGTACAATTTCAAACTTGCCATTTCTCTCAATGCTATTGGATAAGGTTTTTGCTACCAGTTTCCTGACCATCTCATTGCACCTAGCATATACAGTATGAGACCTTCCAATCTGGGTTTGGCTTTGCATACGGGACAGCCCTGTCCAGTGTCATAATCATCAACTGATGGCTGCTCCTTTCTCTGCTGTTGGCACTACAACATCTTCTTGCTTTTAAGAGTGTGACTTACCAGGACCATTCTCCAGTTGTTTCAGTCACCTCACTGGAAGAGCTGATTATGTGACACATGTGAAGTGTCATCTAAATGTTAAGTGCATTATATTAAAAAAGAAGCCTTATTGTTATTACGACATTCCCATTTTTTAATCAGGACTTCAGGAATTATCAAAGCCTATTTAAAAAACCTGTAGGTAAAATCAGACAGGTTTAGGTGTGTTGCAGGATAGACATACTGTAAAGAGATCATTAAAAATCTTTATCTAACCTATAAGAGGTGTTTTTGCACTAGCCAGATGAAGCTGTGCTTTGAAGTTCACACAAGCCCAGAGAAAACATGGACACTCCACATCGGCCCCAATAGAATTTGAACCAGAAATGATAGATTTGAGAGTGTCAACCATCACTCTATTGTACAGCCATTGATGTATGAGCGTGCGTGAATTGGAGAATAGAGAGATTTGTTAGACATTTTGGTCTTCAGAGAAGATAAGTTGAAAAGCATTTAATAAGTGAAAGCCTTTCCCCATCTACCAGTGACCCGGTCCATTTATTTTCTAAGCACAATTCTCCCTGGTCAGATTTGCTGCACAGCTGCAGCCTATAACAGCTTAGCATCAAGACTTAGCATGGACAACCTGTTTGATCCCATAGCTACACAGAGCAAAAAGCCAAACTACCCCAGACACACACCACTGAGGAAAATTGATCAAATAGCAGTCTTGGACCGAGTTTAGAGTGAATCTTCAAGGTTGGATTAACGACTAAAGGCCAGAAGCTCCTCAATTTAATGGACCGTTGGTTGGGTCTTCAACTCTTTTTGGCAAATCTGGAGGAGGAATCGTATGGTGAAGACACCATGTGTATAATAGAGACCAAAATAAAGATGCACATTTTGAACTTTTTTTTCAATCCATTCTTGTAAGTCGTCTCATATGAAGACCAGAACAAAAACCAAGTTAAAGTTGACACACTGATCTTAAATTCTTGCACATCACTACTTAATCCGAGTCCCTGATTGGTCAAAGGTCAACTGGTTTAACTTTCAACGTGTGTTAAAAGGCCACGTTTTATACATACAGCCATAAATTTGTCCTAAAAACTTGCGTAGCGATACATCTTCACATAGGCTTTTCATTGAAAGTGGTTGCTTGAACAGGCGCTGTTGAGGTCAATGTGAGAATGTAGAATTAGGGATACGGTACCGACCTACAACTTGACAGGTACTCATGGTTTCATTGTAAATATTTAAGGATAAACAGAAAAGTATTTTAGTATTTAAACATGCAAGATTAATACGCAGACTTTATTTATTTTATCTATGATGTTGAAACATTCTCCCCGATTGCACAAGAACAGATTCAGATTTTTTTTTGTTATTCCAATTGAGTTTAAGTGTATTTGTGTGTCCTTTTATTGTTTCAGACTGAGGCAATGAAAGAAGCTTTGAAGGATCTCAAAATGAACATTGTGGAAATTACAGATGAGAATGCAATTCTGGATGGAGGAGATGTTCTTTTTACAGGTAGGTGTCCTCAAACCCTCACGTGTCCTTTATTTGTTACAATTACAAAAAATAACTTACTGATTGACAAGACAAAAAAAAAAACACATTTAGGTTAACGGATGAAGTCTACAGGCTGAGCTTTTTCTTTTAGTTTAAACAAAAAGACAAGCTCAGTTCTCTGTTTTTGTTAATATGATTACTGTAATTCAAGACAATTTAGCATTTTGTAGGGCATCTTTGTGTTCACTCGTTTAGGCACTAAAACTGTGTTTGACCAATTTTTCAAATGTTTCAGATTCAAGACAAAAGATCATTTTAGAGAAAAAATGTGCAAAAACAAAAGTTTTGTAAAACTTCATTTTAATTGACTAAAATGAAATTTGCATTGTGGTTTTAAATTAATCTCACAGATTAGAGTGTGAGGTGAACTGGTGTATAGCCTGTTGAAGCTTTTGCTGTTTTTAGAAGAAGCAAACTGCACAAAGCTAAGATGAAACCATAGAGGCTCAAAGTCATTTTACAAAAAGTTATTGACTTTTTTTCTAAATCTGTGAAAATATTTAGTCTGCCCAAACTGGGACACATTATTGAGTGTTTTCCAGCAGGCATGCTTTAAGGTAGTTTCTGTTTTTTTCCCTTCAGAAACATATAAAGGGAACCTGTGGTTGCCAGGGACAACAAAACAAAAACTTTAAAAGCAGTTCTGTAATGTTTCACCATGGCAGTTCGAGTTCAGAAGGGTCAAGTCACATCGGATTTTTATGTATGGCCAGAAGCATGTCAGAAAAATTCCAACCCCTGTTAAAAAAATAAAACGTGTTGTAACAGGGTGGCAACTAAATTTTGATGTCATTATGTCTGAGTTTTAATTATAATTTGTATATGCGCACATATGTAGTGCAGGTTCTTTGTGTTTTTGTTTTTTTTTTTTTTTTAATTAAAAAACAACTTGTACCATCACATTTACCGCAAAGTTTGTCTACATTTCCTTTTGAAAGACTGCAGGAAAAAAAAGTCAGTTACCTATAATCCTGTAAGTGTGCTGCTTTTTTGCATTCTCCACAAACACATTTTTTGAATATGACCTCTGTGACCTGGTGCATCAGCACTGCTTGTAGAAAACAAACCTTCCACAGATCAACCAAATATTTTTCTGCCAGCCTGCAGAAGAAAAGGAAAGCAACCATATCTGCACATTCTGTTACAGTTTTGGAAATACGAGTTGAAATCTCCTTTTTTATATACAGTCCATTAAAAAAAGCACACCTAATTGGATTTCTAGACACTGCTGTGGATCCATTCAGCTAAAAGCGGTTTCACATGTCGGCTTGAAACATTTCCTGCTGGCAGGAGTCTGGCTAATGGCTCACGTGGAGGGAGCAGCAACTTAAAGAGTCTGTCCCAGAGTTCAGGCATTCACAGCTCTTTGTGTGCACCCAACTTCTCTACAAGCGTTAAAAACACAGCTGGTTGCAGCATGCAGAGTCCTCGCCTCTCTGTGTTTGGCTGACATTTAAACGTTCACATTGCAGACTGATTTGAAATTTTCCAGATTTCTACTTGTCAGAAAAATGTCAAATTTTTTCTCTGCAGGGCGAGAGTTCTTTGTGGGTCTCTCCAAACGGACCAATCAGAGGGGAGCAGAGATTCTAGCTGATGCCTTTAAGGTGAGCTGAATACCTGAGAGGGGTTAAAAAGTGTAAACTAAACACATGAAAGAAGTTGTTCTAATGCATTTCATAATCATCCTTTTGCTTAACCTATATCCACATGCAATCAAATTTCACAATAAAAGAGGATGACTCAAATTGGTTCTCAGACATAAAAGCTCCAGGCCAGGGAGGTAATAGTATGACCGTACCATTCATCTTCCTTTCATCACTTTGCTCTGCATTCATTTTTCTTTTATTCCATTTCCTTCTCCATCCATCTCAACCTCCCCTCCTCCTCCTCCTCCACCACCGTTTTAATGCATTATCATCCTGATGTCCAACCACCATTTATAACAGGAATGCATGGAAACTGCTATCAAAGATATGTTTTTTTTAAAGACAATCTAAAGAATTGTGGGGAGTCAAAGTGTAAATGTATGGGATTAAGCGCAAGTTCCACAAAGCAGAAATGCTGTACAACAAACCTTTTATTGTGTTATTCATCATCACTGGAGCTGCAATTATTGATTGGAGCTGCTGTAGGATCCTACTAGCAATTACAGGGGAGAGCTCTGGCACAGACATCGACTGACTTTCAGCCAGTTTGAGCTGTTGAGCTGCTTCTGTTCACTGTTGCTAAACAAGACCACGATGTGCAATCAACGTTTTCTGAGTTGCATTCTTGATAGGGCTGCCAACGTTAACGCGTTAATGCATGTGATTAATTGAAGAAAGGGCTGCACGGTGGCGCAGTGGTTAGCGCTCCTGCCTCACAGCAAGAAGGTTCCCGGTTCAAGTCCTGGCTGGGGGACCATTCTGTGTGGAGTTTGCATGTTTTGCGTCCAAAAACATGCTTCATAGGTTAATTGGTCACTGTAAATTGTCCCTAGGTGTGAATGTGAGTGTGCATGGGTGTGTGATTGTGGCCCCTGCGACAGACTGGCGACCAGTCCAGGGGTGTACCCTGCCTTCGCCCATGAGTAGCCGGGTTAGGCTCCGGCAACCCCGTGACCTCGAAAGGGATAAAGCGGATTGGAAGATGAATGAATAATTGAAGAAAAAAAATTAATGTGTTAAGATTTATTAACGAAAATTAATTACTCGTCAGAGTCGACCGTCTTCTGCTTTGCATCGGGTGGTTCAGACTTCCACGGCGTGCATCAATTTCTAAAAATGCACACTTCGTCGGACACTATCCCGTTTATACCATGGTCACTTGCAAAAGAAATACATATTCAATCGATTTTTAATACTTTATTTTGTTAATTTTTTGGTTTAGATCGCCTTTCCACGAAAAGTGGACTAATTGGTTGGTGGTGCGACCCATAGTCACTGTAACACAACAAAGCGTCGCTAACCTCGACTGTACCAGCCGAGGAAAGCGACATATATGCTGATCATCACAAAAGGTTCAATAAAGCATCAGTTCAGAGAGAAAGTTCAACTCTTACCGCTTGATTTTGTCCAGAAGATGAAGTAAAAAGTTTGTTTTAATGAAGCCTGTGCAGTGATATAGAACATTTGGTCTATGTGACCGGAACTTCTTTTTTAGGTTTGTGTCAACACCCAATAGCCAATCAGAATAGAGTTTTCACCTTGACCATTTAAAGTAGTTTATGGCTGTATATCAGCATTTTTCTTTTCTTGCAGTAATACTGCAGAAATTAAAGTCTTCACACTTCTGTAGAGTTCTGCGTCTTATCATGTTGTTGATGTGTTTTGTGCACACAGATTACATTTCTGGGATATTTGAGTTAACATTTTATAAATTAAAAAATTTCAGACGATGAAAATGAGGGAAAAATGTTCTCTCTGGCCATTTTTTGTACAAAAGCTGCATCTTCTCGTATATAATTTACCTAGTAAAACATTGTGATTAATCTTGTTTATTCACAATCTAAAAGTGTGATTAATCTGATTATTATACTACTCATTGACAGCACTATTTATTGACATTTTTTTTATTTTAAGAAGGTTCACAATTTAATAGTTTTGTTAGTCTTTATGATTTTCATCAAAGATCTTAGAAGACGAAGGTAGAAGCAGAAGCTCTCATGTAGTGGATGATAATGAAATGCTGAATTCCAGTTTCCATAACATCCTTAGGATCTCTGCACCAGTTTGTTGATCATCTACCTGTTTCTGTGTATCCACTCCCCTCCAGCAGCAGATGCAACCACGCCAACATGAAAAACTCTTTCAGAGTCCTGTAACCTCTGAAGGACCCCAGTCTCCTCAGCCTCTCCTGTGATCTCCAGTCGCTTCTCCGGCAGCATCGCCACCGTAGTACCAAAAAAAGTCCAAGTCAGTCAAAAGAAAGGCTAACAACAAGAAAAGATTCCATGTTTCTATTTCTTAACTCCTTCTGCAAAAATGTAAAATGTGTTGGAGCAAATTCACGTTAAAACGCTCAGAGTAATGTCAGGATCTGCCACAGAAAACTCTTTTTTTTTTCTTATTTCAGTCGAATATTTTAGTGGCAAAAGTAAACTTTGGGACAATACACATTTCTTTCTACGTATTAGACAGAGAACTTGACTTAAACTTATCTCATTTATTTAAACGGCAGTTCTTCTGAAAAAATGTCATCATTTTTTTATGATGACAATAAAATCCCTTGAATCTTAAGACGTTATACTGAGGTTAGACTTGAAAAACTATCTGGTTAGCATCCCTGAGCACATCACTCTTGAGCACATTGTCTTAATTGATTTCAAAGCCAAACCAAAAGCATTGATTTGTTCGAAAACAACAGGTTTCTAGTTGGTTTGATCTCTCCAAGAAAGTTTTGAAATAGCTGCCACTGTCAGAAAAGCATATTTAGACAATTCCTCTGTGGAAAATCGGGTCCCAGAATGGACTGCTATAAAATTTGGGGTGTAACGATTCATCGATGAAACAATTTCTATTTGTACGATCCAAACAGAACGATCTGTCTGAGCCAAGTTGTTGATCAAATGAATCGACCCTTAAAATAATCATTTCAGAATGAGATGAATCGGTAGTCAATATTTGAAAATGCCATCACAGTGAACAACACTTGTGATGGCAGCAAAAATTTCACCTGCACTGTTCAGTACCTGGATATTTATCTCTGAGTCACACTGGTTACATTTTTGGTTAAAGATGTCATGGATCCATTTTAGGTCAGTGAATCAGATCGAATCAGATCGATTCAACATGAACCAATATTGAGCATGAATCACATTGCCAACCACAAATTTTGATACGAATCAAATCGTTGTTAAAAAGAATCTTTACACCCCTACATAAACAAAGCAGGATAGATGTACCCAGAAGTAATCTATCATCACGTTTGTTGAAGAACTAAGCAGTTTCAATTTTTTTATATACATTTGTATTAGAGGATTTAGGAGAGTCTTTAAAGTGGCTAATAGCTGACTAACACACAAAATGAGCGGTAGGTAGGTAATGATGTCAAGAGTTCAGCACATTGCAGTCAGCTAATCTGCTCTATTCTACTGTTTCTATCTTCCTGTCTGTATCTGATTTGAAGTCCTCATTATGGATTCCTCTGTGTTTCCAGTTATCTTTGATAAAATGAGACTTAATGATGCGTCTCCAGCAAATGACACCAAGGAAAAATCACTTAGGCACTTTTTTTTATTCATTTTTCCGTTTTTTATCAGATTGATTCATCCTGTCACTGTTGGTTTTTCCTTTCATTATCAAATTAAAAGATCATTTTGTTGCCAAGTTTGTTTAGTGCTCAACAACTGCATGCAGATGTAAAAGGGTAGTTTCTTTGTGGTTTCTACACAGTTTTTTTCCCTTTGGGTTTGTTTGTTTCACCTAAAAATTGCTAATTCCATATTTCAACCGATAAGACATATGTGGGTTAAGAAGCAGCATTTTCATTTTGTTTTAGTCAATAAAATCCTTCCTGGTAACATGGCTCTAGATCAGAGCACCACTGCAGATAAAAACAAATGTTTCTTACCCTTCATCCTCTTTATCTCGATAACCACAGAAGAATGGTTTGTACTTGTAATTTTACACAGAAACTTCCTGTTCGTGGGTAAGGAATGGAGAACGTTCACATTAAAGGCTTGAATTCCCAAGACTCGTTTGCAGACCCTGCAACAGCCAAGGAAGGGGTTCAGAAAAACAACAAGGATGGGGTCACTGAAACTTTTGGCATCGTGAACAGCTAAAGGCTAATCTCTTATTTCATAAACAGCTAAGGGAACCACAGTCCAGTAACTGTGCACACAGAGGAGTTGGAATGGAAACTTGACAACTTAAATGGAAAAAGTCTCAATGAGGGACAACAATGGAAAATATGCGGTTAAATTCTTTAAAATGTATTTGGTCAAAGCCTGGCACGTAAACAAAAAATGTCCCAAGCCTAAATATGTAGTCTCTTAAAGTCAGGAAATAAAGTTTCCTATTTTACTGTGACTGAAGGACAGTTCACTTCAGAGTTGACTGATTTAGAAAAAGCCCACTTTGCCTTTAGGCAGTTCTTGAAAAACTTGAATCAAATTCTCAATTTATCAACTTTAGAATGAGTGTTCTAACTTTTCAAGTAGAAACCTCAGTCTTGCAAAAACATCAGCTTTTAATCCGTGCTTTATAGATTATGCCTGTCCAAGATGAACTGTTGAATGTTGGAGACACCCAAAACAGAATTCCACTGACACTTGTGCAGCGAAGTGTAGCCGTATTTCTGTCAGTGCGATTTTCCTATTAAATGCTCTTTTAACATTTTTTTTTTGGTTGAAAGAGTTGAGTTATCTGAAACAGTTGTTTTCTCAGAAGTATGTTTTGTAGTACTCTCAAAGGAACACGAAGCTTCAATGGAGGAATGTCATTCCTGTGAAACGCGTAAGAACCATTGGTTTGGTCTGGTTCTCTGCACATTTACAAACTAGCCAGAAATACCTCTAATGCTGCACTTCATGAGCTGTGATAAATATTTTCTACGGGTCTTTTGAAGTGTTTATTGATACAGCTCAGATTAAAATTTGAAATATGTACCACTATAAAATTTCCCTCGAGCTTCTTGACCTCCAGTTGGCTGCAGTGATCAGCTGCAGGGCTGTTGGGTATTGTCTTACACAAACTGTTACTGTAATCACAAGTTTGGGTAAGTAGACAGATTGCACCCAGAGAAAGTATCTTAAATCAAGCTTGGAAAAGTTTGCTATGTAATCTCACATGTAAGCATTAATGTCTGTCAGAGACTTCTGTTCCAGTTGCAGAGTCCATCTACAGTACTATATGCTCTAGATTCCATTTAATTCTAAAATTAAGATGGAGAAACCATTGTGTAAAAGTTGCAAAGGGTTGGCTTGGAAATGTGTAATTTGTTAAACCTTCTTTTATGATGCTTCTCTTTTATGAGGCTTATTCTGACTATATCCAAACAGATCATACATTTTTACAAACAAGAATCTGTAAGAGGCTTCCCATGCTGTTTTATCTACCCCAATAACGTGTACTTTTACATCATTTTTTTTTTTACTTATAAAGTATTTCAATTGTAAACTGATCATGTTAGCTCCTCTTTCTAATATGTGTGCAACGCCTTATCCCTCGTGATCTTTAGTGATTGAATACAACCACAGTCAAACCATTTTTAATTGGCTAACTGCTCCTTGGTTATACCTCATTTCCTGTCAGTGCAGAAACACAAAACAGGAAGAAGAGATTTGCAAAAAAGAAAAACATTTCATCTTCAGATGAAACTATTCCCCCGAAGTGAACTCTGCAAATACATTTATACTAAACTGCAGTCATTCAATTTTAGTGTTACATAAAATATAAATGCAGCATTTTGTAAAGGGAATCAAGCTTATTCTTTATACCTTACGTTCACACACATAACTATGCTTACACTGCATGTGGCAAATATGACACACAAATACAGCAGGTTACTCAGGGGTTTAATAGAATTCTGGCCAGTTAAAATAATCATTCATAACAGAAACATCTCTAGGACTAAATCACCTTCATACCAAATTTTATTCACAAATCTGCTAAATGGTGTAGCTTGGGGAAAGGATGTCCACATCTGTGTTCATGAAACTTACAAATATAAACTGCATCCACTGCTCTCTGGGGTTAAAAACAACAATTCTTAAAGAATGAGATATAACAGTTCTTTTAGTGTCAATTTCAACTTGGAAGATATATTGATAAATTCAAGAAGTTGTATTGTTGCTTCTAAAAAGCTCAAGGAAACATTTCAGTTTCCATAAATAAAGGCTGGAACAACCTACCTTGCTTTTATAACCTCACTTTACCTAAAACATAGGATTTTAAATAGCGAAGTTTGCAAACTTAAATCTACCTCGGTGGGAGAAGAGGAGAATTATTGCAAAGTTGTAATCTTAAGACTTTCAGCTTTGGTTATTGATATTACAAATATATACATTATTTAATATCAACTAAAAAAAAAAATAAAATCACTAGTCTCTCTTCTCATACCAAAAAGGATTCAATTAAATCCTGTCTCTGTCTTTTGTTGAGTTTGTCATATTCTGTTTTGCAGGACTATGCTGTTTCCACTGTGCCAGTGCTGGAAGGGCTGCACTTGAAGAGCTTCTGCAGCATGGGTGGACCAGGCCTTATTATCATCGGCTCCAGTGACCCAGCTCAGAAAGCCCTCAAAGTATGTCGTTTGTGTGGCATGCACTTACGCTTTCACCATTTGTAGTCCTGGAAAGGTCTAAATCAATTTACTCATTACTTTGACGCAGCTGATTTGGTTTGTCGAATCCTCAACTTGATACATTTTGCAGAAACGCTTGTGTTTTTGATTCTGCAGTTTTTAACAAGACAGGACATTGCTCTTGTAGATTCAGAGCAAACTCCCTTTTGGCAGTTTTAATCCCTTTGCAGAATATCCTATTCTCTGCTAATTTTCCCCTGGTACAAGCCCTGCAGCTTCAGCAACACGTTTGTCCCTCCATTAATAAGTCTGTCCTTAGCACTGTAAAAAAAAAAAGTTTCTGATAAAATTTAGTTCAAATGCAGCAGCAGAAATATGCAGGATACAAGATTAAAAGGACAACGAAATTGGAAAAAAATGGCTTACATCATGACATAAAAAAGATTGGTAGTTTGCACCAAGAGTGTAATAAAGCTCAGCCCTTCCCTCCCCTAGAAATGTCCCTTGAACTCCAAAATTTCAACATGTGTGCCTTTTTTTTAATGCTACACGAGTGAAAATCAGTGGAGTATGAGTTTGTACAGCATACTGTATATCATGTCTCAACCATAAGACAGGCATTTAAGAGCATACACCCCTGGCCTTGACAGATCCTCTTGGGAAGATTGCCTAATTAACCTCCAAGTGGGATAACTCCCCCTACTGGTTGAGCTTAAACTAGAGAATAAAGAGAGAATGTAAACCAACAATCAGAGCATTTTCCCAAGGCCACAAAAAACATAACACGTTAATAAATGAACAGACTAATTATTTTTATTCTCTAGAATTTACTTATGGTATCTTTACCCCATTTGTTCTCCTTAGTAATTAGCTACTTGAGCTAGGAGTGGCCTTCAGCAAAACTTAATGGCAGACTGCTTGCTGTCTAATCAGGGTTTACGTCACCTTGCAGCAATTAGCTTCTGTTTTAAAGGATTTTTAACCACCCTGCATTTGTAATTAGGTAATGTTCTGGTTCTAAGGGAAGTAAGATCTAGTGAATAGACTTTTAATGAATTCAAACTGCTTGTTTTGGATGTAGATGCAGCTATGATGGAAGTGAGGCTCTTAGTCTGTGCACTCTTGGAACAAAGAGTGTTTAGTAAAACTCAAAGTTGGAGCCCGGCTAAGTAATGTTGTCCTCAGGGAGCAGTATGTTCTGCCTTGGATGTTCACCACTAAAAGTAGAGAATCTGACCTGATTTAAAAAAAAAAAAGTTTACATAGTAAAAGTTGTTGAATACAGAGTAATATTTATTTGCTTCTTGTGTGATTAAAAACAGATCTCTACGGAGGGACATGTTGACCGGATCTTGGGCCATTATTGCAAAGCTTAACACATAAACTAATCAGCCTGAAATATGGACTTCTTCACAGGCGGCAGCACCCACTCCCTGTATGCTCACAGTCCCTCCCTGTAGTTGACGGCCGAGCAAGTTTTGCGTCATAAGTCAACCCTTTGTTCTTTAAACCCCATTTGATTCATGAACCCATAGCTCTCTGCTTGTCAGTGTTTGGTCTCCACCTCAGGGATGCTTTCAGCCTTCAGTTTCATAAATTATCTCATTTCTCAGTGTAGTGGAATTTTCTTCCTCGGGCCTTGTTTTCTAAAACTGTGACTTTGGTTTTGCTTTGTTTTATATTAAGTTTCCATTGTAAACTTGTAATTATAGCAAAAGTAAATACTAAAATAAGGGACTGATGTCAGGAAATGGCAAGTCCTCCTTAAAAAGAGTCAAATTGCTGAAATGTTCTTATGAAATGAGAGCTACTTCTAAAAAAAAGTGTTGTTACACAAAAAAAAACTAGGAAATGCACAAGCCATGAAATATCATATTTATCTAACAGACCAGTTTGTTCGCTCCATTGGGCCTTTCATTCTTATCAAACAACTCATGTGTCCCACAGGGCTCTGGAGGAGGGTCAGTTCTGTTGTCCTCCCACTTGATCGCCCCTGGCAGTATTATCAGAGACAATGAAATGCCTCTGCTATGCAATTAGCAAACAAATGTATCACTGATAACTCTAGATCAGACCATAGATGCCTAAAACTTTACCCTCTTTAACCCTTCAACACAGGTCGCCAGTGACTCCTAAATACACACTCTTTGACAAAGCACACCTCCAAATTGTACAAGAACTCTTTACAGAAGAAGCAGGCAGCAGGTATTCAATATGTAAGGGAGTGACCAGCGCAGTCGTCAGATCTAAACCCCATTGAACTGTTGGCCCATCCAGCCAATTCAACCTATAGGAGATGCTTCTAGAAGAGTGGGGAAATTACCTCAACAAACTAACAGCTAGAATGCCAGAAAGTATGCATTGCTGGAATAGCTGCAAATGGAGAATTCTTTCACAAAAGCAAAGTTTGAAGGAAAACACTGTTTCAAATAAACCAAGAGAATGTGTTAAAAAGTAAGAAGGAGCATTGATTTATTTTTAGGAAAACTTATCTGACAGAACACATTTTTTTCCCAAAATATGAAACATGATTTTAGACACAGACAACATACCGGTTACGTCATCAAGGAAAGCCCAGGAAGAGCTCTTGTATTTTTACTATGACATCAATGTCAAAGCGCAAACAAACATTCCTAGTACATCCACAGGTAGCTGTTTCAATCTCAACTCCTCTTGGGATTTGGGAAAACACCCACATTTGGGAGAATGCTGGTGGTGTTCAGAAAAAGGGATTATTTTGAAACGTTTTTTTTTTATTATTATTATTATTTTTGGGCGGATACAGTCACTGAATTGAGCTCCTGATAAATTCACATGAAGAGCCAAAAATTTAAGCTGATTACCACAGAAAAGAGCATCACTTCCAACAAGTTGGCATAGCTTTTATTAATCCCCATCTGAATGGGCATTTTATTGGCTTCCAGTAAATTCTCTGATTTTATACATCTGACTGAGCACATTTGGCTGTCCAGTTACCAGTTTTAACTGGATCTTGGTCGCCATCCAGCAGAAAGGCACGGTTGATTTCTTGATGTTGTTTGACAGCCTGAATGGTTGTGTAGAAACTCAGGACTTTTTTCTTTGTTGAAGTTGAAGACGATGTAAAACTCAACTAATTAAAGAGCTGATCATAAACCACTGAGGACTAGATACACTCGCTGAAAGTATGACAAAAGCTGTGGGACATTTTTCTTGCACCTCTCAAAAAAAAAGTTACTTTGCTCTTTATCAAAGAAGTTGTTTTTAAAGAAAGAAGTGTGATCTTTGGTGGGGTCAGTGTTTCGTCTCTTTGCCTCTTCTAATTCCACACAGTGTGAGGAGGAGCACTGGTATTTTAAGACAAACAATCTGTGTAACCCCTCATGTGTAACCTACCTGACACAAAATGTTCATGTTTGACTGCGGCGATCAATTGTTTTCTGTCTTCATCCGGCAGATAAAATAAGATGCTAGAAACTGTTTTTTTTTCTATTGTGACAACCAGCAGCAACACATGTACACCATTATGAGATTTGGTGGCTGTTACTCTACACCAAAGTCACCGACTTTATCCGTCAGATGAGTCAAAACAATGTGTGCTTGACTCCCAAAATGGCGGACAACGGTGTGACATAATTGCAAGGGGTCCATAGAGTAGAAGATACATAAGTATAAAAAATAAACTACGGAAACACAAGAAGCTAAGTATAAAAAAGAAATGTCAATAAATAAATGACATAAAGTACAGTATACTGTATACAACAATGGTCACAAAATGTGAAGTGTCCATGTGCCGCAAAGTGTTGAAAGTAATGATACTTTGCAGAGGTTGTGTAAAGTTGTGAGTTTCTTGTTAAGCAACAGTTGAGGTAGGACGGTGTGTTGTGTGAGGGCGTGAGTTCAGGAAGACCAGATACTAGGTGTTCCAGTTAAGGGCCTGCGGAAAGAAAATCCTCCTCGTCCTCTCTGTGCATACCTTCGGGGAACAGAAACGTTCCAATGACCTCAACAGAGAGAAGAGTTCAGTGTTGGGATGACTGAGGTCTTTCGGTATCATCTTTTCTGTGGTGCAGTAGCGGTTGTTGTAGACATATGAAAGGTAAGCTCTTCTGATTTCACCAGGAGAGCTTTCCTGTCCTCTTCCTAAACAGTGTGTCTAAGAGCACACAAGCGCAGCCTCTTCTCATGCATCCACCTCTAGTTGTACCATCTGTAAGATTGTAATTTACAGGACTTGGGGAGCTGTTTTACCCTTATTTTCAAAGCTTACAATTATGGTATTCACAGCTCAGAAAAGTGACAGCTTTTTTCTTCTTGCTGTTTTAAGTCAGCAACACTGGTGTTCTTTCTTGTGTGGAGAGGATTTTCCCAGGAAAGCCCTTACAAAGTGCTTATAACAGCACATTTGCTTTCAGTTTAAATCCTTTGCTAACGCCTCATTTTTTTGTAAAGACCCAAGTCCTTTTTACTTGTAGAAAACCCTTGCGGTAGTTAACTTTTTTTGTCAACGCCCTTTTGGAGTGAGGGGGGATTGAAATGAAAAGGTTTTAGGCCGCAACACTCATTTAGCCAAAAATCTGTGCAGTTTCCTCCCAGTAATGTGCGTCATCACATTTTCTCACAGCTACAAGTCTAAATGTATAAGTACGTCAAGGAAACGTCACTGTTTCTTGATGATATGTGGAAAGCACTTAACAGAGTGCACAGTTTTGTGAGACTTTTATGCTGCTGCTCATATTGCTGGCTCTGCACTTCCTCTCCACTCCCTGTCTCTGAGGCATTAGTCTGCACGTGTCCTGCTAGTAAACATAAAGAGGCACCTGTCTCAGTTCTGGTCATAACATCCTTAAACTCCCGACTTCCACTTGACTGCAACCTCCCCCTTATTCTTCCAACCTTTATATGACGTA
The DNA here is from genome assembly GCA_036245035.1 of Adrianichthys oophorus. Lineage (NCBI taxonomy): Eukaryota > Metazoa > Chordata > Actinopteri > Beloniformes > Adrianichthyidae > Adrianichthys > Adrianichthys oophorus. The sequence continues at coordinate 11,491,725 of BSAI01000138.1, forward strand.
AAAATCCAATTGTTTGCTAAACCAGATCACTTGTCTGCATCTGTGTTCTTCATTCGTCCCCTTCAGGCTCAGTGAAAGCCTCTTCCTTTTTACACTGTTAATCTAACTGTTGTGCATCTGTCTATTTCAGGGGTCTGCAACCTTTAATGCGAATAGAGCCATTTGGACCAGTTTCTTACTGACCAAAAACCCAGCGAGAGCTGCAAAGCCCCACTTCACTCGCTAAAAAAAACACTGTATGGTTTTGTGGTCATTCATTTATAAAATTTAGCTTTCATATATTTACTATAATTAAATTATATCAGTGTTTTATTTGTCTGTGTACAACAATTTTAACTTCTTTTTTACATGCGCCAGACTGACGATCTGTCCAGGGTGTATTCCGGTTTTGCCCAACAGTAGGACTGGCTCCAGCAACCCCATGTCCCTGAAAGGGATAAAGCAGAATAAGAAAATGGATGGATGGACTAATTCAGTGAATACTTCCTTTCAAAATAAAATACAGCCTTTGTCAAATATGATTCTCATTTACATGGATTAAAAATGGAAGAAATTCAAGTCAAAATACCCTCATACTTTTTCTACGGTGGCCCTGAAGAGCAAATCACATTGACAAATCACTTGACCATGGCCATCTTATTTTTTTTCCATGTTCTATGAAATGCAAGCATAACAACATTGGTATAGGATCAATTTTAATTAAAAAACTAAATGCAATCAAAGAATTAAGAACTTTTCCTCTGAACAGCAGTTTTTCCTGTTGTGCAACAGATGAGCTTTAAGCTTATTCTGATAATAAACAACTCTGGCTGTAGATTAAACCCTTTACCATCATTTTGTTTTTCGACACGTTAAAAATCTAACCGTAAATGACATAAAAGAGTCAGAATGGAGGGGTGAAAGAGCTGCATGTGGCTCTGGGCTCTCAGGTTGCAGACCCCTAGTCAAACATCATGTGGACTGGCAAGGTTTGTTTTCCTACTTAAATGTCACTTTATGTCTCCCACTGCTCAGATTATGCAACAAATGAGCGACCATCGCTATGACAAGCTCACCGTGCCCGACGACCTCGCCGCAAACTGCATCTACATGAACCTGCCTAACAAGGGCAACGTGCTCCTGCACTGCACAACGGATGAGTTTCCAGAGAGCGTTAAGGTACCTTCTCTAAAAACATGATTACAGTCTTGCACAACCCCGTGGTAAGATGTGTTGGAGGATGGACCACCGTCAGGACAATCAGGTCGGTTTGGTTGCTTTGATTTTAGGAGAACTGCTATTTATCTGGTCCAGGGGAGGAAAAACCGCTGCACCCTGCAGAACCACACCAACCACAGTCAGAACTGGTTTTCTCTCACAACAAAGAGGCCTACACTTTGAGGGGAAGTGGCACTTTACCGTCAAATTACCAGTGAACATCCAGAGTTGTTGCAAACAGAACATAAAGATGCAGATTTTATAAAATTAACCTCTCCTAAACATATATTGTTGGAGGCCATTTTTTTAGTTATAAGCCTGCAGAAAATGCGACAAAATCTCCAAATTATTATGTTTTTTTGTTTATTTTTTAGGTTTTTAGCAGTGTAACTGAACAACAAAGTGTATTTCATTCTTGTTACTGAATATGAACAGCACACATCACTGCAATTCTGAACTCATCCTTTATCAACAGTGTTCTGGCTCTACCTCTGACATTGCTTAAGCACTGAACTACATTACCCATCAAATATGACTCTCATCCTTGACACGTATTTCTAAATGCAGCTTGGCTGGACAGTAGCTCTGTTGTTTTGATGCTTGAGGTCACTCCACATTGCTATAAATCAAAGCATTCTCACGGGAATAAACCTGCAATCTGCAGAAAACAGTTCTCAGACCTCAAAATGTACTCTGTGGTTGAAGCCCTAAGCCAAGCAAGGTTTTTTTTAGAGAAAGGAATTCACTAAATTACGCGTCTTTAGACTCTAATCCACAGCGAGGTCTCAGAGGGACCTGAACTTGTGCATGATAAAACTGATCCGTTTATTTTATGCACCTTTGAACGAGACATTTGGAGTTTCTGGGAAATGTTTTCTCCCGTATTGCCATTGAAACTTACCAGAAGTTTGACTTGGGCTTTAGCCTTGAATGAAATTTTATGAACGTATATTAACGAATATTAAAAGTAAAAGTAAAGCAGCAGAAGGTTTTTTTTTTTTTACAGTTAGCTGTCATGCCGCACAATGGGAACATGCTTCCCGAGGGAAAAAGATGTGGAGATTTGTTAACACAATTATGCTGAAGCGCGGCACGACATCTGCTACTTTCTTACGCCAAATACTGCCTGTCCTGATCCCTGATCTATTTTTAGCTGCTTATGTTGCATAAGGCTGCAGATCATGGGAGAGGATCGGTGGGGTCAGGAAGAGGGTGGAGATGGAGCATCTTTAATTGTTTGCAGTGGGTATCGGTTTAGAGGTTTCTGCTTTAAACTGAAGAAGGTGAGAAGAAAAAATAGGTCCCCACCAAGTAGGACTGAGTCAACTTGACCTGACATATAAATCTCAATAATGAGAACTTGGCTGGAAATGATTGAAAAAGGACACCCTTTGGATTCAGAGGTGCTATAAAGAGCAGGGGATTTATGGATGTTGTGTTAAGGGAGTTACGCAAAACCTCAATCTTTCCTGACTTACAGCTTGAGCTGTACGACATGAAATGAAAAAGTTTTTCTCATTTTACATGGTCGCAGTAATACTTGTTCATTAATCATTCAGAGAGGAAAGCATACACACCTGTTGATTTTTCCTAGAAGTCAAATCCTTCTGACTTTCACACTGCTTATTTCTTTCCACATTTGAAACATGTTTTTTTTATTTTTTTACCCAAAATTTGAAACTCAGATTCATAGCTTTCAGATTACCATATGATTCATTTTGAATTATTGATGGGTTCTCTTAAAGGATACTCAATCACAGACTGCCTTTAGCCCCATAAAACACTATTTGCATTTGCCCTGTCCTCCATGGAGACAAAAGATGAATTGGTTTTACTAAACGAAGAATTAGAGATGTTTTGTGTCTAGCGTTTTTGGATTCTCTGGGCAAAGCACCAATGAGCTATATGCTGTTCGTATTTATTTATTTATTTTTTGAATCTGTCCACACTCTGTTGGGTGAGGAATCAAGCAAGCAATATAAGCAAACCAAGCTTGGCATTGTTGCAAATGTTGAAGGGCTGTTTAAAAAGGAGCCCTGGAGATGACATTAGAGAATCTTTACTGTAATAAATAGCTCCTTCAAATCAACATTTTGTGCACACAAATTGCCATTTGTGACTATGACTTAAAATTCTCTGAATTTGGTTTAAAATATGTCCAAAGAAAATACGATTTGGGGGCTTGCTTAGAACTAATCCACTCCCTAAAGAGCACTGTTCTAGATCCACGTATCATCCATTACCAGTTTACTATACTAGAACAAGGCTATATCCTCAATTCAATTCAATTCAATTCAATTTTATTTATATAGCCCAATATCACAGCCATAGCCGTCTCATTGGACTGATTATTAAATATATTGCAAGAAGCAAAAAAGATTATTAACATGTAAAAGTAAACAATAGCTGGTTATAAAACAGACTAGGCTGAACAAACATCTCTGCCCTTACACCCTCCTTCGCGGTGAGGAAAAACTCATAAAAAACCCTATCTTTTTTTTTTTTTTTGAGGGGGGGGACTAAGAAACCTCAGGGTTGCCCACATGAAGGAGAGATCCTCAACCCCGGACGGACGGTGATGTGCTAAAACTATTAAAGAAAAGTGAGCTTAATTAATTCTATAACTACATGGTTGAATAACAAGTATATGTCCAATAAACAAACACGTCTAGATAAACAGCTACAAGTAAAGGTAACAGCTAAGCATTAAATAAACAAAGACATGTTTGAATAGTCTATCAGATGGGCTTCATCCAGTAGAAGTTGTGGTAACAGCTGGGGTTGCTGGAAGAGCCAGGCTAGGTCATGGCCAAAGACAGGGGTGGGAAGAGCCAAGGCGAGGTCACGGCCAAAGACAGGGGTGGGAAGAGCCAAAGGCGAGGTCACAGCCAAGGACAGGAGCACCGGTGAGGCGAGGTCACAGTCAAGGACAGGAGCACAGGTGAGGCGAGGTCACAGTCAAGGACAGGAGCACCGGTGAGGCGAGGTCACAGTCAAGGACAGGAGCACAGGTGAGGCGAGGTCACAGCCAAGGACAGGAGCACAGGTGAGGCGAGGTCACAGCCAAGGACAGGAGCGGGAGGGGCCAAAGGCGAGGTCACAGCCAAGGACAGGAGCACAGATGATCCACCTGGAATCAGAAATCTCTCCCACTCCCCCGTAGGGGGGTGGGAAAGAGGGACAACATGTGAATCGCACTGCACCAAACAGAGGCATGATAAACCAAATAAAGTAAAGCAATGGCAGATGGCAAGTGATGTAATGAAGATTGCAGGTGGAGAGGGGGGGGGTGCAGACCCAGGTTAGGGTAGGGTTTATTGTGAGATAGGTAGAAGGTTAGTAGAAAAGGAAAGAGAGAGATGAAGGAGAGGGGGTTGTGGACTTGAGTATGTTGTGTAATGCAGATGGGACTTGGGGGTCCCTTGGAGTCTGAGTGAGTGCAGTGGGATCCAGTGATCCCTTGAAATAAAGGTGTTATGTAATGTTGTGCAGTTGGGATTTGGTGGTCCCTTGAAATTAAAGTGAGTTTTTATCCTGGATGAGTTCAAGTATTACATATCAGAAGAGGTCTGGCTTTGGATCAGAACTTTAGTGCACCACCAGAGGCTTTGTCAACCGTATTGCATCATGACAGATAAATGGGTTTAGTTGGTCCCCTCGGCTGTGCTTTAAGGCCTCTCTCAGTATCACAGCAGGGTTTAAGAAAGAGTTTAAAGAGAAAAATATCCTGCTTTGGACGTGCAGTAGGAAAACAGTGGTTTTCTTCTGGAAAATGTCCACAGGGTGACACACTGCTTTACAAGGGTCTTTAGAGAATGTTGTAATAGTTTTCACTCCCCCCCCCCCCCCCCCCCCCCTTTTTTTTTTTTTTTTAGCTTTTGCCTGGAGACAAGGAAACCTTTAATGTTGGCTTTTTAACTTCATGTGTCTCTTCAGGGCTTTGTACTACAGGAAAGTAAGAGTAAACAAGTGTTGCAGACCTTCTCTTGGGTCCACTTCTAGAAACAACTTCTCCTATTTTACAAACTATTTGTTTAAAATTTCAGTTAAATATAAAACCAAAAAGTGCTAGGAGTATTAAAGTCCCACTCCAATCATCTTTTGATCTATTGTAAAAGTGTTCCCAGTGATCTTTACATTATGATAATGCCATTTTTAGCCAATATTTTAAAAAAAGTGTCCTTTTTTAGGATATAGTTTGTGAAGAGCAGCAGTAGTAGAAACACGGAAGTAAGCCTCCTCTTATATCCCTTCATCCCCTTGTTTACACACTCTCCCACTTACTTACAGCCCCTCACAACCCCAACCTAACACTACTTCTGCAACAAAAAACGGCGAGCAGTATCAGAGCTATCCAGACATACAGTCTTGAGCCAGATTCCAGCTCAGATGAGGAAAAATGAAGACGCTAATAGATGTATTTGTCTACAAGTGGATGTCTCAGAATGGAGCAGAAGAGGGAGCTTGTGGCTTGCCGTAGTTATTTGTATGTCTCACTTACAGGGTTTTTCCAATGGCATTTTCACATCTGCTCCTGACTCACAAGGATCTGAACAAATAAGTACTTATATATACAACTTTAAGCATAATTGTGTTTATATATGTCCTCCATAATAAGAAAAAATGGAAAAATCAAAATCACAATTTTTATCAGTGAGCCTTTGACCGGACATTTTAGCTTTGCTTTTTATCAAAAAGCAAGTCAATTTAATCACTTAGTGAGTATTTATGTTGTTCTTTGAGTCCAACAAAAGCTTCAGGGGTAGTTGTTAAGGCTGATTTTGTTTCTTAATGCTCTTAAAGTTGAAGCTTCCATACGTGCACTCACACATTTGTTTAAACAACATGAATCCTTCCTGTCAAGTGTTTTGGGTTAAATCAGATTTAACCCCATAAACACAATTCCGATAGCTTAGAAAGCTGCAGTTTAATGTCCATGCTCTGTCTTTGATGTTTGATGTCAAACATCAAAGATGGGGCATACTCCTTTCTTTACAGTCAGTTATGCTCCAGTTGTCAAAGACTTACACGGTGCAGAGCTTTGCAAAACAGGCTGTCAGTCTTTAAATGCTCAGCTCCTAAAAATGTGTTTCACTCAGGGAAATTCCCTTTATGGAGCAGGGCCCATAAACAAAAATGCCTGTCATGCATCAATAAACCAGTGCACTCCACTAAACAGTGACCATAGCTCTTTGAAGCAAAAAAAGAGGCTTGAAAAAGGAGCCACAGAAGACTTTTGCTCATTTTAGTGCAATCTTCTGCTTGACCTCTAGATGTCAGCACATTCCACTGAATGCTTTTCCTGAGGAGTTTATTCATTCATTCATTTTCCAATCCGCTTTATCCCTTTCGGGGTCACGGGGTTGCCGGAGCCTAACCCGGCTACTCATGGGCGAAGGCAGGGTACACCCCTGGACTGGTCACCAGTCTGTCGCAGGGGCCACAATCACACACCCATGCACACCCACAGTCACACCTACGGACAATTTAGAGTAACCAATCAACCTATGAAGCATGTTTTTGGACGGTGGGAGGAAGCCGGAGTACCCGGAGAAAACCCACGCATGCACAGGGAGAACATGCAAAACACACACAGAAAGGCCCCCCAGCCAGGACAGTCTGCAGCAAAAAATCTGTCAGAATGTTTGTGGAGAGTTTTATTTGCAGAAAACAACAGTTTTCAGTACTTTTTCTCTTCTAGAAGTTTTGATTCAGCAAACAAAAAACATGTCAATTTTTCAGTTTTAGATTCCTTTTTTGACAGATTCTGTTTGTTCTGTCTCTTTTGGATTTAGGAGACAAACCAACAAACAGCAATAATAATCTTAGAACTTAGTTCATCCATTCAGTTACCCAATTTATCCCTTTTAAGTTCACTGGGTTATTGGGGCCTGTCCCAATTACCATCGGGCAAAGGCAAGGTACACCCTGGACAGACCTTCTAGAAACTCACGTTTCAAAATATGCCTTAGATTCATTTGAGATGGCAGGGTGTAACCTCCACTTCCTCTTTTGTCTGTTTGCTTCCCTCGCAGGTCTTTGAGAAGTTAAAGGACCACATGCTGATCCCTGTGTCCAATCTGGAGAAAGTCAAGTTGGATGGGGCCCTCACGTGCTGCTCTGTGCTCATCAACAAGAAGAAGCCCGACAACTAAACATGCCCAGTAGCGGTCCTTCAGTGCGAGGCAGCCAAACGAAGCCTGTCTCTACTAATTATAGGGCCAAGTTAAAATAAAATAAATAAATAACAACCTAGAGCACTTAAAATGTATAGAATAAAACCAAATTCATAGGAAATGAAAGAAATCAGAGTGATATTGATCATGTGACTAAAGAAAATCTTTGCACAGTGTGAGATATGCACACGATTAAAAATCATAAGATACAAATGAATGTTAACAAAAATCACTTTATATTGATAATCCCACGACCAAAAAGAATGTGACGGAAGTAAAACTTCTACATATGTTCCCCTTTTTTAAATGTAAAAATTTCTCAAAGACAAACACATTCAAATCCTTACAGGCTCTTTATACTTATATATGACACTCACACATACCAGAAAAAATGTCCCATTAAAGCACTTTACACCCATGAGATACGAATCAGAAACAGAATTATACTGAAGAGTCTTAAAAGGTGTGAATAGATATTGGGAAGTTTCATAGTTCCAGGGTAGTTGTCTTTGTAAAAATTAGAATTGCATTCAAAAAGTGAACTGTGAAACAGTTGAAGCCCCTTTTTCTTGTTCTGTCAGAGCACTTTGAAAAGTGATGAAACATGTGTTCCTAAATCAGAAGAGGGATAGATAAAATCCCATCCTCATTTGTTTCCAATCTTTAGCTGCTCCCTGATTGTCTACAACTCTGTCATACAACCACAAGAAAGAGCTCTGGTGCTGGAAGCATCAGAACATCCAGATCTGTGTACTACTTTGGCTGCTATTGTAAAGTATACTTACTTTAAAGTTGGAAATACAGTTAAATTCCTATTAAGTTTCATCGATTGCAAAAACACCTAACATCTGAGGCAGAAAAACATTATTTAGAAAGGTTCATGTTTTTCACCTCAATAACTGAATACATTTTGCGTCATACATCTGTGTCTGTTTCACAACAATGAATTCAATTTACAGGAATGGGACTTCAGACTAAGATGCACTAAACTAATCCTGCTTCCAATGAAAGAACTAGCATCAATGTCTTTAAATTTAAGCTTGTGCAAATCAAAACTAAAGTAAAAGGAAGTTTAAGTCTGACTACATTTCCAAAATGAACTAAAATTGAAATACTGCAATAAAAATGTGTTGCATCATTCGATGGTTTGTTCAATACATTTATTTTTCAATCAGAAAGCATCATTTTCTAACTTACAGTATGATTTCATAGGAATTTTGGCAGAGTCATCGTCTCAGTTTTTCTTGGTTTTTTTTTCTCGGTGTATGGGTTTGACATATGTTAACTTTTGATTTAAACTTTTTTGGGTGCAAATTTCAGTCTGAACAACTTTGCATACACTTGCAAACTCCAACTTGAGTAGAATTGAGCCTGTATTTTATCTTCTTTGCTAGTAAATTAAGTCAGATAGAAGCTTTGTCCCAATTCCTTCACCTCTCACTACTTTGTGCACTGTATAGTGCATTCCCCTTTTTGAAGTGCTGTCCAAAAGTACAATTCCAAAATCGAGTGCCCCTAGAAATTTCCCAGAAATCTATGTGCATTGATGCTCACTAGATTGGCCAATAAAGACCACAATGCATTGCGTTTGAACAAAAGTGAAAAAAAAATATATATAAAACATCTACGTTTTCATTATCAGAACACAGTGATTCCTAAATAGTTGTCATAAAATGGTCATATTTAATAGGTTAATAGAAATTGGTGACGTCACATTTGCTGTTGAAAAAAAAAAACAAAAGTAGTCAGCATGGTGTCCAAATTGCTTTTAAAATTCAGATCACTAGATAGTCCCGTTCATAATAGCTTGGGAGTAGGAAGGGAATTCGGACACAGCCTCAGTTAACACAGATTGCCCAGACTTTAGGGGGAAAAAAGCAAACCATTATCCTACCACCACCATGCCTGGCAGTTGGTGGTTTCCAAGTTTAGTCTTTAAAGCTCACCAAGCATTGTTACTGCAAATTATGGCTCTGCAACTTCAGTGTCAGCTGTTTGAAATGTGTACTGTTGTGATTATGCAGACTCTGTTTTGGCAAATCCTCCATAGAAACACGCTTTTTCATTTTTATTTTTGATATTTCACTTTTTAACCGAGGTTTGTGGAGCCTGAGATGCTGTTTTTCTCTTTGTGGGGGGTGAAGTTGATGTTACTTATCTCTATTGGCATTTTTAAAAATGAACTGTAAGCATATTTAAATTTCCATAGGTGGACAATTTCTGTTGATAATTACATTTTTGTTAAAGAACAGTTTTTTTTTAATTCACTTACTGCATTATCTGATACTATTTTTTTACTTAAGACATCAGATATTTCTGAATCATGCTTGAAATGACTGTCAAACCTAAAGAAAGTGTTTGTTCTCCATTACATGACTTTATCATTTGGTTGACAACAATGAAAACATTACTTTTCGACAATTTATCCTGTCTGCGCTTGTCAAGATCTTACACAACCCAAGTTAAGAACCTATTGCTGAATTCCAGAAGTCATTTGCACAGATTCTATCTGGCAGTTTTGTAACAATACTGCAGAGGTTGTGAATGTACTTTCTCATGTGTATTTTCCTTTACATCTTTAGTTTTGCCTAGGGAAGGGCACTGAGAAAGTGGGCAAAACTTTCATTGATTGCAAACTGACCTTTGACAGAAAAATCAATTTGTTCCAATAAAAACTCTGACGGAATTTCAGAATTTATGTAATGTTACTTATTTATACCCCCATATTAGCAAATCAGTCTTATGTGTGCTGGTCTCCAGTCATGGAAAATCAAACCTAAAAGGAGCGCTTGGCTCATTAATCTAAAACAATGTGCTTCTTGTGAATTCTTGTCAAGACACAAACCGAAGACAAAAAATGTTAAATAACACTTTGTCTTTTGGGAGCTTCAGCAGGACAGGATGTTGGAAAAATGCAGATGTGAGTCATTCCACTGAAACCAGGGAACACACTGTAAACAGATGAGACGCTGTAGATGTAGTAATAAAGGGAACACAATAAGTTTTAAACGTTTGTAGGCTGGAACACTTCATGGAAGCAGCATTGCATTTAAGTCATTTAAAAATTGAAAACAGTTTTGATGGATTTGTTTTTATTGATGCTAAAATGATCAAAATCCTCACAGTGTCCTCCATTTGCTGTCTTGTAAATAGCACGAGTTCTGCTGTGAAGCCGCTCCGCGATTTCCTCTGGAGACAGAGGTGTCTGCTGTTTGTTTGCACAAAGAACAAGCTCTCAGGCTCCTGTTTGATCTGTTTCCAGAGGCCTTTTCTATCGCTTTAGTGCCCTCATCTCTGCTTTCTGGGAGTTCAACTCAAACTGCCTGTAAACAGGTCAAACGGCTGTGCCATCACGCACCGACACCCCACGTTACGCTTCATCACGTCTGAGGCCGTTCTGCTTACAGTCCAACTGCATCTAAAAGTTGAGGAAATTACATCATGAAGTGACTCAACCTACCCCCATTGACATTAGCGTTTGGGCAGTGATGAAACACGGAAAGAATTCATGTCGGGAGGAGAGGCCTGAACGCCAGTAAACACTCTTTTAAAATATTTTTTTCTCATTTCTCCCTGCAAATGCTGCCGCTTTCTCCTTTTTGCCTCATTTTGCGACTGTAGATTAACTGATGGCCATGATGTCATACAGCAGTAGATGTGATGACCTGCCGTTAGAGTGTAACAGCAGCATGCTTTACAGAAGGCTGCAGACTGGAGCTCCACTGGCAGCAAAACGGAGTTGCAAAGCAGTTCCGATTTCTGCATTTCTTCAAAATTTTCCTCTAATATTCACCATCATTCATTGGGATTATGAAATAACATTTAACACCTTGCTGACATCTGAATTTTTACCAGCTTAAGTAAAACCTCCAGAAAAGTGCACATTTTTAAATTTATTTTAACAGATAAATTATACATTTAGGTACTGAAAATTCTCCCTTTGTAGACCTTGTTGCTCATTTCTTCTAAAAACAGGCTGAAATATTGACTGAGTAAACACACAGCAGGTGTCTCTTGTCTGTCTGTTCATCTGAGATGAACTCAGATACGTGGCTTTCTGTTCACGCAATGCAGCTTTTATTTCAAAGTGCATCATGGACCTGCAATGAGTCAAAAAATGTTTCAACATACTTTGTAGCTCAAACCTCATCTGTAAATCCCTGATTAGAAAAAAACCCACCTTTTTTTGCCATGATATGCATTTTTTTTTCCTGCAAATGTAAACCTTCTACTGTAAACCCTCTGTATGCTTTACAGAAGACAGCTTACTGATGCTGCACTGACAGCAAATAGTAATGGCAGAGCAGCTTTGATTTCTGCGTCTCTTTAAGATCTGAAACAATATAAACCTGGAATTTCTTCTAATAATCCTTTCACCAATAGTTATGGTGTAACTGTCCCATCACAGATTTTTTTTTTTAGATTTGACAAGATGTAATAATTACTGTAATGATCCTAAATTGAGCCTTTTGTCTGTTTTGTTTGTTAATAAACAGTTTAACAGCTGTGTGTTTGTTTTTGTGTTACCTTTTCATGACTGAAGTCACTATATTCCAGGCTCACAAATATCTCAAGGCTCCTTCTTTATTAATCTCTACTGTCCTCTAGTGGTGATAAAGGTGTAAAACTGATTTCAAGATTTGGAGCAGGAGAAAGTAAGTTGTAAATTTCTTTATTGGGAAATAACAGCTTGGCATACATTTACAATGTGTCGCAAGAAATGCAAAACATGAAAAAAACATTGCACATAAAATATTTTGTTTGGATAGACATCTCATCTCTCTTTTTTCCCTTTACATAAGAAAATATATATCTTCTGTACTGCAATACAATTACAACAATAATTTTTTAAAGTAACTTTTTTGTATAATACATGACAAAACATACTGATTAAACCCTACATAAATATTTTTTTTTGTAATATGTTCAACTAAATTAACTAAGGGTTAAAAATACAGTTTGAATTAATTATATTGTGTTGAAAAGCAAAGGTATGCTGTTTAAATACAATACAATAAAAACACATGTTTACACCAAAAAAAATGACTTAAAAATACGTTTTAAATGTTGCAAAAGTCCCTTTTTTAAATAGTACTTGAAGCTTTTAAGACCTTTTACCAGTTTTACAGTGAGTTTCAGTGTGTTGCTTTAAGCACACTGGGTGAACTGCATTCAGCCATACGACACATTTGTGTAAACGTTGCCTGCAAACTGTCCATCATCCATCCTACCCTTGTTCCTGTCCTGAGGCTCAGCCATTGGCAAATAGGAATCATTCAGAAAGTCGTTTTCTGCATTAAGGCTAACGAAGGATGAGCCATCAGGGCAGAAGCAGACACACCATTGGGAAAGCTTGTGTCCTTCGTCAGGACCTCCTTTCTCCATAACCTGATCAAGTAGGTAAAAGTTTACGTCCAGGCAAAGAGGGGGCAGCTCTTTTTTAAGGGTCACGTAATCCAGGAAGACTTCTGTCCCAGTTCTCCCAATAACCTGTACGTCACTGGAAAAGCTTTCAGCAGACGACAGGGGTTTGGGAGATTCTTCTAACAGCTTCCCTGATGGTGGGATGTCACTTTCAGACAGGATCTCCAACACTGATGATGTGGTTTCTTCAAAGCACTGTTTTGCTCGAAGAGGTGGCTGCTGAAGACACAGGAAGACATTTTTATAACCTGTTTTCAAATTTAAGTTAAGAAGTTTAAATATGAACCATTTTGTGACTAGAAATAGCACCAATATTCATGTAAAATTGTGTAATTTACCAGTTTCTGCCTGCTGACTTCTGTCAAAAAGCCTTGGAGAACTTTTTCCACATTAGGCACAGGGGGCCAAAAATAATGCTTGAGTTTACTTAGAAAAAAAACCCACACACACACAAAACCTTTAAATTTAAAATACAAAGTTAAGTCACAGGAGAAAGGTTTTTTTTTTTCAAAGAAGGTTTCAAGAAACACAAAATACTTCTTTCTTGGCTTTTTTCACCCAAAAAAATAAACTGTTTGAAGTTTTAAAAACTTTACCTGCGATAAAAGAGAAGGATTGAGATGAGGACCAGTCCTATGAAAAATATGGCAATAAACAGGACCCAAACAAGGAAAGTGTCTGAAAAAACAAACAAACAAAAAAAAAAAATATCAGATAAGAAACTTTTTGTTTGTTTGTTTTTCTGCACAATCTCATTTGGAGCTTACCCATGTCTGGTGTCATCTCACCAGTGAATGTTTCTGACCACTCGCTCCAGTTTCCAGAGTATGTCAGCCCAGCAGGTTTAGCTCTGATCTTTACTCTGAAATGACTGCCGGCTGGAACGTTCATACATGTGTGAGTCTCACTGTCTCTTACTTTCTGGGGACACATGGGAAAAATACATATTTATATGAAGTGGCCCAACACATTAAATAAGTTCACACTCTGTTTGAAATTCTATCTTTTGGCTACATCTAGCGGTAAATTAAAGAAGTACATCATAGCTAGGTTTTGAAAGGAACCTTTTCTTTAATCTAACTACTTCATCCTACAGAAAGAGTTTTGTTACCACAAGAAGACTTTAGAAGAGTGGCAAATGAAAAGAATGGAAGTGAAATGGAAGGATCAAAAATACGTAAAACAATATATATAAAAATATGTAGCAGTTTTATCATTGATGAGTTTTCCAAAAATAAGACATTCCTCTTGCTATTACATATCACTTGTATGTTTTTGCTTTAATGTAGATGCTAAATTAAAGCAACTTTGGAGCCAAAGTGGGTGTATGCATGGATGTATTTGCATCAGTAATCATCAGGAGGTTAAGTCCACCATCTGTCCTTCTGCACTCCTGCTTTAAGCACCAAACTTCTGATCACTTTCTCGTTACATTTTCATCATCTACATGTCTCTTAAAGTCTTTCCCAATCATCACTCTCCCTGGATCACATCCAATTTTGTCTAGGCTGTCACCTTTTCCTCAAGCTCACATCCTTCCTGTAACAAATTTCTCCATTATCCCCCTATCTGACACTCTCTTCACCTCCAGAAGATTCTTTGCAAACTTCTTCTCCTTCAGAAACACTCCTACTTCATTCATCTTTCATTCCAAAACATGATAAATTCATTACACCTACCTTTATACAGGGGAAGTTGAGAACAATTGAAAACACATTTTTAGGGCATTTTAAGTACATTTCTATTCTTCTTTCAAAAAACATTTTTAATAATAACATTTAATAATCCCCAGGAGCTTTGGTTTCATGTTTGTTGCTTTTGTGTACAAGTAATTTTGAAAATGCATTATATTTCTTTTAAAACAATGAAACCACAGATTCTCTGCTTTACAACCTAATTTAAATGGTCAAAAAAAAGCAAGAAAAAACAAAACAATTACTTTTTACTAAAATGTGCTTTGCCACACAATGGTGTGAGTCAAAAGCTTCATGCCCATTTTGGAACTCACCTTCCATCCTTCACCTCCTCTAAAACAGATATCAATCTCATACTGCAGCCGGGTTTCCAATAAAAGAGGAGGAGCTTCCCAGTCCAGGCACAGCTCTCCTTTCTTCAGCGTTCCTCTCAGATGGCTCGGTGGAAATGTTTTGACTGTAAACATAAAGGTGTCCAATTTTTGTAGTTTTACATGTAGAACATTGAGGGTTGTTGATGGTGTTTTTGGGGAACAGACCATAAAAGCAGTCCACCGTAAACATCTAAAACTCTATTTTATTGATAACACAGTCCATGCAGAGTTGCATTTGAGTTATTTTTATTATTTAGAATTTTTTTTTTTTTTTTTAATGTGAACTTAATTTGCTATTTTTTATTGCAAACAGTTTGACTCTGGCACAAAAATTGAATTTTCCATTGATTTATCAATTAAAATATCATTCTCAAGAAAGATTTAATGTTAATATTTCTGACAAAAGAAACAGGAAGATCACTTACTGGAGTTTTTGAGCTTGAAGGCTTCGGTGAAAAAGGTTTTGCTGGATGCTGCTGAAGTGCTGATGAGCATGACCATAGCTTTTTTAGACTCATCTCCATGAAAATGATACACGTTAGTGAAATTCCCACTCCTACCGCACTCAGACCAGGGAGTCCAGTACGGAGATTCTCTGCAAGCCACACAAGAAAAAAAATCCTTCCTTTATACCATTCTTTGAACAAAGATTGTGGTGTAGCTTTTATCCGCTTGCAGATAAATAGATCCAAGTACGTCTTTGCTTTCCTCGGCTGAGCTAGCATCTGGCTCAAAACTGTACGGCTGGATAGCTTCAATATTGCTCTGCATTTGTTGCACCGGTAATGTTAGGGTAGGGCTGTGAGCTCGCAGGAGAGAATAGAAAAAGATGGGTGATGGGATGTGGGTGCAGGGTTACTACACCAACAGTCCCACCCACAACTCAGATGTGATTTTCTAATTAACTACTGCCGCTCTGCAGAAACTATGTCTGAGAAAGGACACAGGTTTTTTTTTTTTTTTTTTTTTTTTGACAAAAAACTGCATAAGCATAATTAAAAGACCACTGGGAACACTTTCACTATAGATCAAAAAACGATCAGACTGGGACTTAAAGAAAAAGCACTTTGCCTCTGCCTGTCTTAAGCTGAGTAAAAAAGAACAGAGTTAAAATGGAGCAATCAAATGAATTACTTCATGTCCATCTTGTAGAACAGCTTGTTTTCACTTTCTTCAGAAACCATGAATCCATTCCAATGACAGGTGACACTTTTCAGGTCAAATGTGCTACATGTTAGTGAGATGTCATCTGCAAAGAAACAAAACTTTATGAGTAGTATTTTGCATTTTATTTCTTTGGTAATGCTTCAATATACAGCTTGCGCTGTATTTTTAATATACAAAATACTTCGTAGCTATACTAATAATATTTTGTAAATATGTTGTACTTGTATGTATGAATGTTGATGGCACTGAGCAGTAAGCGTAACTATCATAATACCCTGGATGTTTATCAATACCTATTCATCCATCAACATGTCATGTATAAACATTTTTATTTACTATAAGTTAAATGGACTTTAGTCATGGAAAAATAATGGGATGCTTCTGTTGTACGGAAGCATTCAGTGAACAATGCTGTGGGTGATGTGCAGAATCGTGTGTCCTTCACACGAGCACTAATCACATTAATTCACTTCAGGTCTGGCACCAAGAAACCATGCTGCCCCCACCCCATTCAACTTGTCAGCCTCACTGCTCTGTAACTCCATCACTGATAAAGTGCATGGATTTTTCTCAGGAAGCAGCTTTCAATCAACAGAACCATTCGTCATGACACGATATCCCTGAAATGTACCTTCTTCAGCTCCATAAATCTATCCTTCAGTCTCTGGAGTTATCCAAACACAGCAGGAAGACGTCATCATGCAGCAAATCTGCAGGCTAAGCTTAATGTCGGAAACTGCTCCACTTACTTCTTTCACCCTGTTTTCATGTATGTCTACATCCAACAGAACTCCTCCTTCACAGGATGAATATGTTACCCTGATGAAGACGACCACAAAGATGTGGGGTCTTTGTCACAGCGTAAAGGAGAGTAAAAGAATAATATGTATAGTTACAGAGTAACTAAGGGTTTAAGGGCTGTATTCTAAAGCTGATCCACCAGTAATTAATGAAGTTATTACAACATTCTTACCCTACATTTTAAGTACATCATAATTACAAAATTACATTATACCAAACAGTGATTATTGGGTAAAATCTGTATTCAAAGCATAAAAAATAATTTTTGAATCATTTTCTTTTTTATATTTGTTCATTTGACCTCCAGGAAGCCTCACCCGCACTTTGGGGAACCGTGGCATGCACAGGTTCTGTCCACCTGCTCCAGTGTCCTGCATCTTTGTCATAGCCACATCTGACAGAAAGCTGAACCTCAATCTCCTCACCTGGAACCAGTGAGAGCTCCAGGTTCTTCTTATCAGTCTCAAGTCATAAAATAAAAAGATAATAAGTCATAACAGTTATTCTTACACTGTGTCTGTAGGACTAAATCTGTAAATGATGATCAAAAAATGTTTATGTAGCTTTAGTGAAAAATAAAACACCTCTATGTGTCTTTCTTTTTGGGTTCTTGTGCAGTAGCGAATTTTGTAAGTAGTATACTCGAGTTCTTCCAGTTTTCCTGTTGCCAGCCATGAGACCTGCAGTCGTCCCGGTGCATTCGGCTGCAAAGTCACATTAAATCGGGGATCTGGAAGATCTACAGAAAAAAAGAAAAATGCTTGAATTTCAGTGCCTCCACTGTAGAGCACTTTAAGAACCATCAGGATTGTGACTATTCTTTCTTTTCTGGTGTTTGTAGAACAAATTTTCCATGAACCAGCAAAAAGCTGTCTGGGAGAATTCTCAGCCAATAGTTTTTGACATACATCAAGCTTTCAAAGTGAAGAGGCAAAGCTTTTTTTCTCCCCTCACTTTTTTCCCCCCTTATCCCGCTCCCCTTGCCCTCCGTAGTTCCACCCCTGCGTCAACCACTGTCAAACCACATTTCAGTTGTGATTCTCCACTGCTGTTTTTGTTTAATCACCCTTAAGTCCGTTTAAGTCGAAAATTGAGCAAAGTTGTGTTTTTTTAAGGTGTATAAAACGCTAAAAAGTGAGAGAGCTTTCAGGAAGGAGTTGAAACAACCTCTGACAGATCAAGAGGTTCAATCATGCATTTGACACTGCTGCTTATGGCATTTTAATTTCTCGCCTGGAGCAGTGGGTCGGAGTAAAAGGACTGGCATTGGAGTGGCTCAAATCTTACTTGAGTGAACGAACCTTTTGTGTAAATCTTGGGGACCACAGTATGGATCCTCTTCTGCCCCCTTAACGTGGGAGTGCCTCAAGGCTCAGTTTTAGGCCCTCTTTCATTCTCCCTGTACCTGTTATCACTTGGCTCTATACTTAGGAAATATAGTGTGTCCTTTCATTGTTATGCAGACAACTGTCAGCTGTATGTGCCTATTCAAAAGAATAATCAGTCTGTTGAAACACTCCACAAATGTCTTTTAGACTAACAATCGTGGATGAATCTGAATTTCTTTAAGTCTCAATGACAGCGAAACAGAGATAATAGTTTTTGGGTCCTTTACTGCTAACCTTGGTTTTTGAAATTAATATGTGACACCTCATGCAACAAATTTAGGAGTGAAAGTAGACTGAACTAAGACTAGACAAGCAAATGAACTTGGTTGTTAAGTTGAGCTTTTTCCACCTAAGACAGCTGGCAAAAGTCAGCATTATTCTGTCTTTTCAGCAGTTTGAAACAGGGATCCACGCCTTTATTACCACCTGGCTAGATTACTGTAATTCCTGTAATTCGGCCATTCCTAGACTCCAGTAAGTGCAAAATGCAGCTGCTTGTCTCTCAACGAGAGGAAATATGAACACATTTCCCCCTTTTTAGCCTCCCTTCACTGGTTGTCTGTTCATTATAGAATTTTAAAATTATTTGATTTGTTTTTAAATCCTTACATGGCTTGGCACTGGTTTACCTCTCTGAGCTGCTGCAGCCTTATGTCTTTATCTTTGCCTGTTTTTTGTCTGTTCTCTCTTAAAACCCACTTTTTTAATTTGGCTTTTAATGCGCAGTGAAGAGGTTCCTTCTTTTTTTTTTTTTTTAATCCCACCAAGTTTCTGTTATTCTCTTTTAAGTAATGTTGTGATATGTTTAGTTTTTAACATTGTAATTTTGAAGTATTACTTTTTACACTTTCAATCTATTTTTGATGGAAGGGGAACTTTAAGAACTGATGAATGAGACATATGTTCAAGAGCACAGAATAGAGGAGGTAGCTGTTGAGGAGCAGGAAGTTGAGTAATGATGAAGCAATGAGGTTGAGGTGGTGTCTTTTGGTGGTTGCAGGGACCACCCGCATAAATGCAGCTTAGACTCTAGGTGGTGCTAAAGCAGTTCTTCTTTTGCCTTCTCATTTGAAATTTTTGTTCTTAAATTCTTGGTTGCTCATTTTAACTTTTTGGTACAACTTCATAAAAAAATAAATAGTTGACTTTTAGTACTGGCTGCACAATGGCGCAGCGGTCAGCGCTTCTGCCTCACAGCAAGGTGAGTTCTCAAGTGGAGTTCTCATGTTCACCCCGTGCATGCGTGGGTTTTCTCTTGGGACTCCTGCTTCCTCTCACAGTCCATAAAACAGGCTTCATAGATGAACTGGTTGCTCTAAATTGTCCATAGGTGTGAATGTGTGTGTGATTGTGGCCCTGCAGCACACTGGCGACCTGTCCAGGGTGACCCCTGCCTTCGCCCATGAGTGGCCGGGTTAGTCCCCGGTAGCCCCGTGACCACGAAAGGGACAAAACGGGTTTCGAAAATGAATGGATGGAGTTTTAGTACACGCATTCCCACTCCCTGCCCTACTGACTAAAAAAAAATCTCAATTGATAATTGAACATTTTAGGGTGGAGGAATGATTTTAAATCAGAAAAAACAAAGCAAACCTAATTTATCTTTCAGAAAATTTTCCATTTGAGCGTCTATTCACAGTTAAAGGGACAAGAAATCATCCGATAATTATGAATGATCCTGGAAAATTCAGGTCCCTTCAGCACCAACTCTTTTGTTTAAGGCAAAAATAAGGGAAATTTGAGAATCTCACAGTTGTCTTCCACGCACACAGTCCGATTGTAGAGAATGGTGTTGTTGGCAGGTTCCACCACTTTTATGTCTAGTTCCACAAACAGTTGGACATCTGAAAATGAACATATGTGCAGGAAAGATCCTTTTTTTGTCCTCTGGATTGACAATGCACATTTTGAGGGATTGCTAGAACACATGGAAAAACAAGCAAAAACAGTTAAATATGTTAAAAAGTGAAACCATCACAAGTAAAACAGTAAAACTAAAATCGATGTCTTCATACATACCTATCATAATTGTAGAGCAAAACATACGTTTTGTTGTCGAATGTCTCAAAGACGCAGGTGAAATCTTTAAGTGTTCGAGTGTAACACTTGGGATCCTGCACATCCTTCAAGAGCAACATATCTGCCCCAGAAATGACAGAAAATATGGAAAATGAAAAAAAATACTCACCTCATTTTCCACTCAAATGATCTATTTATTCATTGAAAATGCAACAGATGACTGGAGTCAAAACATGCATTTTAATGTTGGTAAGCAAGTTTTTTATGATGCCAAAACTGGATAAAATGAGAGATTTAGTTTCAAAAAAATAATTAATGCTCAAATAACATTTTTTTTAATCTGTGAGAAAAAAAAAAATATATATATATATCATTTAAAACAAAATATTTTTTGAAGCAGTTGTTGAAACGTCAACACATAGGTTATTTTAGCAACTACAAAAAGATGCATTACAAACTCTGTTCTTTCTGCAGCAAAACAAAATACATTAAATTGGCAACCCCTACCTTCCTCTGATACATCATTGACAAGTGCATTGATGCAATGAATGCACAAAACAACAGGCACCATCCACCTGCACAGCAAGCTCATGGTAAACAGCAGTAAAGTGCTCAGGAGCACCCCAGCAGTAAAAGAAGCACACTGTTGGGTTTTTCACTGCTGCTCTGCATTTGCATTGGGGGTGGCTCAGTTTGACTGAATCACCCTCAAAGCAGGAAGTGAGTTCTTTGTTCAGTGGAAGCTGACACCCCAAAAGGACAAAAAGGGGAGGGGTTAACATTCAATCTTAAGTTTTATAGCCTGACATAAAAATATGTCTTCTAAAAAAATCAAAGCTGCAGTATTTTAACTTTTCTAACCTGATGTGAAGTGGAGCTAAATTTAGTGAGGGAAAGGGGGACACAACCTTTCATGGTCGCTACTAGAGATATTTTTCACCCAACACGATCTGTGACTTTATATTTTATTCCACTTCTGAACTCACGTATTCTAGCGCAGGGTCACAAGGATGATGGGGCTTTTCCAGCTGCTGTTGGATGAAGGCAGATTTTTACGCTGAACAGTTCGGACATGCACTAAAACGAAAAGGACAACCTATTTTCAGAAATCATCCAAAAAAAATAATGTTTTGGACTTTGGGAGGAACCTGAAGAAAACCGTCATATGCAAAGAGAGAACATAACCCCTCACAGAAAAGAGGCAGATGAGACTTAGACAAGGGGCTTTGTGGTGAGGTGGAGGTGCCAATACACCTCCATGCAACCGATCTGTGACTTTAGTTTTTTTTTTTTTTTTTTCTGTGTAAGTTGATTCATTACTGTTTTTTTTTATTTAAGAGTATTCCTGACTTAATTTCTGCATTTTTCAGCACAGTTTCACTCTGATCTGTCGCAGCTGTATCATGGGATGTCCATATCTGGATTCTGCTTAAACTACTGCAACTGTTCCAAGTTTCCTATCAGCTGCTGTTAGTAAAATCTTCATTAAAAAGTTTGCATTACAGTTGTACATTACTACATTACTACATTTTAGCTCTCCTGGATGAAAAAACTCAGCTCATCCTATAAGATTTCAAAGCTTTTAAATTGTTTACGCCATTTTTTTGTCAAAGTTTGGAGGATTGAGCACCACAAAAAGTTGGGTAATGCTATTCTAGGTCAAAATATAGGACAGTAGTTGTAAGTTACATTCTTACATTCATAAAAACCTCTCTACAGGGCTGTGAAATGCTGGTAAAACTGAGGGTTGATGCTTAGAATGCCCTAAATATTTTTGCTTTTAGGAGCAAACGATGCATGTGCTGATTAACCACATCTTGACACGGTGCAACAACAGTATGGCTAAACAAAAACAGTTGTATTACTCAGTCATCCAGTAAAGCTTTTTACTTTTTGAAAGCTGCAAACTGCAGCAAACATTATATTTACTCCATAATATTTAAATCTTCTAAGCAAATCAATAATAACTGGTCAAATTTAATCAAAATAAGTCAAACAAAACACTTCCGTTTCTCAGGTTACAAGCACCTGCTAATTCGGTGATACAAAGACTAGCAGATCTGCTATTTAGGGAAATATTGAAAGCTCTGACTTTCTACTTTTCTCTTCATTCATTTTAAATTTGTCAAAAAAGGTGCAATTTTATATGCAAACCATTTGCATCTGAAGCATCTTCATCTGTAGACAAGTGCTGATCAGAGCTTGATAAATATACTGAAGGTGGTGAAGCTGGGTGCAGGGCACGCAAACTTTTTCTGAAACCTGTAATATTTCAGTTTGTGCAGTGTAGGTAGACCGTGGTCTGCTGTTATTGCATGAGACACAGATCTGCCCTGTTGTGAGATAACAGATTCTATCTGATCTGTGCACTCTTATGAAGTCTGTAGTGCAAGAAATTCTTGCAAAATAGATTAGGAACTTTTTTTGACCTTATCTATAATGAATACCAGTCTCTATGCAGGAAAGTGTGGTTTGTTGTGTGTGCACAGAGCACACTCACAAAAATGAAACTTAGAGGAAAATGCAGTAAACTGAAGGGCTTTATTAAGAGATTTTCAAGGCAGATATGGTCTGAGACACACCACTGCATGACTACGCTCTACTTTTAAAGACATGTTTCTGCACATTCATTTACCATCAGCACTTTGTTTACACTCTCTTCCGCTAGCTTATAACACCTCGAAAGCCCAAGGTAACATTGGCGGATTGAGCTATCCAGCCGTACAGTTGTGAGCCAGATGGCAGCCCAGATGAAGAAAATAAAGACTTCGGTGGGTCCATTTGTCTACCAGCGGATGCATCAGAATTGCAGCAGAGAAGGGAGACTTTGACCCATCCGTGGTTGTTGCTGAGTCACAAAGGCAAACTTTTTCAAATCATGGTTTTCATCTGCTCCTGATCCATCGTGATTTGAATTAAGAAATACTCAAAAATGCAGTATTAATCTTAAATGATTTTAAACGTGTCCTCCATTATGAGAAAAATGCTACAAGAACATGTTAAAAACACCAAAAACAGGATTTTCATCGGAGTGGGTCTACAGTTTTATGTTGTAGACTTTGGTTAGCATAGCAAAAGTTTTCATTCAGGACAACAGTCCAGCTTCATCTAGCTACAGTAAGTCTCACACCAACCTTCAATCTAATTCTGTTGCCTACACAAAGCTAACCATTCGAGAAAACAATGTCTAGGAAGCAGAAAGGAGGCTTGATCTTACTGCTGCCCTACTTCACCTACTATAATGAAGTTTGGGGTAATAATTCAAATTTTCATTACATCCATTATACATACTTCTCCGCGGAGCTAAGCAGAGGGAAGACGGTTTGATAAACCAAGCCATGGCGGCCCATTCCCCCATCTTAGTGGGTTTACACCGGGCTTAGATTAGATTAATAATATATTATAATAATGTTAACATGCTAAACTACAGATTTTCTCTTTGTGTTATTATTATTACCATCGGCCATTTGTGTCATATTACATGCAACGTTTTGCAAATTTGTATTTAATGTGGCACCAGAAAAAAGAACAATTTACGTTCAATACCTATGAAGTGTTGTTGAATGATCAGCTGATGATTTTTTAAGATAAGGAAACTGTCACTTATCTGGCCAATTTACCTGGTTGGGACAAATTGTTGCAGAAGCGGTTTTAATTTTAATCCAACCATTTTATTAAAATCTAATTTATTAAAAACATAATTACCAAGTCAGAGAAGCTTCAGTTCTCGTAAAGCAGATGTCAAAACTGTATCTTTAACTCAGGCCCCATATTTCAACCTGCTTTCAAACTTTATGGCCTTTGGGTTAAAGATTTCATTTAACAAGCTGAAAATCTCAATTGAAAACTCATTTAAAAACTCCTAACAGTGTTCCTGGTGGACGTCAATGACATTGTGATCCCAAATCTGCCATTTTTTAAGCTCCCTTTACACCCCCCACCCCAATGATTGAAACATAGCTTGACCGTTTGCATGAAAATATGTCTGTGAAGGGCCTGAACTCCTTTCTCAAGCACAGTTTCTTTAAACTACATGGGTTAAAAATACTTTCAGAGACCCCCATCCTGCTTCCTCACCACAAACGTAATAGAGACTTCAGGAAGCTGGCCCACTGCGTCAATGTTTGACAGACAGGTCCAGGCCTGTGGTTGGTTGGTGGAGGAAATCCAGTGACAGATCAGCTTCATGCAGCTGGACAGATCAGGAGCTCCTCAAGCGCCCTCCCTCCCCTCCTTTTGCACAAAATATAGACTCCTCCAAAAGCTGAACAGAGACAACAAACAGAAACATTACTCTCATCACCACACAAAACTTTTACTCTGAGAGCTGGGTCATGACCTTATTCAGGAAAATGTTTATAATAAACTTTCAGTTTGATGGAATTAGGTCTTTTCCCATAAAAAAAAAAAATCTTTTAGCAAAAGACAAACAAACAAACAAAGTATTCAGTGGTTTCACTGTAAAGCGTGACAGCCATTTGAATCAGTTCAATCATCAGGCTTGTTCTTAAGAGCTATTGATGTAAAAATACCACAACACTGAGAAAGTGGCTTTGAATTGGACCCACCAAACCAATGAATGAGGATCCAGGCACTGTCTATTTAGATACGATCCTTGGTTCTAGCTTATCAATGATGACGTCTGTCCAAACAAATAAAGATTTTTGGATAGGTTCAGCATGGAGGTGAACTTATTTGAAAGGTAGTCTTCATATAAACACTTTAAACTGATCAGTTTATCTTTGAATAGAATATTATGCTCAGAGCATGGTCTTTGTCACATCCCATTCTTGTAGAAAAATGTGTATTTATAAAACAAACCCACCAAAATATGACAAGTGAGACTTTATTTTTCACCTATATTCTCATTTGATAAGGTCTCCAAAATAAAAGGGTTTTTTCAAAAATAAGAAAACATTGTTTGTTAAACTATCGCTATTATTCGAATCAGGGTAAAATGCACTCTAAAAAAAATCGTATTTTTTTCAATTAACGAGTAAGCGTGAATCAGCTGCAGCTTTTCAAATATACTTGAGAATTAATTTCTTTGGTCACTTTATTAGGCACACCTGTCCAACTGCTCGTTGACGCAAATTTCTAATCAACCAATCGCATGCCATCAACTCAATGCATTTAGGCATGTAGACATGGTCCAGACGATCTGCTGCAGTTCAAGCCGAGCATCAGAATGGAGAAGAAAGGTGATTTCAGTGACTTTGAACGTGTCATGGTTGTTGGTGCCAGATGGGCTGGTCTGATTATATCAGAAACTGCTGATCTACTGGGATTTTCACACACAACCATCTCTAACTAGAACTGGCAAGGTGTGACTGATATAATGGCTGCTGAATGTCAATGCAGGTCTAAAAATCGGAAAACACTACACTGAAAACGCTTGTGTTATACAACGTAAGGACGAAAAATACATTGATACTGATAATTTTAGAAGTAAATTTTTACTTAAAAGATTAAGCTACATACATTAAAACAGTTTGCTTCATGCAGTTATGCCTTTAAATTTTTGTATTTGTATTTTTTGATGGATTTGTTTGTTTAGAGTTGAATTTCATTGTTATCTGCCAAGGAGAAAATCAAAATCCTTTCCACATTTAATGAGGTTGAACACAGATTGTACAATACATACATTAACCTTTTTTTTTACACTCATTTCAAAAATCCAGGCAGTTTTCACTCGAAATGACAAAAGGCTAGATATAAAATTACTGTGCACTCTAGCACATGGTTGGACAGTGGATCACTTTTTTTTCTCTGTAGATTTGATTCTTCAACTGTTAAATATTAAGTATTTTATGAGTCTGCAATGAAAAATGGTTTATTAACCATTTTAAATATGGCAACGTTTCAAATAGACATTGTTTCAACTTCTGATCAAACTTCATTGCCCCACAAATACATAATCACCACAGCATACTGTCCATCCACAGAATCTTTGTGTTTATAAAAACAAACAGAAAACCCCACAATACTTCAGTACAAAGCTTTGGAAAGCCGTTCAGTGCTCAATTACAACTAAATCTAAAGTTGGGGGGGGGGGACCAGGCACAACAGAGGCTGCTTTGTAAAAGCTAAACCCACCTGGAGAAAAGCAACAGGACAATTATTTAAAGCACATTCTCTAAAAGTGAAGAACAAAATAAAATCATAAAAGTAAACACACTCTTTCAATATAAAATTTTAAGAAAACACATCAGCTTCACACATACAGGTGCTTTTATACAACTATTACAGTAATGTTTGGTCCATAACAGTTTTTTTTTTTATTATACACTTATTATACACACTTTTACATGCAAACCTTTACATAGACTGCTTAAACGGAAACATATTTATTTATTGGATGACATCTCTCTCTCCTGAGTTAATTTGAAAACTAAAATATTAAAATTGAATAGTTCGAATCAAGAACCTTTTAAAAGTGTCTAAGCAGGGCTTCAATGTGTTCTGGAAAATCACAAAAACACCAAGGTAAAACGAAAGATCCCTTTGTTTTGACATAATCCAATGTTTCACCTTTTGTTGCTAAATATAGGAAGACATGCCCGTCTCAATAAATTTTGTCCTGATCTGCATAACTGTACCTTAGGATTACTTAACACCTTAGACATGTATTTACTGACGTTTTTGTGCTGCTAATATCTGGAACTGGACATCACAAAAAATGGGGTTAAATGCATTTATTTATATATCAAAATAATTCTACATACAGTCATCACTGTTCTCTCCTGGCAGTGATAGGCAATTTACACATGGTAACAATTGTAGACAGATATGGAACAAATGAGGCTACTTTTAAGTGCTATACTATTGAAAAGATGATCAACTTGATCTAAAACAGTTCAAGAACTCATCCAGTCTGTGTCCTTTAACTTTTCCATCAGATAAAAGCTTTTCCAAAGGACTGAAAGTTCTGGCTCTGTTACCCCACAGACCCTGTGGTGTTTCTGCATATCCCATAGCTCCATATTTGGTAGATCCTCCAAACCCATGCAGCAATCTTTGTGTAGGAAATTTTTATCTATTTTTCCTTCCCGGGATTGCTACATTTTATAGTGAAAGCACTCCAATTGATGGTCCAGCCATACTCCAAATGTCTTGATATGTTTTGTGAGTGTCCTTTCACCGTCCTTCATCTATAGCTGGGTGGTTGCAGTGCGGCGTCCGGTTCGTCTGTCCCGTCTTTGAGCAGCAGGGAGACGGCAGTAGCGAGATGACGCCCTGCGGGACTTTCTCTTGGAGCTATGTGGGATGCGAGGGTCTGGGGGGGCTGGTAGTCAGGCCTTCTCTGCGGTGGCATCTATTCCAGCATAGGTGAAGTTCTCAAACAAAGCCATGTTCACATACGCCTAAAGATGGATAAGATTGATAAACAGTCAGGATTAAGTCAATATTTCCCACTCATTAATGTTAGATCAATAGTTTTGATCACCTTGTATATGTGCTGGTGTGCGAACTTACAGTTGTTGCTTTATTATCGCCATTTCTGATGTATTTACTAATTCCACAGGAACATATAGGTTTTTTGGAGATGTATGGTTGAACCTCACTTATAGCAAAATGATCTTAAGATTCTATAGGTTTCTGGTTAGGTTTAGGGCTAGGTTAGGTACAAAGGTCAGATTTAAGTATCAACTGCTGATGGTTACGGTTTATATTTTTACTAACCATCCATGGTCATCAAGATCTACCACCCTGCTTATTTTTATTTTTTATTTTAATCTCTCCACTTACTGTTCTCTGCTGATAATTGAATTATTCAATAACATAAGCATAACAGGGGTTGGATTATATTACTTTGCTTCCTCCCACTCATTTTAAAGCAAAAAATAAATGCTTTTTTGACAAACTTTACATTTGTGTCATGTATTGTATTCATAAGCACAAATATGTTTACTTCTATTGGGTTTGAGGAAAAAAGTATTGATCATGCCTGTGTGTGTGGTCTTGTTTTTGTTGTCTATTGAAGACCTGCTCTGGTATAACCCCAAACTTTTGAGGCCTAATGGTCTTTCTGGGATAAAGAACAGGTCTTAATACCATAATCTGCATTTTCAGGGCTGCTAGTAATGGGTCAGCAACCAGTTTAAAAAAGATTAGGTCACTATCAGAGTATTTCATTGAAAATTTACTAAAACTTTTAATAAATTATTTTAAATAAAGACTTAGATTTTTTTGTTTATTTGCAAAAGCAGTCTGAACATGGGTCTCCTCCATTTTTAGGATTCTTTTTAACTGATATTTTTTAAGTATTTGAATGGCTATAAAACAGTTATGAAATACAAGAGTTAAAAAAAACACAACTAAAAACTTTTCCATTCATTGACCTTATGATTAAAATTCCAAGAGTTTTCCAAAAGGCTCAAAATACATGTCCAGTTGACCGTTTTCATGCCATCAATTGCAGTAGCAGAAAAAGGAGAACATTTGTTTTGGGGTTTTTTGAGAAAAACTGGTTCTCTCGCATATCCAAATATAAACACAGAATGGACAGACGCTTACTTTTCATAAAAATGTGTTTAGTTCTTGACTAAAAAGCAAAAAAAAAAATTCTTGATCTCTATGAAATAGCAACAATCTGATATTCTAAAGAGCTTTCTTTTGAAAGACAGAAATTTTTTTTACTGAATTTGTACCTTTCTTGCCTCCTGCATCCTGCTGAGTTGGAGGGAGATTTGGGAAAACGGGGGTCTCTCATAAGGACGGTCCCTCCAGCATTGCTTCATTAGTTCATAGCTGGAGAATTTGAATTTTTATTGGCTTAAGTTCAATTATGAATCAGTCCCACTGACAAATGAAAGAATACTTACACCTCATCATCACAGTTTTTGGGTTTCTCCATTCTGTAACCCTGTGGCAGTTTTTCATAGAGCTCAGCACAGGTCATGCCACAGTATGGTGTTCCACCTACGTTCAAAAAAAGAGACAAGACTCATTAACTGGGCACCTTTCATCTTATTCTGGTACGAGCATCACTTAATCCTTCCATCCTTCCTGATATCTGATGTCATTATAACATGTGTTTCTAAAGACCAACAACCTAAACTTCATTTGAAGTGAATTTTTTGAGAAACTGGTATTTAACTGATATTTAATGCATCTTTGTGAACAGGAGGAATTTCCCATTAATAATTAATTTCCCCTCAACCATCACCCCCCGCCCAGGGCTGAGTCAATTTCTCTTAACCTTCAGCACACAACTAGTAAACAAATTCAGTTAATTAAATATAACTTGTGAAATTTTAACACCACATCACTGTCATTGGAAAGATGATACTGTGTTCAGGGATAAGACATTTTATCAGTAGTAAGGAGGTGAAGTCATCAGCTGATCTGGTTAGCATACAGGATCATTCAAGTTTTTTAGCATCAAAGTTAACTGACCACACATTTAGTCTTTATTACTGGCCTTCATGCAGTTGGGGCTGAATGTTTTCTATCCAACATGGTGACACAAATCATGTGATTTGACTGTTTCTTAACATCCTCTAAAATCTGGCTATGCAGCCGTTGACAGAAAGACTCTCCAGCAGAGCACAGAAGTCTAATTTTACGTTCACACCGAGCTCGGAAACGTGTGTGTAAGTGGCCAAAACATGCAGTTAAACCAGGTTGAACTTTGACCAATCAGGGAATTTGGAAGTGACATATGGATGGCGTCCTTTTCAAAACACAGAAGTACCAACCGTTTAAAAATGTATCATGAAGGAGAAAGTAAAAATTGCGGTTTGTACTCGAGTGGAATCATATGACACCAAGTAAGTCATCTATTGGAATAAAGCTGGGATAGAAAAAGTCTGGAGCAAGATTTGCAAGTTAATGGTGTATTCAGACTGGGGTAGTCCGTTGGTTTGGACCGAGGCCACTTAATTTGGTCCCGATTGAGTCCTGAAGATTGCATTTGGTCTATATTCAGACTGGCATCTACTGGAGATTTCTGTTTCGAACCAAGGCTTGTAAACAAAGCCCCGTGACTAAAGATCTCTTCAGTCATTGGCCAGAAACTGCGAGGCGGGTCAAAACAACAAGAGAAAGTCGAAGGTGTAGTGTTTAAAATCCTCGCCGGGATGGTTAACTTATGAAACTTTATATTTCGATTACCAGTTTAGAACGTCAGGAACAACAATTTTTACCTTGGTACAGCGAAGACATACTGGAAGACGGTTACTGGTCCAGTTATTTTGCTCCCAAAGGGTTTTGTATTCAGACTGAGAAAATCTCAGAGCCAACCGAACCTCAGTCCGATTGGAAATGAACCGAGACCACCTCAAAAGATCGGTCAGAGAGTGGTTCCTGGTCCGGGACCAGGGTTCGCTTGCACATATTCAGACTGAACATTTGTTCCGGATTATCGGGGGAAGAGAACTCTGGTTACATTTAAATGAACTGAATGTGTTCAGTCTGGAGACACCCTTAAGACTCTTCCATCTGAGAACATGCAATAGTAATGGGTAGCAACAGTCCAGTGACAGTCAACCTTATGCTAGAAGTGTGTTCAAGAATGCCTGTTTAGTATGCTCTTGAACGCGCATCACATGCTGGTTTGTATGCAGCATACAGGCCAAAAGCACAAGACAGGGAATTTATTTTGTAATAAGAAGTGCTATTGCTTCTAGGTAGTCATTGAAATAGCTGACCGAGATTGTCTTTTGTGGTATTATTTATGTACAATTTCATATTACTCATACTTTTAAACCTTTAAACATTTTTATTCTTTTCAGACAAGTTCTTTAGTTATTTATTATATAATTTATTTAACATTTTTAAACAGGAACTATTGTTTTATCATAAAAGAAAATAAATAATAATAAAACAAATAGGTAACTGGATTCTACTGGTTAGATTCAGCACTTTGAAATTTGGCCCACTAGATAACACAGTCCCTCTCAAAATATGATTCAGAGTAAAATTTTATGTGTTTCTCTTCAGATTATTACTATTTTTCTACATGTTAGCAATGCAATTAATTTGAATAGTAACTATTCTGGTTCTTGTTTTGTAAGATAGGGTGATATGTGACCTAAATTGCAAAGGATTTTAAAAGACGTTCTTTGCTAAAAATTGTAGAGGTTATTTTGTTCTGCATAATAACTTACCTAAGCTTACAATTTCCCACAGAAGAACACCAAAAGACCACCTAGGAGGAGGGCATAAGAACGAGACGGAAATGTTAGTGAGTACAAGTGAGAGCAATCTGATAAGCAAAGTTCTCTGAAGAGATATACCCGCACATCATACGACACAGTCTATTGTGGTAGATAGCAGGAGCAGACAGATGTCACTCTTGGGTAGGGTTCGTTGTTTAGTCTGACTTTATCTTGTCCTGCACTATGTTTTGGACGTCTAACTTGCTCGGTTCCTCCAAATGTTCACAACTTTCTCAGTTCTAATTGTAGCTTCACACTTCTTCTCTCCTTTGAGTAAAAATAGGCTCCAGTTGACAGAACATCAATGTCTGTCGGAGAAGCTGTACCCCGAGCTTCCTGGTTGTGCTTATCAGTTACTCTCCACACTGTGGGCACTCCAACTGGGATGATTTGTTGTTCTCTGTGAAAAGGCATCTTGTGGTGTTCAAATTGAAATCCGCTCAGTGCATTTCCTATGGTTGGTATAAAGGAATTACTGGTCTTACATGGTCTGTGGAAAGCTGGAATTTGGTGTTTAAAACACAAGTTTGGTTGAAACGTTACAAAAATTTGGTGAAGCGGATGTACCCTGCAGATAAATAGTAACTACGTTTTTGCAAACATCAAGATTATTTGAGTGCTGAAAAAGAAGACGTGAACTGTATGACTCACACATCACTCTTGGTTGTGTACACACTGTAGTTTAGGGATTCGATGGCCATCCAGCGTACTGGCAGCCTGCCCTAAAAGCAAAACAAAAAAACAAAAAAATCACACAAGACAATGCGTCTTAAATTTAATGTCTGTTGGAAGCTGGACAACAAAATACAACACAATTACAATTTAAAATAATGAAATGATTATCACTTTAGCATCATAAACTCTGTTATTACAGTTCCAAGGTTTTGCCACCTCACACTACTGTCTAGGTTACATATTACTGCCCTCTATAGGTGAGTATCTATAAAAAATAAATAAATTGTCCATCAAGGTGTGATGTTCCAACTTTCTGATCTGGTTTATAGCTGAAAACTTGTCCTGCTTCATCGACTAGAAACTCCACAAAAGTATAAATGGGATAAGTAGTTATTGGTTGCATGGGACACAGTGGTCCCTCATTTACCGCAAGAGTTACGTTCTAAAAATAACCTGTGACAGGTGAGATCTGCAAAGTAGGATTGCTGATGTTATACAGTTAAGCTGTAAAAGAACGCGCTCCACACTGCATACACTTGACTCAGAAAGACATGACCATTTTCACACTTTTCTCTTTTGTTTAAACTCTTAAAGTTCAAACCTTCACAGAAAATCAGTCCAGTATTGTAAAATAAAAACAAAGCTCTGCCTGCGATCAAAGAGTTATGTCAATGTGGCAAACTGAGGAGACTGATTGACAATTATCTACAGATAATCAAGATGCAAAACACAATGTGCAGCAAAAAAGAAAAGTTAAAAATAACAAGTTAAATTGTGCAAAAAATTCAGCAAAACAGCAACACTGCAGGGCTGCACGGTGGCGCAGTGGTTAGCGCTCCTGCCTCACAGCAAGAAGGTTCCCGGTTCAAGTCCTGGCTGGGGGACCTTTCTGTGTGGAGTTTGCATGTTCTCCCCGTGCATGCGTGGGTTTTCTCCGGGTACTCCGGCTTCCTCCCACCGTCCAAAAACATGCTTCATAGGTTAATTGGTTACTTGAAATTGTCCCAAGGTGTGAATGTGAGTGTATGGGTGTGTGATTGTGGCCCCTGCGACAGACTGGCGACCAGTCCAGGGGTGTACCCTGCCTTCGCCCATGAGTAGCCGGGTTAGGCTCCGGCAACCCCGTGACCCCGAAAGGGATAAAGCGGATTGGAAAATGAATGAATGAATGAGCAACACTGCAAGAGGTGAAACATGATATAGCGATGGACTACTGAACAACATTCAGATTATTGTTCTTGAAGACTTATAGCTGGAAGCAGATTAGGTTTTTATTGGAAGAACTTCCTCAGGTAAAATTAAAGAGAAATGCTCAAACAAATTGTATAGACATGAAAGACATCAAAAATAGAGTAAAAGTTTTCAAGTTTTTGACTCCAAATAGTTTTGAAATTGGTTCTATTTTACACTACTTGTACGAAGTGCAAACATGCATTGTGAAATATTTACATTGTTTTTTTTCAGTAACTAGTTTAACTGTACTTTTTTAACAGAATTGTTTGGCATGTGTTTTTCGTTTGCCACTAATTCATTTTCCAAACAAACACTGCCCCCTGTTGGTTGGATCTTTTGAGTTGCTCACCATTGTCTTCTTGACATAAACTTCTTCACCGCGGGACAGACCAAAATCCGCTATCTTGGCCACAAGGTTGTCCCCCACAAGAACATTCCTTGCTGCCAAATCCCTGTGGATGAACTAATCGGAAGACGGGAAAAAGGAACACAGTTGCAAACTCATCCACAAATACAGTGCTGCATTACACATGTCAAACTTATGGCTCGAAGACTATATGTAATAATTACAAAGTGCTGGAAATCTAACATCTCTGATTAATCTACCAAAACACTGAAAAGGTAAACTTGAGCCAAGATCTCAACACCACGATCATATTTTCAGGTATTTCTACTCACCTGTTTATCACTGAGGTAATGCATCCCAGTGGCTACGTCCACAGCAAACTGCAGAAGCTGCTGAGATGTGAGTGTGGAAGCTGTCCCGTGCTCTTTGGCAAAAGCAGGATCAGTCTCCAGCACTCTGCTCTTCCTTAGAAAATCAAGCAGGTTACCATAGGGAGCGTATTCTATAGCAATGTACAGATAGCCTGGAAAAAAAAAAAAAAAACAGAGAAAAACATCCAGCTTCAGCATTAGGTAAAGAGAGTTCCTTCAACAAGTTGTTTGTGGCTTTGACAAAAGTGTTAAATATGTATCCAAATTCCTGATGGGGTTTGGAGGTGAGAAGAACCTTAATGGTTTTAAAAAGAAATGCCAGAACTTCAGATTCAGTTAAAGTCGGGGCCTCTACAATCCATAAGAGATTTTTGGGCTTCATATTTTGGTTTAAAAACGCTTGTAGGAACTTATCCAGAACTTGGTCAAAAAGATTTAAATGTAAGCCTTAGACTCCTGATTATTTAAAGTAACTGTAACCATAATGCTGGATGCATTCTTGTATTACTGTCCATGTTAGAATTTAGAAAAGCATTTGATATTTTCTTGGGCTCTCATCCATTCTCATCCAAAACATTTGCTTAGATCCAAATTTGAAGTTCAAGCAGATGAAAATGTAAAAACCCAGTTATTAACATTTACTTAATCCTAATTAGGGTCAATGGGTTGCTGCAATCTTTTTTCAGTGCAAAACAACAACATACACCTAAAGGGACAATGTAGAGATACCAATTAACCTATGAAGCCTGTTTTTGGATGGTAGGATGAAAACCAGAGTGCCTGGAAAAAACCCGTGCATACACGGAGAGAACATGAAAACTGCACACAGAAAGGACCCAGCTGGGATTTGAACCAGAGGCATCTCCGTGTGAAACATAAATGCTAACCGCTGCTCCACTGCTCAGCTTCTTAACTTTTACCTTTGTTTTTAAATCACTACATGTTTTCAAAAATTCTACAAAAAGACACAAGCTTAGGTATGACTAACTGTTGAAATTATACTGTTTTATAACATTCGTGCAAGTCTTCTGCTATAAAACATGTTTTTTAATCACCAAACTATCATGCTTATGAGAATTGGAGGTAGCACAAAAGAAAACATGAGCTGCTTCCAGATAGCCTTCAACAAACTTTTGTTTTTCTTGTCCTTTTCTAGCATGTTTAGTTTCTTGCTTTCCCTCTTCCATTTTCCCACCCTTCACTTCCTTCCCCACTGCTCACCCTTTCCTTCCTCCATTGCTTTTCAAAAAGTCAAAGTGAAGTGAAGGTTCTGTTTGATGCTGAACTGCATGGACGTTCAGAACTGCTTTAATCTATCTGTAACAAATCACGATTCTGCTGCTTTGACTCAAGTAGTATCTTATTTGTGATTTAAATAACAAATGTAAACAAAACCAGCACAGCGCTGAAAATCAAATGTTTCTCAAGCAGCAGAGCACCAGACACTCTGAATTGGCCGAGTGCTTGATTTTGGTTTGTGGTGCTAACTCTGAAGTACTCACTCCAAAAGATTTCCTTTGTCAGAAGTTTTTCCACTCTGAGCAGAGAAAAGTAATTAATTTATTCAATTTAGAAGGCATCAGATGTAACTGATGGAAACTGACACTGCTTAGTAAAAACTGCCCTAATTCAGACACACAAACACATGCCATAGCTGCTCGACTGAGGTGCTAAGATGGTTCAACCGTGTCAAGAAGGACAATCATCTGTCGGGCAAAGATTAACTGCTTTGGATGCTTTTTTTTTGTCTTCTTCTTGGAGATGATTAAATTCCCACTCCAATCGTCTTTTGATCTTTTCTAAAAGTGTTCGTACTTGTCTTTTAATTATGATTATTTTTATCTAAAATAGAAAAATGTGTCATTTTCTATGATATAGTTTCTGCAGAGCAGCAGTAGTTCGTCAGAAATTCGCCTCTGAGTTGTGGGCTGGACAGTTGACAGGGAGTAAGCTTTCACTCATTTCCCATCATCCCTTTGTATACACTCCCTCAAGCTAGCTTACAGCATCTTACAACCCCAACATCACATTATCAGTGCAACAAAAATGACAAGTAATATTAGAGCTATCCAGCCTTGGAGCTTTGAGCCAGATGGCAGCTCAGACAAGGAAAACAAAGACGTTAATAGATCTGTTTGTCTGCAAGTGGATGCATCGTTACATCATCTATGCAGACAACAAATAAAACTGGAATGTGAGGTATACTCTCCGTATGGTTTTTACTGCATGAGTAATTATTTTGAGGTCCCTAAGCTTGACAATAAATCTTTATACACGGGAGACAATTTACTAAGATCTATTATAAAGAGCGTAAAATTGTGAGCACAAGCAAATAGATTGCACACAATGTGTAATTAAGATTTGAGAGCCATCAACTATGATTGGTCAATAGATAACAGGCTCAAACCATCGTATTTACACCAGGACATTGCATAGTCTATAGTTTGTAGTACATTAAATCAGTGCAATGCGAGTAGAAAAGCAGGGCAAATATCCAAATCCTTTGGATCAAAGGAAATCAAATGAAGATGCTCTGACATCTGTTACAAGATATGTGCTGTTAAAAGATAAAAATGCCCTCACAACAGGGATCAAAGACGTGGTACAAGTGAGGGTAAAGGCTTTCAATGTTGAGCGGCAAAACTAACAGTCTTTGCCTTTGGCCTTCCAAAAGTATATACATAAAATATTTTAAAAAAACAATGGGCTCTCTGCTTGGTTATTTGTGGCATTAATGTCTTCTTGCAACAATGACTACTGCTATTGTGCATGAAGTTGAGGCGCTAAATATCTGCCTTTCAGACTTTCGGTTAATACAGAGGCAAAACAGACTCTTGTGCTGCTACATACATTGTACTTGCATCTACTCCAACAATCTTTTTTGCAAATTCTAACAGAAAAGTATGGTCAATGTAAAAACATAATAAACAATTGAAGAAACAAACAAAAAAAAAAAAAAAAACAGAAAAGGTAGGTACTATGGGACATCACCGATTGGCATTTGTCCAACTTTTTAACCAAAAGTAATTTGCCATGAAGTGATACAGGATATGCTCTACTATACTAATTATAAAACTTTTATTCGTTTTGGTTTCTGGAATGCTATTTTGATTTCTAAAATGTCTTTTTTTTCATTATTGGTTTTGTCTTTTTTTTTTTTTTGCTGTGAGGGATTTGTTAGTGTGATTTGCACATCGGGGTCACCGTAGAAATGTTCTAAATTAATCACACAAATAATTTTACAAGACTAATTCTTAGTGAATCTGGATAGTAAAATCAAATACAAGTTTTTGCGTGTGCTACCAAGCTTTTGCACACCCACATTTGTACACATTAAAACCTTTAGCAAATCATGCCTTTAGGGCATCATAAGCCATGACCTATTGCAATTTCAAATCTAACAAATCAGATCAATTTTTATTAGGGCCACTAGATGTTGCTCACTCACCTCTGTTTTCACATGCTCCGATCAAATTAATGATGTTGGGATGATGTCCTAGTTTGCAAAGCACCTCCAGCTCTCCTGCAAAGTCTCTGTGGTCATTCTCTGAAGCAAACTCTGCAGTGGCAACACACCCCAATGTTAAATAAATTCCAAGCAAAGCAAGCTTTCACAGCAGTTACTGCAAGTCTACGGTTCAAAACCTTTAGCAAAGTGCAAACTTACCTTTTAGCATCTTGATTGCTGCACTTATTTTGCTGCCATCCTTTTTAATCATGGCTTTGATGACCTGTTGTGAAACGGTTGTTAAATGTTGAACTTCAAGCAAAGAAGACTTTGAAACGAAGGAAACAAATCAAAGATCTAAGTACTTGGCCAAAATTGCCCTCGCCAATGACATCTTCAAATTTTATGTCTTCCCACTCAAGAATTGGGTAGGTGAGAGGTTCTGGTGTAGGCTTAGGCCTTCTGGAGAGGGTCAAAGTTCCTGAGTTAAACTGCAAAATAGTTTCTTCTCCCTGGTGATGAAAATAGACCAGATTCAGTAAAAATGCAAGAATGCTTCAAATGTTTAAGGTTGGGTTTCCCAAATATCAACAGTAAAGTCAAAAGCTAGCATCCTCACCGATCCTGATTGGTAGGTGAACGTACGCCGGCGATTCACCAAGGTTTTCCTAATGAAGAACAGTGCTAGCAGTACCAGCAATATGACCATGGAGGTAACAGTCACTGAACCCACCACTGCCAACAGCAGTTGGTAACTGTCTCCAGCAGGCTTACCAGCAACACCCTGAGTAGTGGGAATTGAATTCTCAGAGTCTATTTAGCAGTGTGAATAAGAGAAAAAAGGAATTTGGAAAAAGAGGGGAAAAGCAACTATAAGACAGATAGCAATGATAACTCATCAAAGACAAACATGGTGTTTTAGTAGAGTTCATTGACCGTATAGAAGAACTGTACTGAGTGTTCCTTGCCCCTGGCAGTGGAAGTATCCACCAGCTCCAAGAAGCCAGAATCTCATAGTCCTCTATTGAGAAATAAACAACTTTTACTCAGTCGTTAAATTTGTCAAAATAACAATTCTTGCTATGCTACCTTCTCTTAATATATATATATATATATTTTTTTTCAATATATCTTTGCTGTTGTGCAAGTTATTCAAGTCTTAAACTGGCCAATCAGATGCCTCAATAAAAGTAGATGGTCTTTCGTCAAATGTTTGAAGCATTTGATTGACATATTAATCTAAGCCAGCTTTAAGTAAAAGGGATGTGGTCTTCTAACATGCTCACTCCTGGCTAGATTGGTTGCCATAGAATTGTAGACTCAGACTGACTGACCAATTACTGCTTACTGACGATTTCTAGTTCCATCATGGCAACGGCTGTATTGGGACAGAATGGAAACCGAATTTACTTCATTTCTTTGAACTGGAAGTAAGCCATTTCTTAGGGGTGATGTCAAACTTACTTGGTCCAGTTCTCATATACAGTCAATGGTTGAGTTACTGAAATATTTCTGTGTGGGTTGTTCTGCTTAAATCCATCTGGGAAAAGCCCAACATTGGCCATAATTGTGGGAGAAACACAACTTCCTTCCTTCTACTCTTTTCATGCTTCAGAAAATAGGAACAACACATAAAAATACATTTACATACATGTCAGTGATTAATTTGAAAAAGCAGAATAAAGTAAGTCCTTGGTGCTGTTGACTGGTCCAATGCAATAAATCAAGAAGGATTTACAAGTTTTTCAAGTTTATTTGGTTGAAGAACTGATTTTGGACAAAATATCCCTAGTTTATGTCATATGTTAATCTGTCGTCTAAATTGTGTTGGTGGCCAACCAAATTCCACCACATCAAAATGTGATAACTCACCATCCCCTGGAGTTGTTGCTTTAACAAACTTGCTCCACTCTCCAGGCACTTTAGAGAAAGCCCTCACTCTAAATTGGTAGACTGTGCTACTGTTTAGGGCTGTCACATCTTTGGTGGTCTTGTTTCCATCATCTGTATCCACCCAGGGGTGAGGACTTCCCTGACCAACAGGCTGGTATTCTATGATGTATTTGATGATGCCTCCATTTGGATTCTCAGGGGGTAGCCACTTCACCTGGATGGAGGACATGGAGAGAGGTAGGGCTTCGACGTTGCATGGGGACGATGGTCCTGAGACACAGACAAACCCATCGTTATATCAAACACACATTTATGTTACATTCAACTAAATGCTTTGAGAATGCTTGTACTGAAAAATAGCAATTCATCCTAGCACAAAGAAGGTAGCTGTTTTCAATCTAGTAGCTTTGTTACATCAATATACAATTAGTGGTAAAAAATAGATTTTTCTCCATTTTCAAATCAAGGAACACTTATAAAAAACTAATAACAACTGTTGAAACAAGCCATCCCCAAATTATCATTCTTCCACCACTTTGCCTCAGCATAGGAAATGTGTTTTTTATAAGTCTTTAGGCTTCTCCCTTTTTTCCATACACCTGAGCAGTTCTAGTCTAGTGCCATTCGGGAAGTCGGAACAGACTTCCCAAACTCATAACCTGTTTAAAACTTTAATATTTTTTAAATAAAATAAAGTAAAATAAATACAAAATACATGTATTACATACATATTGTTCAAACTTGATGACATGTAAATGTACTAAAGCAGTAAAACTTCAACATCACATTAAAATTCTCATCCAAAATGAACAAACACTTTTTTTTTTTTATTTCACGTAATCCATATTTTACATGACTAAGACTGTAATTCGATGACTGGAAAGCATGTGAGGCTGACTCCTGTCAAGTTCCAGCTGACATGAGCCCCAATTGATCTCTAAGTAGTGGGTTTTGAATGTAATGGATATAAAAATTGTATTTTTCCTAATATTTCTCCTCAACTAAATGAAAAACTGTGGGCAGAGGGAGAATCAACATAAATAATTTCCTTAGTTAGATAAATCTAATAAATATTAAGTGGACATTTTTTTAAAGATCCTGTCTTGCACTTTCTCCCCATCCATTGGGAGGTGTCTCTGTTACCCTGGCTGTTGATGCGGAAGTTGTAGGGCTTGGAGAGCGGCCCATAGCTGCCACAGTTGACGAGGCGCACCACCACAGTGTAGGTTTGATGATACTCCAGGTTGTGGAACTTGGTGGAGAGCACCTTGAGCAAAGTGGTCTCCTCCAGCAGTTTCTCATTGTGGGGTGGAGGTGTGGAGAGCTGCACTAAAAAGCCAGTTGCTGTGTCGGAAGTAATGACAGTACTGGGGGGAAGTCGCCAGCGAACAGTAACATTGCGGCCCTCCACTGAGCTGGTGTCAATCTCAGGTTGAATTGTGGGCTCTGTGGCGACAGAGAATACAAGATTAGCTGAGTTGAGTATTTGTTTGAATGAATCACTCCTGTTACAGTCCACTCTAATTGTTTTGGGTTTTTTTTTTTTTTGCAGTTAGCAGTAAGCTGAATCCCACAGAGCAGGAGTGGTTTGCATAATTGATACAAGAGTCATCTCAAGTATAGTTCACTGTCTGATTCAGGCTAAAATCTGCATTAAAATGTTTTCAGGATGGCTTTGATTTTGATGTAAATATGCTGAACTATTCTTTGTCAATAAAAGTTTCAAACAAAATAAAATGTCAATAACAGACTGCTATTAATAGAAATTTAGAATTTGATTCATTTATGTTTTTTCCCACAACAGAAAATTTAGAAAATTAATGATCAAATATCTTATGAAAAGTATTGATAAGTTTAACGTTGCTTTCACATTGGCTTTGGCAACCACATTCAAGTGACCACTTTCAATGGAAAGTCTATGTAAACCTGTTTAGTGCCCTGGACACAAAACACAATAGAAACTAGTTCCCTTAAAGTTTTATCTTGCAGCTCTTAATGAATGACATGCTCAAATTAAATTACATCAAACAATTCAGGTATCACTGAGGGGCACTGAACTTTTACTAGATTTAGGTCCTCAAGTTACAACTTGGTGGAAATATTTCAACTGTATGTTTAGTAGTATCCGTTTCAGCCAGGAAGTTGTGCTGACTTTTATTCCAGGTTTGATGTCAAAGCCAGGTTAGTTTTTGCACACAACAAAAAAACATGTTTTACTAAACCGTCAAAGTTTATAAGCTTGTTTTTTTTTAAACCTAACTGTGATATTTGATTTTTCCCTCTGCACCACAAAGTGCCTCAACCCCAGACCATGAATAGATATTTATTTATTTCAATGTCTGTCTATGTTCAAGCCAGTAAAACTATTCATTTCATCATACTGTGTATCCAAATACAGATCTCAGAGCCAAAGTTTCTTTTTTTCAGTTTAGCACAAACTTGAACCTTCTTTGGCACCAAAACAAGCCCTTAAGTCCAATAGCTTTCTTGTGTTTTTACAGCAGATGGCACAGGTGTTGGTGATCTCACCAGGGCAGTCAGTCTCCATGGTTTCCTCTGGCCCCGCGACCCCCTCGCCTCCAGCCCCAGGTCGACTCAGCTGGACTCGAACGCGGTACTTTGTAGAAGGCTCCAGATTCATCAGCGTGATGGGCTCTTTGTTATAAACTTATAGAAAGCAAGATGATTATGGATCCTATGGTGAAGGTTTTGATTAAAACAAGCAGTGTTCTCTAATCTGGGAAAAAGCGTTAAAATTACAACAGTTGTTTTTCTGTCTGCTCACCTATGACTGAGGACCAAGAGTCTCCATTGGTGTCCGGTTTGTAAAGGACTCTTGTTGATATGATGGGGCCATCTCCTTTGTGGGATGTTGCTGGCATCACCAGCAGCTGCTTACTACCCCTCTCTAACAGTTTGGGAGGACCAATAGGAACTGGGGGCTCTGGGTGGGGCAAAGATGTTATACTCATAACTGTCAAAGAATACCATCTCTATACATTCAACGGCCACTTCATGAGGTACACTTGTCCAATTGCTTGTTAATGCAAATTTCTGATCAGCCAATCACATGGCAGTAACTCAAATCATTTAGGCATGTAGACATGGTCAAGACGATCTGCTGCAGTTCAGACCGAGCATCAGAATGGAGAAGAAAGGTGATTAAAGTGACCTTGAAATGCAGATCTACTGGGATTTTGTTGCGCGTGAAAATCCCAGTAGATCAGCAGTCTACTGAGAATGGTCCATAAAGAAAATATGACCACAGACTTGTATTGTTGCTGACCACGTCCATCCCTTTATAAACACAGTGTACCATCTTCTGATGGCTACTTCCATCAGGATAAGGTGCCATGTCAAAAAGCTGGGATCGTCTCAGACAGGTGTTTTAAACATGATGAGTTCACTGTACTCAAATGGCCTCCACAGTCACCATATCTTAATATAATAAAGCAACTGCATGATGCTGTCATGTCAATATGGACCAAACTCTCTGAGGAATAGTTCCAGCATTAGATTAGCAAGGATTAAGGCAGTTCTGAAGGAAAAAGGGGGTTCAAAGCAGATCTAGAAAGGTGTACCGAATAAAGTGCCCGGTGAGTGTAGATGTAATTATTTTTTTAACAGAAATCACTTAGGGACCTTTTATTGTGAGATTGAACTTTAGTGAGTCTTGACCCCCATTGGTGGAGACCCTACACTCCCACAGGCCTTCCTCTTTTGCACTCAGGTGAGGGATTTCAAACAAGGCTATGCTCTTGTTAGAGTCCATGGTGGTTCTTGTTGGCTAAGAAAGAAATAAAAAAAACATAACAGGCAAGAAAGGTGAAACAGTCTGTGAAAAGTAGTTGTATTTCCTGTACTCAATTGCTGTACAACAGGGTTTGGACTTTCTCCAAAAATGTTCTCACAATGACAAATGTATTTGTTCCTGTGGGAAAACCCTGATAAAGTTCTTAATCAGATTGACTTATTTTTTTCTCAATGTAACAGCACAGAAACAATAGCACAGAAAGGGAATATATCACTTTCAAGCATCGCATGGCAGCTGGTGCACTGTAAAGTGATGCAGCCTTATCTGGATGGACAAATGTGCCGTCAACTTCCTCAAAACGTGTCTGAGCATCACAATCATGCAGACTCACACAGGTTTTGTAAACATATTTAAGTAGTTTGAGGCTGAAAATAGTACAATGCTGTGATGGGAGTGTCTACTTTTGTGGTGTCTTGGCTATGAACAAACAATATTAAACATGTATTCATAATTTATTACTTAGCAGGGAACCAGAAACAGTAGATTTGAATCACAAGAAACAGCCAAAATTTTGAGATTTAAAATCCATTCTTAATTGCAATCTACAGGTTACTATCTGAACATCTATCACTCCAACAATTGGATCTGCACCACGTTTTTGCATTCTAAATGGTCTCTGATCTCATTTCTCAAACCAGATGAATGACCCATATGCTTTACCTATGGCTGTAAACGCAATCAAGATTATTCTTTTAGAGTTTGGTAAGTAAAAAAAGACACAAAACGTTTCTGCTTTCTTGCACTGGTAAGGTTTTTTTAATTATTATTTTCATTTTAACAGGTAGGGGATCATTTCTGTCTTCCAAGAATCCACAGAATCTACCAATCTACATGTATTTTTATAATGCACATATCAACAGAAATATAGCGAATTGTCAAAAATGTTGCATTTGTTGATGTGTTTATGCCTTGATTTATTGACCAAGAAAGAAAAAAACATTTTACCTACAAATAAATCGAAATAAACTTATTTCACCAACTAGTTTGCCACACTAATTTCTTCTAAGACCCTTTTATTAATTTGTTTATTAACAATCATACATTAGTAATGAAAATGTTCTTAACATGATAAAGCAGTTCAGTTTGTTCAGTAGAATAAACCTTTGAAAGCAGTATGTGTCACTGATGTAATTTTTTTATATATACATTACCTTTTGTTTTACCTACAATTTTGTGGTATTTGCTATTTTAGATAAATCTTTTTTAATTCACATTGTTTTCTAAGTGAGATTTAGAATCACTTTCCAAACTTAGAAATGGCTCAACAATAATTTAATTTATTTACATGAATTCTTTCAGATCCCAACTGTCCACCACCACTGCAGGTGTGCCCCAGGGCCTTAGTTTGGCCCCCAACTTTTTATTGCCTGCCTCTTTTCACTTAGCTTTGTTTTTAACAAAACTGATATTCATTGTCACAGTTTTACAACAACATCAAGTTTTAGATCTCAACCAATCTCAACTCTTTGTCCTTTTTAGCACCAAATCAATAAACATGTTTAGCTTCAGTTAAAAATGTTGCAATGTTGGAAAACTGTCAAAACACTTTCTTCACATTTATAAGATTCATTCTCCCTGTATGGTATTGCAATCA
Organism: Adrianichthys oophorus; assembly: GCA_036245035.1. Lineage (NCBI taxonomy): Eukaryota > Metazoa > Chordata > Actinopteri > Beloniformes > Adrianichthyidae > Adrianichthys > Adrianichthys oophorus. The sequence goes on from BSAI01000138.1 coordinate 11,536,501, forward strand.
AACCTTTTTTTAACTACATGGACTTACATTCTTTCTCCCATATTTCATTATTTAATCTAATTTATTTACCATTTTTCCATGCACAATTGCTGCTAGCTACTTCTGGCCTCCCTACCTTGAGCACGATGTTGTCTGATCGACGCAGCTCAATGCTGTTGTGGCTGGGCGGTGGGTTGCCTGTGGCCAAACAAGAGATCTTCGGGCTGGAGTTCAGATTCCACTCCGGGTCAGAATCCAAGCCTAAAATCTGAGGTGCCCGATCTCAAAGAACAAAAAAAGTATGGAAATTAGCAGAAATACCTGCTTGTATAGATAGGCAATAAAATGGCAACAAAAAGAATGATGGCGGTGATGGATCCCAAAAACAAAGACAAGATGTAAGAGTTTAAAAGGTTTTCAAGTCAAAACATTGTGAAACTTTTAGAGGTCTTTAAGTGAGAAACAAATAAACTTTAAAATTGGGTTAATGATAGGAATATGCTGGACCAAAATGGTTGATGTGTATCATACACACCTGACTTCTCACAATTCTGCCCTCTCCATCCTGCCGGGCACTGACATCCACTGAAAGGACTACAGATCCCTCCGTTCTGGCATTTACAACTCAGCCTGCAGTCTGGTCCATACCTGTCATTAGAACAGGCTGACCAAAACAAAATATATATACACATCACCACACTTATAGCATTTTGTTCATATTTTCGGTTCACATGAAATAGATGTTCACCTTTTTCACAGCGGTGCCCAAACCAGCCGCTAGCACAAGAGCAGCCGTATGGATCTGGTAGGCAGAAACGAAGCCCTTTGCAGTTATTTTTTGAGTCAGACCGGCAGGACTCCTGGCAGTTTTGACCAAACATTCCTTCCCTGCAGGCTGTAATGGATCAGAGAAAAACAAATTCACCGACCGTTTGTTTTAGTTCCGAGAGTTTTGCTGCATCATCTGCCTTCCAGAACACTCTCCAGGTTTTTATTCAAAGGAGCGTAACTACATTTTAAAATTACTGAAATATCCATTAGCAGTACACTGTTTAAAAAAGTGGACTGTGCCAACTGAGGAGGGACTTGACTTCAGTTGTGTAGAATAGGGCAGATCAAAACATGTATACAGAGCTGCAGAAATTACAAAAAAATCATGAAAGACAAAAAAGGTAATGCTTGCATGTCTTAAAATGCAACAAAAATATGCTGTAGTCCTTGCATTTTTTTTTAAAAAAAGGGCATTTTTAGAAAATAAATAAATGAATAAAAGGGACAGTCACATACTTGCATTTTTGTTTCTATGAAAAGATGCAGTCCTCATTTTTTCCCGCTAAAAAAACCCCCACTCCCCTCCAGGGGGAAGAGTATGTCCAAATCTTTCCAAAAATCCCTTAAGTATGTTTCCACATTTAGTGACTTCACAATGCACGTACAGCCTGCATGGGTATTTTTTGTATATATTTATTTTCCCAAAAATCCTGGGCTTTTTTGACAATTGAACAAATATATAACATATTCTGTCATGTTTCATTTTAAGGGCCTTTGAGGGTCTTTAAGCCAATGAAGATCAATCTAGCTTTTAGAATGTTGCTGTGAACGTTATGAAGAAACAATGATTTTGCAGTGCATTCTCATATATATATATACACACTCAGCACGTATATACTAATCTTGCTCCTCATACAGTGTGCCCTAATGACTCAAGAGTCGTAGAGCTTCTAATAAAAACATGCTTTTCAGTGGATGATAGCAGATCTTGTTAAACTAACATTACAATAGTAAATTGAGCAACTAAAGTAAATGTCATTTGTATTCTTTTGAGTAATTACATTAGAGTGATTTAATATATTTCCACCCATGGGTTAAATGGTGTGTTGACTTAATCTGGTAATGTGCTGGGTGCAAAGTGGATTATAGAGTGGCCCTTTACTGAAGCAATAATCTTCTAACCATGGGAGAGTTATTTGCTGTATATTGAGGTGGTAATTCCAATCTGTCACTCTTTACTTTATGATAATGATTAAAAAGACAATTGCAATATTTAAAAAAGGATTTTATTGTGAGAAATGAACCTAAATCTAAAAGAGGTGAATCTTAAAAAATAAACTCATATTTTTTGATGCGAGAAGTGTAAATCACACCAATGCTACTCCTGTTCTAAAATATAATATTCATTCTGTAAGTACAGTATCATCACATTAACAACATTTCTGTGGAGAAGGTAAACAGTTTTATTTTAGAAAATGTTTGGAACATTCCCCCTATGACAGCCAATACTTAAACATTCTCATAGAGCCAGCCTGAAATAAAGCATGACAGCATGTGGATGTAGTCCCTTTATCGCAATGTCCTCCTTACTTAGGCCATTTTTAGAAAATATGTTACGAGGAAAAGTTTTTTAGATCAAATCTATGATAGTGAAGGTATTTTCATTAATTTATCATATTGGAATCATAATCAAGTACAGAGACAGGATAGTTTTCAAATTGTTTTAACTCCTGCAGGACTGCAATAGTAAAGTACGAAACAGCATATAGTGTGAGTGGAGACAAAACCATATCCTTTTTGCCTGAACTTTATAAGTACAAAAAAAAAGTTAAAACAAATAGAGCAGCAGTCATTTAGCATGCGAGTGCCCTAAAGCTCTATTTTACGATCCCTGCTTGTCAGTTGTAATGACAGTATTTTTATATCATCATGTGGGCAGATAACACTGTTCACTACACTTGTGGTAAAAGGGAACACAATCTAAGGAGGGTGCAGCAAAAAGTTGCAGAGTGGCTTCAAAATAATTTTTTCATGTTGAATAGAGGGAAAAAAACAGCAGACATAAACTTTCAGAACTTTCAAACATATATGGTATACATTGAAAAAAAAAGGAGATAGTTTTGTCTTTCTAGGTCTTACTGGAGGTTTAGCTTTAACTTTTAACAAATCTGAAACGTGCTTGGACACATTGCAGAGTCTATCCATATACAGTATTAGTATCTCATGTGTATCAAATGTATCAGGTTACACATCAAAGAAAGCATTATTATTATAGTTATTGTTTTTTGAGAAAAACATTTCTTCTCTGTTCATAAGCAGTTGAAAAACTGAACATTTTCTAACCTGTCTCACAACGTGTTCCCATGAACCCTGGAGGACACACACAGTCTCCTTCTGCATCGTGACAAATTCCACCGTTGAGACAGTCTGGACAATCCCTCTCACAGTAGGAACCCCATTTCCTACTGGGACAATCTGCAGAGACACATATTTTATTTTATTTTTTAGTGTTGAATCTTGTTTATTGTAAACCCTAACAAACACATTTATTCGCATATGATTAGATTTAGTTGACATCTGTATTAGCACACATTGCTTGTATAAAATGCAAAAACATTGCATGAGGCATTCTTTATAGCAACTCACTGTAAATGCACAAAACACACTTGCATTTGGCAAATAGACAGAGCTCTAATCTGCCTTTTTTATACCAAGAAACAGAAAATGGCACAAACATACAATTTGTCAGCTGCCAAAAATGAGCATGTGTAAAAAAATGAAATTGTCTTGTGGGGTTTGTTAATCAGTTCGTCAAAGAAGTCATGTCCAACTCTTACAGATGTGGAGAGAATTGTGGCTACGCCTCTGTTAATTAAATTTAAACCCCACGGTGGTCACAGAAATCATTGTAATTATTAAAAAAACCTTTAAAAAATCACGCATAAAGATTTACTGAAAATTGACCAATAAAAATCAGATTGCTTTTGAGGGATTGTTCTAAAGTATCCTTTTTTTCCTTGGGCAGAGGTACACAAATCCTAACACTCAACCATTCCCATAACCATAATGATGGCATCTTCCAAACAATATCATCGGCATCTTAAACTTGTAATCAGTCAATCTGCTATTAAACTGATGACAGAAATCTGATAAAAGAAAGTACAGTTGGGTCCCACTCTGATAATGGAACACAGAAAGTGAAGGAGAGAGTTTACTGCAGAAATTATGAAGAAAACAAGTGTGTTGTAAGGGCTTTTGGATCATCGCACACTGTTTGAGCCAGTGGACTTCATGGGAGACAACCCAGGAGAATACCACGGCTGAAAGCAAATTCTAAAAAAGAGTAACTGGAATTTTCCACAATGCAAAAGCCACAAAACTTTTAGGGGAATGTCCTCTGGACAGATGAGACATAACTGGAGCTTCTTGGCAAGATTCTTCAGATCTCTGTTCACAAATACTAAATGAAACATATCAATGAAAGAAATCATCCCAGTGTACTGCTGAGAGCAAAACCTTCAAAGAGCCTTGACTTTAAAGACCCACTCCAATGAAAATTGTGTTTTTGGTGTTTTTTTCATGTTCTTGCAGCATTTTTCTCATGATATTCAACATATACAGCGGGGATAGAAAGTTTGGGCACCCCTAGTATAATATTATATTATTCTGCATAAAGAACCCAAGGAAAGATTTACAGATGAGACATCCTTTTAACATGTAAAATAAAATAGGCTTTATTTCCATCATTTTCCCTTTCAAAATAATAGAAAACAAAATAAGGGTTTTGTTTTATTAACAATAATGCTGAGGAGAGAACATGCCCTATGTTGTATTTAAAGAGATGTATCACTTGTAGATTTGACATTACATCTCCTTTTGTCATGCAAAGATAAAGAAAGGATGTGGATGATATTCATCAGGATGAGTTTAAAAGCTGACGCAGAATGTCTCCAGTCCAACTAATTGTTTACAAATGAAGGAAGTTTGAGCTCTAAATGCCTTCCAATAGCACAGTTTGTGAGTGTTTACAAGGCAGAGGAACTGAAGGTCTTTTATAAACAAACTGAGATCTCGCTCACACTGATAAATATTACTGCTCTTCAGCAAACAGTCAGGAAGAATTTACTCAAATTTTGCATGTTTAAATGTGTAGCCTAAAGAGGAAAGCCTCAAGCTCGTCATATCTTCAATTCAGGACTTTCTAAATAAAATAGAGGACTGCCTGAACATGTTAAGACAGCATTATTGACCAGGGAAATGTGGCAGAATACAAATTCAAGTTTTATAACTAAATGCAACCTCAATGGGTGGCTGCACTATCATGACTTAGGGCTGCTTAGCAAATCTTTTGTATCATTGACAAAGCAAAATGACTAAATTCTTTGCCAAAAGAGCTGTTAAAGAGATTGTATCATTCTTAGATCAAAGACGGAGTTATACATCAGTACAAATATTTACAAAGTAAGCAGTTCAGGAAAAAGAAAGCGATTCACATCTCAAAGATTAGTCAATTAATTCTCTGGAATTCATCCTAAATGAAGGTGAACTATAAATAAATAGCTGATAGTGTAATCATTGATAAAATAATTGTGTGTAAATTGGTGTAATGCAAAGCTATCATAGATTATTCACTTATAACTTTAAATTTCTAAGATACTTTTGTCTAATCATCTTTCTACCATAATTTTATAAGTTCAACCAAAAGCTGCATTACTTTTCTTCTATGAATGTGCCGCTGAAAGCCTTTGTTTACATGATAGTGTCATGTCTGCATGTAAGGGCCACACCAACCTCTGACAATAAGCCTCATCCAGGCGCCATGCAGAGGACTGTCTCCGACGTAGCTGGCGCTGTAGATGCCTTGATTGGCGTACGCAGCGTTCTCCACAGTCAGTGTTGCAGTGCGATTGAGCACATCATTCCAGTGAGTCATGTAATAGTAATTTCCTGGATGAAACATTAAGAAAACACCAGTATCTGTTGATTTGTTATCAGAATTGTTGGCATGTGCATGTTTCAAACTGTGTAGTTTCTAAATCGGGTTTGGATTTTAGCAAGGACCATGTACACTGCCTTACCATTGTATTTCCAAGTTACATCTCTCTTTTCAGAGCTGAGGAGCTGCATGTTTAGGTGAACCGTCTCTCCTTTGTTTACAGTCATTGTAAGGGATGTTGGAACAAAATTAGCTATTAGGAACACAAAATATTAGATTACTTTCTGGCAGTAACCTGCCTTCCACAGTACTGCAGAAGAATTAGGTCAGTGGTCCAAACAGGAATGTTTTCTTTCTTTAAAAAGCTGAAAAATGTTAAAAGCAAATTTTACATACTTGTGCCAAAGTTGTTGATCATGGTGACTTTCTCGAGTGGAGGATTGCTTTGGTTGGATTCACAATAGAAGATGCCAATATTATCCAGTTCCCGGAAATCTCTGGCGATCACGTGCTTGTTGTTCTGCTTATGTACTTTGAAACTTGGCTCTTTGGACAAAATGAGAATCTTGTTGTCCCTTTTGATATCCAACTTGACCTGGGCAGAGCTGCGTTCCCCGTTTATACATGAAATGGTGAAGCGGTTAACACGGACGACCTCTGCAGTGGAGATCATGGTCAAGTCCATCACAGCATCTTAAAGACAGGTTGACGCAAAAGAAAAAATCTTATCCCATGGCAAATGTTCTTTAAATGAGCAAACAAATTTGCCGGAGGGGTAAGAAAAAGTCAATAATTCTTATTATAAGAAAAAAAAATAAGTAATGTTTTCTCAAACTAAGATTATTTTGCTTTTGAAAACTTTCATGATAAGATTATTTTTCTTGCAAGATACAGTTTTTCTTGAAACAAGGGTCTTTTACCATGTTGGAGTTACAAACTTACATTAAAAACACAAGTGAATGTCTCTTTAAAAGTGGCAAATGAAACAGTTAGTTGGAGCAGAGTTCTTCTCTAATTCTGAAATTCTCTACATCCACAGAACAATGGGAGGAAACATGGATGAGCTCCTTTTTTTCGTTTGAATCACACAAGAATGTTACACTGGCAGAGGAGCACGACATTCCTGGAAAACTCATTTCTTCTCCTCAGTCAAACGTTTTATATTCAGTCTTACCTGATAAATGAAAAAGACAAAACACAAACACTCTTAGGATCGTCATGACGTCCATAAACATCGTCGTTTGAATGGATCTTTGCTGAAGTCTACATCCGAAGCGGTGGCGCTGCGTCACGGCGCTGCGTCTTTTTACGCATACTCCAAAGCTCCCGTCCAAGTGTCAAATCTGATCCGATTCAACGTATGGCTGGAAAAGACGGTGTCCCTCTACTGCCGCTCGCAGTTCCAGCAGCGGGAAAGCTCTGCCTCTTTAGGGTGGGAAAGGAAGGAAGAGCGTCGCCAGACAGCGGCGGACTGGTGGCGCGCTGTACCTCCTCGATCCTTTTAGATGTGTTTATGGGTTTCAACTTTGTCTCTGTATGTTCCACTCCACTGCAAAATTATCATGTATAGTTGCATCTTTAAAATAAAACTTTAAAAAATAATAGTAAAAAATTGTATTACTATTTATAGTGTTGATTGTTTTTTTTTAATAATCTCAGCTATTTTTTAAATTATTTTTCATTAAAGCATAATTAAACATTTTATAAACGCCTATTAACTTGTGTCTGCCAATGATAAATCTATTCTAAACTCAGTCTGGTCTTGTTTTTAAAGGGTTTAAACGGAAACAGCTCTTTAAAAGAGGTTCCTATGAACTCTTTAGGGGGACAAATAAACATGTTATCACACAAGCCTGAGCTTTAAGACTGTTTGCCATGAAGCCAAACAGAACAACTTCAGTCAGAACAGTTTTACCTGCTGATCATTTTTATTACGTCCTACTTTCCTTACATGTGCTGAAGAATGAATGAATGCTTTATGACTTTGAGATTGGTTGGCCTTTATCCAAGTAGACAAGATATCCATTTAATGTTCTTGTATTTTGAGATGCGTTCAATAGAATCGGCCTCATTGGGCAAATAAACCCATGTCAGCTCCCAAAGTCGAAAACAGGAAGTCTCAAACAATAAGAAGTTGTGTCAACTTCAAGGCAATTGTATGAAGTCTCAAAAAAATGTAAGAAGAAAAAAAAAAGGAATAAAAACTGGTTTCTCCAATAGCTCAGAGTAGGACAGTGTAACGCTTTAGAAGATGTGGGCAGAAATAGACACAACAAGCATATTGTTCTTCATTTCCTGAGACTGACTGATTATGAGAGAAGGGGAGTCTGGCTAGCCATAAAAGCTGCCGGGATTTGAAGCAGCTCATCGAAGTGAAAGAACAAAGCTGTTGCATTTGGCAAAACTTGACTCCGACTGCAGCAGTTGGTGCTTTAAAACTTGTCTGCAGTTCAAGTGCAGAGTGTGTCTCACGGAATATTAATGGTTCACGTTGTAATTATTGACAAAGGTGCTTTAAAGACTAGGTTTGCATAACTTTTTTTGATTTTATGCTTTTTTCTGTTCATGGACAAAAGCAAAGCAAAGAGAAAAGTTTATAAAAGCAAAGGCAGTGTTGCATGTTGCAAACAGTTTGGTGGAGTCAGCATAGGAAGCCAAGGGGAAAGTACTTAAGGCGAGGTCAGGACAGATACTTGAGCACGTAGCTGTGCTGAGTCTTTCAATTGCCAAAACCAGCTCTTTTTGTGACTGTATCTGTACATAAACTGTATGTGTTTGTCAAAGGAGGGAGAATCAAACTGGAAAAAGGCCAAAGTAGTAGAACTGCATGTGCACGCAGAAAGTTGTGTGTTTGTGCTCACAAGTAAATGTGAAGGAAATGGTGTTTAGAGAACATGCAGGGTGGAGGCATCTGTCTATGCTCATTAGGATTTTGTCGTTGCATCCAATAATCCTTATTGTTCTCAAGTAATTCTAAAGTGGCCTCTTACAGAATGATGAACACTTTCATAATGACAGCAGCAGGCCAAGTTAGGAAAAAAAATGGTTTTCCTAAAACAAGAAAGAATTAGTTGTCCGGTTTTGTTTTACAAACTATAAATGGCTTTCATAGATGTTTAACTTTCTTCATGACAACAAACTATCTAATCATATTCTGGATATTTGCATTTGGCTTGTATGGTCTTTTTGATTACATCAAACTCCTTATTCCTCCTTTTTTGAATCATTGTCTTCTTTAAATCCAATTATCAAAAATCCAAATTGAAAAACTTATTGTGCTCAGCCCAGAGCTTTGGGGAAACCCTGTCTATAAGCTTACGGCTGCACACTTGTCGGCTTGTTTTAGTAGTTTTTGAGTTTTTGTTGTGGTCGAGCTGGAAGAGGTGGTGATGGCGGTGTCTGGAAGCGGGGCCGGCAACAGAGGCAGGAGGTCTGAGAGACTTTGTGAGAAAGTTTGTATTAAATTCCCATTTCCCCTCATTGTGTGGTGAGCTGGCCTGGCTCCACACACAGTCATCCTGCTGGGCTTTGGGAGCTGAAGAAAAGGTGTCACTCACACCTCTCAGGCTCTAAAACTTGCTTCCCCTCCGATTGCAGCCCCTCTGCAGTTACAAAACGCCTGACATCCCCTTTAACAATCCCATAACATAAGATTAAGAAACTTTTCAGAGAAGGATGCACAGATAAGAGCTGGAGCATGAATTGTTTGTGTGTGTTTAAAAGAGAAAACAGCGAAAGTGCCAGTGAATGGAATGATGAAAGACAAAGGCACTCTGAGATAAAGTATATGTGAGAAAATTATTAGCAAAGTTGAGAAATGTTTATCACTCAAAGTCGATGTTCCCTGAAGATAAGAAACTGTTAAGCCTCAATAACTTTTCTGTTACTCATCTGTAAAAATGTACCCCCCTGATGCAGGGAATCTGTCAACACCTGTTGAATTCATTTAAAATGTAAACAAACCAAACTGACAGATTTACACAACATTTTTGTAATCATGCTCCTGTGGAACTTTATTGGGTGATAGTGTCTGGGTTTTCTCAAAGAAACACATTAAAAAACAAGTATTTATAGTTGTTTTATTCTCATTTTAAAGATTGAAGGGGTATCCCAAGGCGCGTGCTGGGCCCCCTTCTTTTTGTAAAGAACATTTTAGCTTTTTCCTCAAAAAATGTACAATAAGCAAGAAACATATCTAATATACTAATAGAATGAAACACAAAACTAAATTTATACTCTAACTTCTCTTTTTTATTTTTTTTTGGTCTCTTGGGGTTAGAATTGTTTTCATCAAATGATGGATTTTAAAGATTTTGACCATGGCCATGGCTGAACGGTGGAACAGTGGTTAACACTCTTGCCTCACAGCAAGAAGGCCCCCGGTTCAAGACACCAGTTGGGGGACTTGAAAACGGTGTCACCAATGGGTAACCTTTCTGTGTGGAGTTTGCGTGTTCTCCCCATGAATGCCTGGGTTTTCTCTGAGGACTCCAGCTCCCACAATCCAAAAACATGCTTCATAGTATGAAGCATGTTTTTGGATTGGTCATTGGTCAATTTAGAATTGGTCATTCTAAATTGTCCTTAGGTGTGGATGTGAGTGTGTTTGTTTGTTGCCCCTGGTGACCTGTCCAAGGATGTCCCCTGCCTTCGCCCAGGAGTGGCTGGTTTAGGCTCCGGCAGCCCAGAGACCCCGAAAGGGACAAAACGGTATACAATGAATGAATATTTTGACATATTAGTAAAAGGCTGAACAAATAATTGATTAGAAATAATAAGAAAGAAAAAACAATCTCACTAGTAAAATCACTTAGTTGGGTGAACATGTGACAAGTTAGAATTTGTGTTTTTGTCCAGCACTGTGTCATCCACTAAAGCCCAGGCATCCATATTGGGGGTTGTTGTAGGTTTTTGGGTTGTCTGAGCCTGTTGAGTTTGCATCTTAAGAAGCGTGCAGGTGCATCTTGTCCCCTGAGCCTCGTACAGCTACCTCAAGGAACATCATGAAAATGGAATGTACCATTGTCGTCCATGTGGTAAGCGTATCATGAAGTATTTGTAAGGAAATAATAAATGCCCGTAGGATGGCCACACAAACTACATCCTGATTGTATAATTTCTAACAGTCAAGCTGCCCCTTGACGAGGAACCCACACTTGTGTGAACAGCACTAACAGGCTCCTTGCACAGTTTGCAGGGGGAGGGTTGAAAAATAAAAAAAAATCTGTACAATATGCCTGTGTATCCCAGTGTGTTAAGTGTTTGCTACGACCTGTCACATGCATGCCCCTCCAAAAATTGTGCATGAATATTTTCTCTTTTTTCTCTCACCAAGCAGCCTATGACTTTTATATTTACTAGGCCATCTCAAAGATTTGCCCATTTTTTTGCCAGTATCCACCCTAAGGGCGGTTATGACTAACTCCTAATGTCATCATAGCTATTAGCTTTAAAATTTAGCTGACTAAGACGACTAAAAGGTCTGATACAAGTACTACAAGTCTGGTGTTCATATCTAAATGGAAGCACAAAAAACAAAACAAAATAAAAAAGAAAAAGATGTTGCGTAATGAAATAGTTTCTGATCATATCCAGACACATGCTGACCAAACACTATTCAAGCATGCAAAGTGAGATATGTTCATACCTTTGGTTCTTAATTATGCAGCTGCAAAAATGTCTGAAGGCATTTAAGTACATTAGAACAAGATTGTGTCCAGATCGTGACCATCAAGATCCCCCCAACTTTTTCATGCAGTTTTCTTTTCTTTCCTCTTTGTTCCTGTCACTCTCCATAGCATATAGAAGGGAAGTGGCTCTTAAGTAATTATAACAAGAAAAAACCTCTAAAGTACTGATCAAAACATGAACAGATTGGAAATGGTCATCAGGAGTCAAAAGGAAATTTGGTAGGAAAAAAGATGGCAAAGTTGTTAGGAGACTGTGAGAGTTTATTTGGATTTATTTCTCCGTATTTGTGCATGTGCTTTCTGATGTATAGCAACTCGATTTCAGTTACTTCTTTGCAGCTCGCACACACGCCAGCAGACACATAAAACTGAATGCACACCCTGTCCTCTGGGAAGGGAGGAAAGAAACGAGTGACTGACAGAATTAAGGGCCTTTAATTCAGTTTAAAGTTCAGGAAGACTTTCCATCCATCCCTCCTATTTCCTCAGATTCCACCAGCAGATCCCACCATAAAGTAGTTATACAGGCTTGAAGGTTAAAACTAAATCAAACTGCCTTTTACTCCTAAAACATTGTGGATGATTTAAACATCCGGAAATCTTTAGTCACCGTGACCCAAAAAGGAGTGCTGTTAACCCCAACAAGGCAAGGTCAAAGACAGTGTAAACAAGTGTCTCAAACTGAAAAACGCTGACTTACCAGCTGACAGAACAAATATTTAGATCTCAATGTTTTAAAAACAAGTGACTGGTGGAGCAACTGAACAGAAGATGGAATGGATCAAAGTTTCTGCTACAGCTTTCGGGACTGAAGCTCTAGCAATTCATTCAGCTATACCAGACACTTTAATATAATGAAGGATATTATAGCGGATGTGATCTTGTTTTATGAAAATAATGCCAGATTGAGATGCATTTGTTCTCAATTTTTACATAAACTTTAGAGGGTCCAGCTCTGAGCCCTGGTGTGCACCACCACATATTTTTTGAACACGGAAATCTACCCTTAAAATTAAACTTTAGGATAGACAGACATTCTGCCATTTGTACAGAATATTGTTTTTTTAAATGCTTTTTTCCACTTTTAAGATTTTAATTAGTATGTAAATGTGTGAAATTTGAAAATAACTGTAGGGTGATCTAAAAGGTTAAATGAACAACAAACAGGACAGCACACCATGAAAAATGGATGAGAATAAAAGATAACGTGAGTCCACAGTTTTCTTTTTGTTGATCAATGATGGCTGAAGTTAATGAACAACAAATTAACTAACAAAGAATTTAGCTAAGCTTAAAATTTTGTTAAAAATTGAGTTTAAATTTTAGTTTGAAATTTAGCTAAATAGTTGAATTACTAATTTCTTACATTTTTATAAAGCTAAGGCCATTTTGGAGCAGACTTGTGTTTGTAGGACTTTTTTGCTTAAAAAATGCAACAGTTGAATCAGTGAGTGAGCATCATGTATCCATCCATCCTCTTCAACTCATCTGGGATTGGGTCATGGTGCAGCAGCCTAAGACGCCCAGACTACCCTATCCCTGGCCACTTCCTCTAGCTCCTCTAGGGGGGGTCCCGAGGCATTCCAGCCAGCTGAGAGACAGTCTCTCCAGCGTGTCCTGGGTCTTTCCCGGGGCCTTTGCCCAGTGGAACATGCCTGGAACACCTCCCAAGGGAGGAGTCCAAGGAGCTAAGGCATCCGAGGCTTTTGCTCCTTGGACTCCTCCCTTGGGTGCTGGGGTCTACCATTGCCGACAGGTTTTATAATAAACAAGACAAAGAGCAGTTCAGAACCTCCTTTGTGGGTAATAAGCTGCAAGATTCCGCTGTGTTACTGGGGCCCCACTCTGGAACCGGCCCTGAGGTTGGGATTTGCAGGGAAGCGTCTAGTGACCAAGGTGGGCCCCAGTCGGGTCAACCTTGTAGAAACAACATGCACCAGCCCACTTTCCCATGGGATGGTGTAATGTGGTTTGGGTGGCACTAGTCAGCGGCCCAAACCCTGGTCATGAAACTTGGCTTTTTCGACATGGAAAATCATGTGCACATAGAAATTATAAGTCAAATTTTGAACTTTGACTTTAAAATAGCTACAGAAGCAAATCCAACAAACCATTCTTTAAAAGAGTGCAAATACATTTTACAAAGGGTTGGTTGCTATAAACCGAAACAGAAAAGTTTGTTTAATTTCATGTTCCATAGTATTGTTCTTGTGGCTTTTATGAAGTTGTGTGCAAATGAAAAACATACAAAGACATTACCTACACTGAAATAAGGGTTTCTTGTCTATAAACATGGCTTTCCTCTCCATTCTTTAGCACCACACTGGAGGGAAAAAAAAAAAAAGCATGGGTCAAAGCTGGGGCTGAGTGACCCACCTACAACACTCACCCCCACTCCCACCAGACTGTCTCTCCTGAAAGAGGCTAGTGACTGAAAACTAGACTGAGGTGAACTGGGTCTAACACCAGAAATGGAGCACGGTGACCCATTCGTCTGCCACAGTTCAAAGCGTCCATATCAGAGGGATGTTGATTTGTCAGCCAGCGCTGACCCTGCACAGGTAGGATGTTTTTGTGTCCTCAGACATGCATTCCATTAATGGTGTTATGGGAAACATAAGAGTCAGACCCTAAAAGCTCTCATTATATTTGCTCAGTGATGACTTAGAGGTTCTCTGTGAAAAAAATAGTTCTGTCAGTTGATTAAAAAAATAATCAGATTAATCACACTTTTGGGTTGTGATCACAATTAATTACAATGTTTTTACGAGTAAAATTTTATACGTCAATATGAAGCTTTCAAACTAAAAAATTGACAGAGAGAAAATGTTTCCTTCATTTCTAATATCTGAAAGGTTTAAATTTATAAAGTGTTAACTCAGAACTGTAAAGGCTTTAATGTCTACAGTATTACTCCAAGAAAACAAAGATGCTGATATGCAGCCAGAAGAAACTAACATTGTGTTTCTGCACTTTAAATTGTCTGGGTGAATACTCAAATCTGATTGGCTGTTGAGTGTTACGGAAGAAGTTCCGGTCACAATGTTCTATATGCGCAGGCTTCCTCAAAACAAACTTTGCCTTCATGATCCGGAAAAAAACAAGCGGTAAGAGAACTTTCTCTCTGAACTGATGCTTTATTGAATCTATCGTGACGATCAGCATATAAATCGCTTTCCTTTGCGACTGCAGTCGAGCTCTGCCGGCTCAGAGACGCATTGTGTCACCATGACAACATGCCACGTTACGTATTAAATAGTCCACCTTGTTGTGAAAAAGTGATCTAAACCTAATAAATAACAAGAATAAAGTACTTAAAATTGATTGAATATTTAGTTCTGGGGGCGGTGGTGCTTGGAGCGCAGGATTTTAGAGGAATACTCAGAAATGCCTGAACAAATCAAAGCACTCCTTAAAAATTGTTTATAGTGAGGAATAAACATTATAATACACTTAAAAGCTCAAAAAGTTTATTTTGCATAATATAGGCCCTTTAACTATTGCCAACAAGTCACACAATAGTAGCACAAAGTTAAATAAAATCCCTGTTAATTGGCACACAGTACAATTGTACAACTGTAGGTGAAATTGTTCAGTATTTGTCACTTATAGAAAATTAGTTAAAGACAGTGATAACTGTGTGTAACTCTTACCAATGCTGTCTTAAGCTTCAGCTTCATTGTCAGGAATGTCAGCTGAAGGAGAAGATCTTCTAACTTACTGGTGGATTGCAACTTTCTGCATTTTTGGTCCTGGAGAAAGGGTCACTCAGATAAGAGAAAGAAGCTCACAATTCCCTTGGCATACGTTTCTTTCAATTGTCTTATTAGTGATGTCCTGCAGTATTTAAAAAAATGTATATAGAAATTTCTGGTTGTCTGTACTGCTTTGTGTCTAGTCAAAGATGAAAATTACATTTAAACGCAACAGCGAGTCCACTAAACCCTAATGATGAATTACCCATTCTTCTCTGTCATGTCAGCAGCCAGAATGTTAACCATTTTTCTTCTGCTTTCATCTGTCAAACACTTGCTTCGATTAAACTAATTTATGATGCATTCCCCACCAGGTTTTTGAGTAAGAATGGATTCCACCATCTATAAATAGAAAAAGACTTAAGCATATTAAAAATGCATCAACTTAACAAAGATTAAAAAAAGACCAATGTCAACAAGCAGGATACATTTTATGGGTTTATAGGCATTAAAATAATTCATTCATTTTCCAATCCGCTTTATCCCTTTCGGGGTCACGGGGTTGCTGGAGCCTAACCCGGCTACTCATGGGCGAAGGCAGGGTACACCCCTGGACTGGTCGCCAGTCTGTCGCAGGGGCCACAATCACACACCCATGCACACTCACAGTCACACCTAGGGACAATTTAGAGTAACCAATTAACCTATGAAGCATGTTTTTGGACGGTGGGAGGAAGCCGGAGTACCCGGAGAAAACCCACGCATGCACGGGGAGAACATGCAAACTCCACACAGAAAGGTCCCACAGCCAGGACTTGAACCGGGAACCTTCTTGCTGTGAGGCAGGAGCGCTAACCACTGCGCCACCGTGCAGCCCGTTAAAATAATTATTTGACTTTAATAATTTTTACATGCTTGCCTCTGAGTCTAACCTCTGCCGTTCACTGGATGGAAATCCTGAAAGGATGGCTGTGTCTTAAGAATCAGATGAATCAAGTGATGATGGTTCAGACTGCCCAGAAGATGGTACCATGGGAACAGAATCTGACCATGGAAAGAAGGACATGAGACAGAAATAAGACATCAAGCACACATCTACATGTTCTTTTATCAAAAAAATTGCAAATGTACTTAATATTTTGAATTCAGGGCATATTTATAATATCAATATTACCTGCCATCAAAAAGTCTTAGATCCAGCTCCGTTATTCTCACATATTTTTGGACATCACCAAGTCTGGTCTTGATCAACGTGGTTCCTGTAGCACAAAATGTCTTACTGTCACAATGGTACAACAATGGTAACAATTATACAAAGAGTGAAAATTTAGTGGTCATGTGCCAACGGTTGACACTTCCGTGTTTTGAAAAGAATGCTCCCCAAATTCGAGTCCCTATTTGGTCACAGTTCAGCATTGTCGCAAATAAGCGTCAAATCCAACAGTTGAATTTCAATCGATACAAGCAAGTTTCGTACTTAGAGTTCTGAAGGCAGCAGCCCAAAATTCGGGTTGACGTGCGTTTGCACAGACTTTTAATTGAAAGCGGCCGCTTGGACGCCAGTGGAAGCGGCCAGTGTGGATGCAAATTAACGCATTTTCCAAGAGAACGACATTAAGTAAACTTCGAAAACACACTTCTCTGCTGCTAACATGCAAACCAAAACCCACCACAAATGGTTTTAAACTGAAGAGACGCTCATATTAGATCAAAGACTC
Organism: Adrianichthys oophorus; assembly: GCA_036245035.1. Classification (NCBI taxonomy): domain Eukaryota; kingdom Metazoa; phylum Chordata; class Actinopteri; order Beloniformes; family Adrianichthyidae; genus Adrianichthys; species Adrianichthys oophorus. The sequence goes on from BSAI01000138.1 coordinate 11,553,290, forward strand.
AATATCCAAACATCAGCGCAAGGAACTGAAGAACAAACTTATTGGCCAACACTTTAGTTGCAACTCTTCTTCCAAGACAACTCAGCCAATATGAGAACCAGAACTAATCCGACCAATCAAAACAGAGAACATGAGAAAGCACATCACTGTATCCCACAATTCCCGGAAAAAGAAAATTGTTATTAGTGTGATCTGTCATAGCAGAAAAATAACTCCCCAAACCAAGTAAAACTATAGGATATACTAAAAACTACAAGTTTTTGGTCTAAAATTTGAGTAACAAAAAAAAAAACATAACATGCATGTGGGATATTGACTTGTAGTTGATTTCTTACAAACATGAGTGGTAACACTCCTCAAACCACGACCAATTCAGAGGATTTAATTTATCTCTTTGTCAATGTAATGAAATCTTTGTAAACAATTATGTTAATATTAATTAAAAAATTGGGGGACAAGTAGGGGGGCAAATATTTTTGCTGGGGGGCCAGCTGCTTCCTTTGCCAAAACGTAGGTCCACCCCTGCACTTAACTGTGGAAGGAAAGGCATACAAAATGTTTTTTGTGGTGTGTTTAAACACATACATATAATATATATTTTATAGATATATATGTATTCTTTATAACGATTTACCTCAAAACACGGAAAAACATGAAAGAATCAGAATGCCTTTTTATTCATACTTGGGTGTTTAAAATGCAGGGATTGTTTTCTGATCATGTAGTACTGCTTTGAATTTTCACATTTCAAAAATAGAACATTAGTCCTATTGTAGCATGGATATCAAGGAAATAAAGAAAAATGAGGAAGTTAAAAAAAAAAAAAACTACCTTGGACTGCTGCTGAGCTGCAAGGCTGACTTTCGTCCAAGTGTGCAATAAAGATACAGTTGCAAAGAAGCAATTAAGCAATGCATTGCCTGCTTGCATGATTAAAGATAAAAAAGCTGGAGAATGAGGTGAGAGTGCAGAAATCAAAAGAGATGGATGAGCTGTTTTTGCTCGTCCACTTTGTCTACAGGACTTGAGCCAGATTCAGGAAAAGGTAGGCCTGTTAAAGCCTGATAAGTGTGTGAAGGAAGTGGATAGAGCGCAAGGGCAGGAATCACCCTACAGGCAGGAAAAGGACTGTGGAGGTGATGGCTGGTGGAGGTGGAGGGGTCTCGGCTCCTGTCTGATAGCCTGTTCAACAAATGCAGACAAAAACATGCTCGGCTCTGCAGGGCATAGGTTCTTGTTCCCATCGGCTATTGTAAGGAAAGAGCACAGCAAGAGAGGAGCTGGAGCCAAAAGAAAAAAAATTACACACATGTAGTTGTAGGTGGAATCTTGCTAAAAATCTTTAATCACATGCAGCAGGGCAGCTGGGATTGCAAACGAGCAGCCAAATTCAGAGACAAAAACCACCTTATACTGCAAACATTGTTTTGGAAAGGATCAGGAAGCTCCAAGAAAATTATTTACTGTCTCAAGCCTAAAACTTTTTTCTCAGTTCCTGGAGACTGGATTCATGGCAACATTCACATTTCTGCATGTGCTGCTTTCTGCTTTGCGAAGAGCAAAGGATTATGGGCATTCAACCTACGCAGACGAGCTTGCGTGCTGTCATCCAAACAGCTAAAGGAGCTTTGACCTCAGCGATGGAGCTACAGCTGGTTTAAATGTCAGCCTGACAAAAACAAAGAATAGAAACGTGTATCTGAGACCACCAATGTAACCGAATTGATGGTGTTCACGTGTTTTCTGGTTTCTTTCAATACCTGTCAAATCAGGAAAATCAAAGTCAGAAAAAACACAAATCTGCATTGCATATTCTTAAACACACTTTTCCCTGCACTGCAATACAAAAACAAAAACCATTTTGGTGATTTTTGAAAATAGCATCTGTCCAGTTGTGCTAATGTTGTAATTTTTCTAACAGCACACATTAAACAGAATCAGTCCTTTCATTGTAATATTTCACAGTTAAAAAGACATTTCACTCAACAGTCTTTTATTTTTAGTCACTTGAGAAAACCTGATTAGAAATTTAAAAAAAAAAAAAATTAGACCACATGCAATGATTCCACTCCATGTAGCTTCCATCCAACACTTGACAGCACTGGAACACTTCCACACTCATTTCAGCCAACACCAATATTTGGAGCAAAAAAGAACGTACTCCTTTATAATTTGTTGAATACAGACTTTTTTTTTTGTCCTGGAGGCAAAAGTAGTAAAAGATGTCTTAGTAAAGTTCTGTTACCTGCCTCTGTTTCACTATAATGGATTTACAGCATCCATAAAAACTGTAGAAAAGCAGTAGTAGCAGCTTAAAGAGGAAAATAAGTTACTTTCATACTAATCTTCCAAAGACAGATCTTAAACTATAAAATGTGTTTTTAATGTAGCCCTATTTTTTTTCTTACATCTCCTTGTTTTTATTTTTTTGCTACCAGGACATTTTGCATTTCAATCTCTTACTGATTAACACATTTTTGGAATAAACTGCTATTTTTAAAGGATAAAAACATAATTAAACACTTTTTTAAATAGGGGTTCAATGTACTGAATGGGTTTGAATAGCTCATGTTTGCATTATACAAGGTGCGTCACAATTGCAATAAAAAGCTACAAATCAAACACAAAAAACGAAAAATAATTTGTAAGATTACAACTACAGAGAACTTTGGAAATCTCTTAAACTTGTAGATAAGTGCGATAAAACATAAAGAAAGCCCACGTTGAAAGTAGGTCATCACAAAAGCACAATAAAAGCTTAAAAATGTGAAAAATATGCCCTGAAGAGTCAATATATAAGCGATCTGATGCTGTGCTCAGTGTAATAGAGGGAACAACTCAAGTCCAAATTTTCTGCAGTTATATTCACAGGTCTTCAGATGTAAAGCAGATGTTTAAAGAGCCCCTCACACTTGATTCTCATGGAGGCCACAAATGGACTCAAAAGAATGCGAAAAATGTGATGCTATCACCTTGTAAAATTTACACCGTGATCTGTCTCAGCAGAGACTATAATGTGTGTAAAAAAATGTCTCCAGTCCCCTCTGAAAGCATAACGGCCACTCACAGTCTTGTTTGTCACATCGCTCTTCCTCCCCAAGTGCAACTGGCTATTGTTACAAGCAGCGTGCCACGTGTTGTTATTTCCCATTCTTAAAGGGCCTTGCAAGGTTTTCCCATCTTCTCGATGCGGTCGTGACCTCAGACCTTCAGCACTTTACTTTTAGGTCAAAGCGTAAACAGCCCAAGGCAGCAAATATGGGGAAAGCCCCCATAGCCTTCGACTTAACAAGCTACAGAATGAAGCCACTAATAACCTTAATTTTGTTTATGTTGACGTGCATTAGATAATATCCTGAAGTTGTTTGCAAAACATATGAAATTTCTACACAATCTCTAAAATGTCTTATCACTGTTTATTCATTATCTGTTTTAGTTTGATTAAATTGTCTAAACCTTTGAGAATCTAAAATCTAAAATAATCTAAAGAATCTAAAATTTTGAGAACCTTACATCTATTTTGCTTTATAATAACATAGTGCATGTGTACTTGTATTTCAGGACAATTTCCTGTGTGTTTTGCAGCTTCAGTATAATCAGTGGGCTTTGTTTTATGCTCCTATTGCTGAGGTGTGCAATTATTTTGCTCCTGTTAACGTATTGGACTAAAGTGTGAAAATGTGTTAGATTAAAGGGAATCTGTGAATATTTGTGTAATTTTTTAAATGAAAAATTATTGTGTATTTTGAAAATTGAACCTGAAAAAAACGTTAATATTTCTTAAAAATAATGGGGGAAAAAAGCCCTAACTGGGATGACAAAGAAAGTTTCTGATGGTTAGGGAAAATCTAACATTTAAACATAATTTTTCAAAAGATTCACAAACACGTCAAACCTGAGAAAAATTCAATGCTTTGAAGATCACACACGACATTATTTTTAAAAGGGTAAAAGCATTATTTTTTAAAACAACAGTAATCTGAAGCATTTTTGGTGGGGGATGTAACAGTTAATCAGTGAATTAATTTATTATCCTACAATCCAACCAGATCGATCTTTCTGAGGCAATTTGCTAATCTTAGTCTATACCATTAAAACATTTTTTCGAAATGACATAAATTGATTATAATTGATATTGGAAAATATGGATTGAGGCACCGTAAATTTATTTTACTACAACATGTACAACAACGTGTACAACAAATGCCATCTTAGCGGACAGAACACATGTGATGGCAGCAAAAAATGATCAAGCCATCATTTGTTTAAAATGAACCAATACTGACTATGAATCGAATTATCAAGAACGAATAATGCTATGAATTGGAATTATTAAAATTAATCATTACACTCCTACAATTTGAGACAGCTCTTTGCAACATTCTACAACTTTGCAAAAACTTCAAGCAACTTTTTTTTAATTCCAGATCTGTCATGAAAAGATAATCCTAAAAGTTGTCTTTAAATGTTGTTGATTGTCATATTTAAACTTGACTGACTTCACGACACATTACTCAGATGTTTGATCTTTTAGCACTTTTAGCATTTTGTAAAGAGAACGTAAGAAGACATGGTTGGTAATATACTAAGATAAACTTCTTGACTGATGTATTACTGTCTGATATCCATGAGTTTAAATAACTTTTTTTCTGATAATTTGCTTTTTGAGTCAATAAGTAACTTTTCTATTTCAGCTTGAAAGCTTGTTAGCTTGTTTGCTCTCTATAAGTTACTATAAGTTTACTTCTATGTGCCTTACTTTTCAATTACCTTGAACTCTGTACAGTTACTGTGAATAAAATTTTACGTTTTGGTAAACTGATCATTTATCATGCACTGTAAATCCCCCAAAAGTTTTGGCACAGTTAAAGCTGAGGAGTAACAGCTGCAGGAAAAAAAAACCTTCCTGTACCTTCCAGATGATGCTGACTTATCATTTTACTGTCTCAACCCATCTGTGCCTCAAGACATGCAGCTTAAGCATCCTGGAACATAAAGTGTAAAGAAGGAAGAGTAAGGGAGGATGATGTTGCGATGCAGAGCTGCCAGGAAGTTGGCCCTATTGTTCTCAGAGCCAACAGAGAGTTGCTCTCTCCACTCGGATTCTTACACAAACAACACTCCATTTCACTTCAGATATATCTTGTCCTACTTCCTGTCTCATCACGTAAAATGATTTATGTATTACATTACAAAATAGGACGTGAGAGGACGTTAAACAGCAAATCCACACATAATTTCAGTGGTAAAAGGTATATAAAATGGTATAAAGCAAATTTGTCGCTAAATGTTCTCATAAACACGATTATGTATACTTGGTTTTTGCCTCCTCTATAACTCACGCAGGTAGTCATTACAGAAAGCATCATAAGTCACATTTCATCTTTTCCTGGTTTGTTAAAGCTGAGAGACAACCCTCCCTCTAAACAGGTCTGCTGTGTCATTGGACAGTGAAAATGAAGAGGAGGTGGAGGAGAGCACACCTTGGTTAATGGTTAACTTGCCCTTCTAGGAAGCAGCGACAGAGAACACCCAATCCAACCTTTGCTCAACATTTCTCCATGACACGGGCAAAGCAAGAACAAGAATGTTAATTCTGATGCAATGTTTCCAGATCAACGGAAAGCAGAATTTTAAATAAAAGGGATTTTTCAGAGAACAGGTAAGACTTTTCCTAAACCAATGTTCCAGTGAATGAAATGGTTCTGAAAGTATTATCTGTGATTTGTAATATTCTTTCAGCTTAATGCTGTTACTAATACATATACAAAACATCTCTGAGTACAGTTCATGGCATGCAGGGTAACCTTTCTCAAAACCAATCGTCGAAAAGACTCATCGGAGACTGACAACCCTCTTCTAAATGTACAAATTTTCCTTGTAAAGACAGTACTTTTAATTAAGTCAACTTTTAAAAACGTTAGTTATTGTTGCATTGCAGTAGTCATTGTGCTTTGGCGGATAAAAGGCCGTCCTTCCTTATTACAGGAAAACACCTGACCAAAATATTTGCATTTCAGGGCTCTGCATTGCCCTGCAAAAAGAACTTGAATGGACTAATACAAACTGTACACAAAACTTAACAACACAAGCAAACACTTGTGTTTATTTGTATGTTGCTTGTATACCTGGTTAAAAGCATCTGCTGAATGACTAAATGTAATGAAAAATAATAATCAAACTGTACTGCTTTTTTCTTCATCTTACACACTGCATTTGTTTTATGAAGTTATTTTCAGTACAGTTCGTACATGTGACGACCAAAATATGGGTTATCTATTGTTTCCACACTAAACAATCACACACCCTTTGCTGCTAACACTTGGTGGATATTTTACATGGTGAATCATGTGGTGGAAAAGCCCATTTTTCCACTACTGTTCTGAGGTTGAAAGGTTAAAACTTAACATGAGTTTAGAAACAAACAAGGAACACCTTTTTCTTTGTTTACCAAGTAATTTTTAAGTGTAAATGTATGACTTGCTGGAGTGAAGGTCATCTGAAAGACGTTTGAAGAAGGAGTTGTGAAAATCAGTGATCCTAACAAGAACAAGCAGAAAAATAGCCGAGAAGGATCATTAAGTACTTTTATCTTACTTATTAAGTACCATTATCTTCCTTGGAACGGTAAAACTTTTAAAGGTTACTTTTACTTTTAAAGGAGTCTGATCACACCCCATGAACAGAATGCATTTCTGATGTTTAATTCAGTTTGATGACAGAGGCAACATTTCTCCCCCTCAGGCCATCATTAGTGTCTATAAACTGACACTCAACTCATAATTGGGAGCAATGAAACAAAAGAAATGACTAACACAAACCGCCTTCAGGCTTTTGAGGCACATATTTCTGTCTCGCCTAGCTCCCTCTGCTTCTTTGATTGTGTGTGTTTTGTTGTGCATTTGTCTATGTGAGGACAGAGCAGGAAGAGAAAAAGGCTGCCTGGTTGCTGTGTTTACAGCGAACAGCTCTGTAGGAAAAAAGCTTGAGAAGGTGAAGCGGAAGGAGCTTAATGGTTGGGATCTGCAGCAAGACATCTCTCACTGTGAAAAACCTCCTCAGAGCCAAGAATGTAAGTTAGGCATACAGAGATTATACAAAGTCTAGTAAACAACCACTATGTGGATAGGTTTAGGATAAGTTACCATTAAAGACCCACTCCAATGTTTCAGTGTTTTTGACATGTTCTTGTAGCATTTTTTCTCATAATGAAAGACAAATATGGAGAAAATGAAGATTAAAAATAGCATTTCTGAGTATTTCTTTATCAAAAGCATGTGAATCAGGAACAGAAACAAAAATGCCGTTGGAAAAAGCTTGGAGCAGTGACATACTGTAGGTGATACAGTCGGAGGGTTGCAAGCTCCCCGCTCCGCTCCATTCTGATGCTTCCACTTGAAGACAAATAGATCCACGTACGTCTTAAATTTACTCAGCTGAGCTGGCATTTGTTAAAAAAAAAAAAGACTTTTTAAAAAATTAAGGTATGACATAATGCAGGTTAAGATATGAATACATTTTCTTTAAAAGTGCTCAAAGGTGTATTCTTATCTAACCTAGTGGAGATCTGTTTGTAACCTTAGCAAAAAGTCATTTGGCTCTGTGTTATTCCGTTTGCAGGATTTCTTTAAAGGAAGCCTCATAAAAATGTCATTCTGGGAGCTCCCAATCCCTCCATCTCTCAGTAAACCCCTGGGAGAGTTTGGCCTTAAAGTGCCTATGTGTAGGTCACCGCCGATCAGAGCTGCAGCTGGAAAAATTTTCCCTGCTTTCTATGGTCATTTGATACCAGAATAACTGCCAATTACGCTTTCCTATGAAAGACAAAATCCAGATGTGTGAGTATTAGTGGGAGATTTTTTTTATCCAGTTTACTTCACCTTTTGAAAAAAAAAAGTGGGTTAGATTTCTGTGAACATGCTGCAAGACTACAACATTTTTATGCTGCTTCCTTTTGCCGCCTGGTCCTGATTATTTCATTTAGTTATCAAATCTAATTTAGAAAAGACAGCTGCTGGCATTGAAAGTTAAAGTCAAAAATGAAAAAAGAAACCTGCATGTATAGAACTATGCCAAAACGTCTTTGACATGCACCAGGTGGTCCTGCAAAGAGTATTAGTATTGCATTGAGATGAGGCCGTATTTATGGAAAGATTTGAACAACTATTAGTGAGCTGAAGGGAATTATGAGCTGTTTTAGAACCAGAACCTGTAAAGCCAGGCTGGACAACCTTGGTCCTCGAGATCTACCACTGGCTGCTTTCCAGGCCTCCCTGCGCTGTTTGCTGTTTACCTTAATCGCGTGTGTTCAGTCAATCAGAACATGAAAACACCTGAGTCAGCTAATCAGCAGCGTGCAGGGAAACAGGAAGGTGGTTGATCTTGAGGACCAGGGTTAGCCGGCACTGCTGTAAAGCCAGCAGGGCTAAATTCAAAGCTGGATGAGTAGAATGATGGGAATTAGTCAGGTCTTTTGGTTGCTTTTGCTCATAAAAAATACAAAACACAAAGTCCAATTATTTGAGGTGATACAGTACTCAACTGCAGTTGTTTTAAGAAAAACATGTAGAGAAACTGCATGAACAGGTATATAAACCTTGTTTGGAACACCGTGTCCTTCATGTTTCACAGTAAAATCGTGACTCGTCCATGCAAACGTCTTGCAATTTTGTAAATATGTGTACATAGAGGTCATCTGTCACGCAAACACAAGCCATTGTAAAGTACATGTTTATATTTGCATGAAGAGCATCTCTGACATGATGATTTCAGGTCTCGCATGCAAAGGTTATCAAAACCATGCAAAAACCTAGTACTTCTGGCACAGTTCTTTTCTGTAAATATTCTGACCACACATCACTATAGATTCTAATTGAAAATATTAGTTTTGTCAAAAGACAAAATCATAGTGTCTATTATAAAAAAGAATGTATCTAATGTGTTTCTTTGATTATTTCTGATCATTGTCAGAGCAATAAGTTGCATCATTGGTTGGATTTCCTTCTTTGTCTAAAGACACTTCACAGGATTTCCCAAAGCTGGCAACACCAGTTCATTTCATTCATTTGTATTTTTATGAGAGCATTTTACAATTTTTTTGTACAGTAATTCTTTCTAACCTAAATCTACTACTAAATTGTAGTCTAGTAAAGATGTTCAAAATAATGACCATAAAAGTGAAATGGAAGAACTGCAGTTTTAATGTTTGACTGGAACGTGAGTCTCAGATCCGGGAGTCAGACTGCTTTCTCAGTGATTAAAACATTTTTTCAGGCAAGAGTCATTTGGATGTAGCTGAGGTCACATGTTATTTCTAACACCATTTTCAAACTGCTCATGCAAGAAAAGTCTGTTATCTCTGTAGAGAACTATCATTGCTGTAGTTTTTGGCTAAAAGATCCACTCCGATTATCTTTTTATCTAAGCGTTCCCAGTGGTCTTTTAATTATCATTGTGTCATTTTTTTTTGCCAAAAATTCAAGAACTGGTGGTGTTTTCTAGGACATAGTTTTTGCAGACCGGCAGTAATTTTATACAAATTTGCCTCTGAGTTGTGGGCAGGAACATTTGCAACCCTGACCACCCCTTCCCTTTGTTGATGAGAGCCCAGAGCAGAGACCTTTTGGCCCGCTTAGCATATTTTCTGTCACAAATAAACTGTTTTTCTAACGGCATTTTTTCGTCTGCTCCTGGTTTTCAATTATTTGAATAAAGAACTCTTTAGAAATGCTATTTTGAGCTTCATTTCGTGAATAATGATAATGTCTTCATTATCAGAAAAATGCCACAAAAACATGTAAAATACCATAAAAAAAAACACCAAAAAGACGATTTTCATTGGAGTAGGTCTTTAAACATTAATCAGACTCCGGTTCCTTTCAGTTTACAAGTACCGGTAGACTGAAACACTTGGCCCACTTTGCCTTTGAAAGTAAACATTGTTCATTGACTTGAAGTATTTTTTAAAGTTATTTTCATATTTGATGGTCAAATAGATACATGGGTAAGAGGTAAATGCTTTGCAAAGCTTTTAATGTGAATTAATTGTCAATAAAGCCTAAATTCTGGAAAGGTCACAACGTGTTATTTCAAGTAGAAAAGATAAATTCCAAGAAACAAACTTCTCTATAAACAAGACTTTTTTGATTTAAACAAAACACAGATAATCATTTGCATGTTTGAACACACACATTTTACATTTTTGCACAAAGTGAGCTCATTTCTAAAGGGAGGTCTGCTGTAGTACCCAAAATTGTTTAGACAGGGACAACGAATGGCTGAAAATGCAGAATCATTTAAAGCTATTAAACAGGGATGGAGTTTTATGGTCAGAATCCAAATATTACATTCTTGTCAGTCATGAAAGTTACGTCCTCCAGGCCAAAGAGAATGTGTTTTCAGCATTTAGTTCAAAAGGTAGCATATCTAGTAATATGAAGTTTCAATGTGCATACAGTAGTTTTTCATATTTTGGAAGAAGCTATTAATGCTTAAAGGTATATAAGGACTTTAGAATAATATGCCCCACTTCAAAAGAATGTCTATGCAAGTGAAAGGTCTTGCAAAAATTAGCAGGACAATGCAGAGGCACATTCCAGACTACATCTGACCCATCTGCAGTCCAGATCTTTCACCTTTAGGGAATATTTGATGTGAACTAAACAAGAAGAAAAAGGAGATCCTGGTAAACATGCTGAGCTACTTTAAGAGCTGGTTTCAGATTGGAATTGGACAGATTAGGCAGGGTCTGAATATTGGCTTGTGACACTTGAAACTCTTTTAGTGTAGCTTGGATTTTATTAGAAAAAAACACCGTAACTTTTTCAGATTTTGGCTTTATGAAATGTACTCATACTTTTAAGATAAACATCCACAGCATTTTACTTTGAAGGAGCAAAGCAAAGAAGTTTGAAACACACAAATGTTTGTTGCTTGTTTTTGTTTGTTTCTTTATTTCATTTGGGTGTGTCTTATCAATACTATCATCTAGGGGAACTTCTTTTATTTGCAAAACATTTGGTGTGACAGAAGATTTCTGACAGCTTGTACTCAGTAATGACGTCTGGGTTGAAAGGATCCTTGTGGCATTCCTCTTTTTGTGGCAACAAACTCCCTTTTCCTAAAGATAAAGTGAAAAATATAGGTCATAAATGTTGTTTCTGTGCGACACAATTATGAAATATGCAAAGAAATTCCAGAAACAAAACTAATTGGGTTAAACAGCATCATATATTTACAGTGAATCTACATATCTAAAGTAGTTTTATGTTTTGTTTTTTATGAAAAACTTTTTTTTTTTGTTATTTGAAAAGTACAAAGATTCATTTAAGTTTATTTTTTCTTTTCTCTTTTTCATTTCCTACAGAGCCTCATTTGAATGTGGCAGCAGGACTGTGGGCAGTATTTCAGGTTTAACAACCTCCAACTTTCAGGTCCCTCACAAGAAGGTTCCTGCCACTCAATTCTGCCTCCTAGTGGAGTTTTCAGGATCTACCTCCTCACTGGAGAATAGTAAACCTCAGCCAGAGACTCCCCTCATCCGGGGAAATGCCTGCCCTGCAGCATCTCCTTCACATCTCATTTCAGCTCTGCCCATTAACCACAACACAAACCAGATGGTGAGAAAAATGAAATCCATCAATCCAAAGCTCCCCTGGATCTTATAGGAAGTGAGACATATTCGGCAGATAGTCTCACAATTTAGGAATTTATGAAAATCTTGAAGCAATAAATAGGGCTCATCTTTCTCCGGTGCAGACAACACCTAAAAAGAACAAAGCCAGATGGCTTTAGAAATAAATGCAACGACTGTACCACCAACAACAACACCAAATGGTAATTTTTTATTTTTTTTTACCATGATTACAAGATCTCAAAGGACTGTACAAACTCCACAAACATCATGTTTTGTAAATGCATGCATATTCTCTCTGGCAGTAACTACACCCGACCCAACAGGTAAATCCAGCAGTCACAACTGGGAGTTCTTGGTGGCGGCTGTGGTCACCGCCATCTTAATCTCCATTATTATTGCAATTCTGGCCAAGTGCCAGGTGGTTCGGCAGTACCTGGTCAGTTACAGTCACAAACGACTGAGAGATGCAGACGTCAGCAGCCAGGCTGAGCCATCAGGTTAGAAGCACCTATCTTAAAGATTCTATTTTAAACCTTATTTGAATAATAAAGTTACACTGAGTAATGTAAGTTAACTAAAAATAATTATATATTACAGCTTTTATTTTGAAAAATGTCTTTGAATATGTTTTTATGAATCAAGAAATCTTTCTGGTCATGGTTAGTCAAAATGAAAAAAAAAAAAATCTACGTATTTACTATCATAAAAATTCCTGGTCCTGATGATATCTTTATGAGTAGACATTTATACCTAAAATAAAAGAAACCAAGATAAAAGACAGACTTTACATGAACTGGATTCTTTTGCGTTTTCATTGTAGATTTTGAGGCGGGATTTGACATGCGGGGACGCTACGGAATGGACCGTAACTACATCCCGCCCATTACTGAGGAGGATGATGATGGCTTCATTGAAGACAACTACATTCCCACCAATGAGAGAGCCAGAGCTGAGAGAGCAGCAGAGACCTTGGACACAGACACAGGGGATGACACGGATGAGATAGAGTTTTCCATTGCTAAATGAAGTGTTGGAGAGCTCAGAATCTATGATTGAAAAGTTTGGGTTGAGGCAGAAACCAGGAGCCACCACTTTTACTTATTCTTGTACGTGTATTTAATCAAATTAAACACTTAAAGAACAAAAGCTAAGTATGGTTAAATTGAAATATTACTCTAGTGCTGTTAACCTTTGTGCATGGGTTTGAGATGAACTTAGAAATCAATTTTGATTTCATTTTTGTTTTGAGCAAGCTTGGAAAAAATCTCATTTTATTTTTCAAACAGGTTGTTAACTCCACAGATTTAAAAAAAGAACACTTTTAAATTACATTCTGTTTCTTCAGACATAAAATCTGGTTAAATCTTTTTTTTTTTTTATCAATCTGTGGGATTTGTCTTGGCTTTTAGCTCCATTTGATTTTAACATATGCATTCCTGGCACAGCCTTTTTTTTCCTCTAACACATTTTGAGACCATGCATACATCAATGATGAAAGGTTGCTGAAATTTCTGTACTGCTCAGCAACATCCAACTATAAAAGTTCCACCACTGTTGCTTCACTATCAGCTTCAATTCTTTTCTTGTGATTTTTGCATAGAAGATCTGGAAATATATATAGATATATGTGTGTATATATATATATATATATATATATAAAACTAAAATAGCATGTTTTGATATATACTGATATATAACACTACCAAGTAGGTATTTAAAAGAAAACCTAAGTATCATTCTCATGAGTCAAATGAAATCAAATCAAGCTGTATTTGTAAAAGAAAAGTTCTTTTTTTAAAGGGAAACTTTAAATTATCTTTAGATTATCAAAATAAGAACCTGATCAGGTGTATAAGAAAGGTTCACTTATCTTTTAAATGTGCCACAGCTCTTTTACACAGACATGCAGATTGCAGTGGCGCCATTCTTTAAAGCTACAAAAATTCACTGCAATAGCTGATGCAAAGAGGTGTTTTTTTTTATAAAAACAAAAAACTTCCATTCACTTTTTCTTAGAAGAAAAAGACTCATTTTAAGGAGAAAATAATAGTTTTACAAATGGTTCCGGATCTAACAATATTATGCAAAAGCAGTGACAATAGCAAAGCTAAAAATCAATGGTTGTAAGAAATTTCCTTTATAAAGAATAGGCCATTTTTGCACACTTTTTTTTAATTTTATGTCAAATTAAAATAAACACTGTGTTATAGTATCCATTTAAATGCCAGGCACTTCAAATAGCATTTCTTGATTGTTTTTCATGTTTGCAGTTTTTTTCTTTTCTAGTATTTTAAGACTCTTGGTGACCTGCAGTGCTACATGATTTCTAATAATGTTTTATCTTCAAATAAAATAATAATAATAAAAAAAACATTCAAAAATGTTTTTTCTTCAAAACCCCACATCTCTGGAATGAGCAACGAAACTTAAAATAAACTTTAAAAAAGCTGCATAAAAATAAGTTTTTAAAATATGTGTTTTAAGTGTGGCAGATTAATATATACAGTATATTAATGTGTAGATTGAATCGATATTTTTAGCTGTAATTAGATTTGATACATATGTTGAGTGCTCTAAACAGTAACAAAGATGTATGACTGACTGGTACTTCAAATTTCTTTTTCTGATCAGTATGTATTGATGACTGTCAAATCTGTCCACATTGCTGTTATCTGTGCATTCAAAACGTTTTTTTTTTCTTTTTTTTAGTCTTTTCTCTTGCTAACCTAACCTAAAAAGGCCTCACTTCCACCTTAAGAGTTTAAGCACAAACTTGCTGCAGCTTTTCTTTTTTGTTCGCTTTATTGAATGAACACCAGCAGGAATCCAAACCAACAAGCGAGTCATTGAAACTTTGGAATAAAGTACAGTAAAAAAGTTTGACGCCGCGTCTCAGGGAAAAGCCTAAAACTTTGGAGATCCTGTAAATCAGACCGGGCGGCTGATGAGAGCAGTCTGACAGGTCTGCGTGGAGCTGTCAGAACAGGCTTCACCAGGAAACAGAACGAGTGAAGTTTTCTGTAAAACCGGAAAACGGTAAACGCGTACTTCAAAATAAAAGCTTCTTTTAACTTTCAACTTTGTGAACATCAACATAAAAAAAAAGAGATGAAAAGATTCCTTGATAAAACATATTATTCTAATCCTAAGAATTCTCTTTAAGAAAAGGGAAAATAACCTTTTTTTTTTTAAGAATGCAGACATTTAATGGTGTTTAATTCTTTGTAAATAATCACACAATCAAATGTTTTTTGTGTGGCACAGTCATGAGGAATGGGCAAGCAATGGTGTTCAGTCTGTAAACCCTGAAAAACTACAAATGACGGAGTGTGTCATACAGGTTTAAAATTCTTTGAAATAAAAAAAATGAAAAGTAAAATAATTAGTCTTTAAAGCACCAGATTGGGTTCCAGTCATTGGCATAAAAAGATATTATCAAGGGGTTTTTTCAATATGCAATAAATGTATGAATTAACAGTTAGTGAAGTAAATTTACATTTTAAATGTTTCTTTGACATTTTCCTCTTTGGTTTGATAAGAGGTTCTGAAACTGAAACCAAAATGTTTATTTTCATTTAAAAAGACATGCTTACAATAAAAGTAAACAAACAAAAAAGATTAAAAAATAACTAAAAGTAAACTAAGTTCAGTTTATTATTATGTGAAAGATGAACAATAAAAAAAAACGAGTTCAAAGAATTATGATAAAATGAGAACAACTGAGAACCGGAAGTTGAGCTTTTGTCATAATGGTGCGCTTGACGATTCTCTCCGGAAAGGCATTGAGCGAGAGTGGAGGAGAGGAGGATGATGGGAGCGAGTTTAAGCCCGGTTTGGTGACCCAAATCTCCTACTAGAACAGGATTTTACTGGACATACTTCTTGTAGTTGAAGATAATTGTCCCGCAAAGATGTCGGCGTCGGCGATATTCATCCTGGACCTTAAGGGAAAGGTAAGTTTGAGGCGACTTAGTCAAGGGGAAGTTATATTTGTAGCACCTGCTGCTGTAGTGCAGTCAGGAAGGACAGTCGAGGAAATAGTCAGTTTCAATTACAGCTCTGTCAGTGTAACGCTGGAAGTCAAACGTGTGTCAAATAAACTCCTCGCTAACTTCGCTGAGGCTGTTACTCTGAAGTGGACAGGAAGAGCAGCTGAACTCGCCAAACTCGTTTGCAGAAATGAGACGGTGCACACAGAGCGCCTGTTCTTGTGCGGCCATGCAGCCCTTATTGAACGCGATGTGTCCCGTTTCAAAGTAAAATACTTCACTTTGTTTAGCCTTATCAAGCTGTCCCATAGGTTATAGAGCCCCACATATGATGGATTGGAAATGCATAATTACGTCAAACCCATGTATGCAGTCGTTTCATCGCACAAACAATGTATTGAATCTTGATGGTGTCAGGAAATGTCTGGAAATTGCTATTACAATTACATTGTGCTGGTACGTTCATTGCAGGGTTAAGACTTTACTATTTTCTAAGGTTGTATTCAGACTGGACTCATTTGGTCTGCTTAAAGTGAACCAGAGTTTGTTTTCCCCAATAATCAACTGTTCAGTCTGAATACACCCAAGCTGCACTTAAGATTTTAGCAGGAAACCATGACTAGGAACACTGATGGCTTCTGGGTAATGTTAAATTTTAAAATTAGTTACACTGAAGGCATATTGTTAGAAAACTACAAGGTTGATCAGCCTGTACTTTTTCATCCTCTTTCTCATTGGTTGTAGTGATGGGAATCCTGGTTCTTCTTAGAGAACTGGCTCTATGGGATCAGCTCATAAAAAGAGCCAGCTCTTTTGGCTCCCTAACAGCTATTTAGGTTTCTTAGTTGCTTTATTTAATTAATCATAAACAGCTATATAAAAAATGCACAAAATGGGTAACAAATGTTTAAAAAAGTGTTTTATTGATATAAGTATATGATATGTATCTGCTGTTATGTATTCCTTCCCAATAAATTGTACAAAATAAATGATAAATAAGAACAACTTTTTACAATTCAACTTTTAACTACACACATTTTTAGTTTTTTTTTCCTTTCAAACAAATTTCAGGCAAAACTACAGAAAACACTGCAACCACAACACATAATACAAATTGAAATGTGCAAAACCAGAAAAAAAAAGCTTTTATTCACAATAAAGGTTTGCATTGAGAAATACAGTTTTGAAGAAGGTTCTCTCAATTCTCAGATGTCTGTACAGGTTGATTGTGGAACCTGTTCTAGATTAAATGTCTTTCCTGCAGACTCAACACTCTTCCTTTATATTATTAATAAAAATGAAATGGTTCTTGATTTTGCTTCTTTTCCTGCTGTCAGTCATTTTTTCTTTGTTTCGGTGTTGCTGTAATTTGTTGTTGTTGCACCTTGATATTCGGTTCATGTGCTGCTTTGCGTGTAACAACTCCCACCCCCTGCACACTCCTTGGCTCAGCCCAAACACCTCCCTGCCCGCACGCAGCGCAAACCATAGGCAAAAGTACATATGTATCGATCAATTACGTGCGGCTTGAAGAGGAAAAAAAGCAAGCAGGTGAATTAAAAAAGAAATTGCTCATAGGAAGGAGCTGTGCTTGTCTTTCGCTCTGAAAAGACGCCCTGAGGGCTGTTTCATTCTTGAAATGGTTGGATCCCACTCCCGTCCCGCTCCCATAAGAACCCATCCCGGTCCTGTGATTAATGGCAGAGATGACTCCCAACCCACGTGAATCCCGCGGGAATCCCAAAAAAATGCCATCCCGTAGTCTGAATACAATCAGTTTTCAGAGTAGAACAACTGGACCAAAATGGCCACTGTAGCCATTGGTCACATGT
The DNA here is from genome assembly GCA_036245035.1 of Adrianichthys oophorus. Taxonomy (NCBI): domain Eukaryota; kingdom Metazoa; phylum Chordata; class Actinopteri; order Beloniformes; family Adrianichthyidae; genus Adrianichthys; species Adrianichthys oophorus. Next base: position 11,570,746 of record BSAI01000138.1, read on the forward strand.
TGTAAACCGAGTAGGAATAACGCAATGGATGAGCCATAGACAAACATGAAGCAACGATTGTCATGCCATCAAATAGAATTAACTTCAAACTATTTAACTTCAATTATTTCCACTAAAATAAAAAGGGTTGTTTTTTCTCATTTATTTATGTTCTGTATTCTTATCTTCCATTAGCATTATTAGATAGTCTTTCAGTTGTTTGACATGAAGTGACACAACAGGCATGTGACACCCATTCAAGAATGAGCTATGCATGCATTTAGCCCATGGTGTTCACATTGGACAAAGAGGGAGGGGTTCCTTCTTTTGTTTTTCTACTGTTTACTGTTTACAACCTACAGTTGGAAGATGTGCGACATGTTGCGAATCTTGCTCCAGGTTTTTTCTTTCACAGCTCTATTCCGATAAACGAAAGACTTGGTGTCATTTAATTTATCTGCGCACAAACCTTAATTATTATTAATTTGTCCTTTTTGATCAGTTTTCAAATGGTTGACACATTCATGAAATAAAAAGGATGGCATCCATACATTACTACCAAATCTGAGTCCCTGACTTGTCAAAGTTTGGCCTGGTTAAACTTTCAAACACACTTTCAGTGGTTGCGTGTTTTGGATGTGGAGCCAGAAAACAGACGTAGAAACTTGCATAGCTACGCGCGAGTGTGACAGTTTTAAACGCGGAAGCCCGAAACCCTCATTTACGCACTTTTACATAGATTTTTCATTGGAAGTAGTTGCTTGAACGCACATTGCTGAAGGCGGTGTGAACGTAGCTTAAAAGAACAAAGCACCAACATGCCCCTCTCCCACATCCCATAGTTTCACATCTGAGACTATCCAATCCCAGTTTAATTCAAATACCTAAACACTTGTGCTCCTCTTCTGTACTGTTTTTTGTTTGTCTTTTCCTGTGGTTCTAAGCCAACATCACTGATGGTCCACCACACTGACATTTCGTCTAGTTCCTCCTTCCTCTCCTGCCTTCTGCAGGTGGATGCACATGATCCAATCAGTGTTTGCTGGCTGCTCAAGCTGAAGAAATGGCCTTTGAAGCTGGCCATTTAAGTTGGATCAGCTCTGGGGAGCTTGCTTTGAGACATCTGATGTGTTATTGTAAAGAAAACACCACCAGATGCCGATGGTGATGGTTTGATATCATCCGTGCCTTTAAAAAATTGTCATTTGAATTGGTTTAGTCTGAGAAAATAAAAAAATAAAATAAAAATCAAAATGTACGTGTAGATTTTGTTTGAATAATTCTGACAGAGTTATTGATAGAAGAAAAATGACTGTCGGTTTGATTAAAGATGAAACCTCCCTGAAGTCTTAAATGAGCAAGAGCATTGCTGAAGAAGCCTTGTCTGCTTGACAACAAAATCCATCGGGGAGAAGGATCTGTCCCTCACAGCCTGGATCTCTGATTGCACAGATTAAAGGGTTTCTCCTTCTCACTGTTGTTATCTATTTATCTTAGCCCTGGGGCAATTCAGCAGTTCTTCATCTTCAAATCCTATCCTTCTCCTGCCTCTGTCCTGACCAGATGAGGTCCCATCTAATACCGTTGGAAAGAGAAAACTGCGCAACTTAAAAAAGAGTTGAAAGTAAAGTGAAAAATATTAAAAGTGACATGGATGAGAATCATTATTCTGTCTTGAAGGCAGTAAAGCAAGCTACAAACAGACGACCTACTTTGGTATTCAGAGAGATTCTTAAAAACACAAAGCTACAGCGGGAGCCACTTTCCGCCTCGGCCCTTCATCCTCCCACTGCCTGGTCTGCCTCCTCCCATCACTCCCTCTGGCCATCAAACCGCACGCTGTGGCTGCTTGGACAAGCCGTGCCCCCCACAATGTCAGCCCATTGAAACCAGCATACCGCAGTTTGTTCCCGCTGCTTCCTAATAGGGTTTCTGAGAAGTGAGCGAACTCAACTTAGAGTTTAGAGGCTGTCAGAAATCATTCTAATGCTACGTTCACACCGTTCATGGGACACATTCAAGAAAGAGCTAAAAGCGCAATATTGAACGCGCATTTAGCACTTTCTCACTGGACTGTCTCTACCTGATACTAGTGCATGCCCACCACCTACTGTTGGAAGAAGCTTGGTGCGAAATATTGAAGCAATGCAAATCTTTTGAATCTTGCTCCAGGCTTTTTCTTTCACAGTTCTATTCTGATAGATAAAAGACTTGGTGTCGTATAATTTCCATCTGACCACAAGCCACAGTTATTAATTTCTCCTCCATGATTGGAGGTACTTCCATAACGTATAAGGGACGCCATCCATAAGGGACCCCTTACCAAAACCGAGTCCCTGATTGGTTAAAGTTCAACCTGGTTTAACTTTCAATGCATGTTTAATGGCCACGCATTTTGTACGTAGAGCCCCAAAACGGTTTTAGAAACTTATGTAGCAATGAATGAACGTGAGAGTTTTGAACGCAGATGCCCGAAACACGTGTTTACATAGGATTTTTATTGAAAGTGGTCATCCGAATTAGCGTTGCAGAGGATGAAAAGAACATAGGTATACATGTTGGTGTAAACAAGACTTCAAGACTTACATTCCTCATGTTTCCCTTTTTCGATGAATTCAGTGGCAGTTAAACACTAGTGACTCAATTAGAATTGAGTGACTTTGACCAAAAGCGTTCATTGGAGTTGCCAGATCTAAGACTAAGTAAGCGAGGGCACAGATCATTAAGTGCAGATACATTTAAAAATTAAAGGAATCGTTTTTTCAGAGAAGTTTCCGTAAGTGCACTCACTGATCAATTGTCCCAATATTCTAGTGTATCTAAATTCACTGTTCACTTGCTTCTACCAGTTGAAAGCTCCCTGATCACTTTTGGAAGGCACGACAAAAACCCTACATCTGTCCTCTCAGACTTTTCCAGAATCTTAATATTCCTGTCTGCTGTGCTGGTGAAGGATATGCAGTGAAATCTGGTACTGAGTTATTTTTTTGTATAAGCGCCCACTTGAAAAAAACAACAAATTCCTGCTTAAAGTTTGCTTAAAATTTGAAATATCATCATCTGTTAAACTCAAAAGCAGTCATCCAACCTTTTTAATTTGAGTTTCATGGCATTGATATTGCTTAGAGTTGGATATCTAACTATTGACAACAAACTGTATGGTGAAAGTGATTGTATTATCATTCATGTAACTACGATGGCACAACCTCTTGATTTGGCTTGCAGCAACTACTAGAAGTTCTGTTTTTGGTACCATTCTGTGTACCATCCTAACAAAGAGCAGCTTGAAGGCCTTAAATAATGTTATAAAAAGCTCTGTAGCTGAAGTGCACTCAGTTTGAGGGTCTTCAATAAAGGATTGCTGACCCCTAAGTGAAGAGTTGCCAAAAATACAGAATTTCATAAAAATCAGGAAAACTTGTCATTCCGATGCAGGTAACACGGGGTTTGGGTTCATCAGAGAAACGAAATAAAAATTCGAAAACGCTTGCACACAGTGCTGTTGGTATGACTGTCGGCTCTTGATGGACTTCTCCCAGTCTCAAACTGAGCAGAAAATCAGCCGCTGTGACAAATGCTAAATGGTTGACCGTCCAGCTCTGTGGCGTCTTTATCCGTTTTTCAATGCACCATTATCTGAAGAAAGTTCCAGTTCATCCCAGCAGCTCTGTCACTATGCATCCAACAGTCAGATTGATCTGGGAAAGACTTTGTTGGATTTGAACAGCAATTGTTCTAAGGAGTCAGTGGGGAATACAAACGGACATTAGAAAGGTTTTTATTTATTTAAGTTCAGCAGTTGGTGGAGATTATTAACAAAAATCTGCTTTTTTTTCTATGCTTTTATTTTTATAAGGGTGTTTGAAGGCATTCTAATTTTTTGAGTCCTAATGATGTGCTGTTTAGATTATAATAGTGGATTAGGTTATTGTGAAATGGAGAATTTTCCAGTTCCTTTTTTAAACTGCTTTCTAACGGTTCTCTATTGAGCTTCTTATTCTCATAGCGGACTAATTGTGTCTGACTAACTCAAGTCTTCATCGTTTCAAGTGACATGTTCATTTTAAAGTTTGTGCTTAAAAAATAAAATAAGTGTTATTTGTGCAATTGCATTTACAGAACATTTTAGGATAGATGAGACGACATCCTTTGTGGAACAATGCTAAAAGCATGACTTTTTGTTTCCTTTCTTTTTTCTCATAATGATCAGGCACATTTTTATCTCCTTGTTTTCTTTGAGGAACTAGCTTTGATGTCACCTGTCGTTTCATGAAAAGAATATTTTGCAGAAATGCATTCTGCCTCTCAATTTTATACGTTTCCTGTCTTTTTTTTCATGATAGTCGTAGAGATTGTTTTAAAAAAAAAAAAAAAAGTCACAATTTGCTTTATTGCAGTCCTGAAAGCTGGGTTTAAATGTGATTTAAAAAAAAAAAAAAAAAAAAAACAGCGGCACACCTTATTTATATTTAGTAAAATGGTGCAACACATTGACTTAATGAGCCCTGGATTATTTCTGCTTTGGGGCTTGGTTGGAATATGCTAACTATTTGCACGAGGAGTCCTGTTTGATGTGTCCCGTCTCTGCAGACTTCTCTCCACAGGCTGATGCGTCTGAATGTGCTAATGGAAAAAAAAGTCAAAAACATGCTGCTGCTAGGCAGAGAGAAAGCTACGTACATCCAATAACTTTATTTCAGAGAATTAGAAGTAGTAAACTGGGAAGAAAGCAGTCCCGTCTGATAACACTTCACAGCAGATGGGTTTGATGTCACTTCAGGGTATGATTTATGGTGAATATGTATCCTCGTTGAGATCATTTTCAAATATTAGCAGAAAATCTTGTATTTAATGAGTTATACTTTTGAAAAAACTGTTTTATATAGAATCACTAAACTCAGGTTGGATTTGAAGAACGCTTCTTTCAACTTTCCTCATTTTTCCATAAAAGTTTCCAGTCTAGACCAAATCTCTGAAGTGTTTTTGTTACCCGGAGTCCTTTAAAATTGCATCGTCTTTTTTCAAAGATCTTCTTCCATCTAATCCTCTCCATCCCGTGACCCCTGAACTATTTGCCGTGCGGTTTCATCTCTCTTGAGTGAACCTGAGCAGTGGACTGTCCTCATCCCTTATCTGCCCAGATTGCTTTACTGGCTGGAATGTGTTTTTTTTAATTTCCCATTTCCTTCTGCCTTTGTTGCATCTGCCCCCGTGTCACCCCCCTCTGCCCCATCTCCCTCTGCACAAAAGATTTATCAATTAAAGCGCAGGAGGGAGGCATAGCGTATGAGAAGTGTGTCATGTAGATCCCTGAAGCGTAAGAGCATTCATCTCTTTCTGGAGTTGAGCAAAACTGCTGACTCATCCTGTTGTGTGCGAGTCTGTATTTAAGTGTTGAGTGCTCTTTTCTCTCAAATATTGGGCCAGTACTGACCCAAAAGTGAGTTGAGTGAGTGATGTTTACATAAACTTTTCATTGGAAGTTGAATGTGAGTTGCGGAGGGCAGTGTGAACGAAGCTTCAGACCTGTGCAGTTTCAAAAATGTTAAATCAGACCATAGAGGTTCCTGGTTCAAATCTGGAGCTGCTCTCATAAACCTGTTGCATTTTTCCTTTTCTCAGCCAACGTCCTCTCACTGCCCAAAAGTACCTATGTTAGGGCAGTCTGGGGTATACTTTGCTGGCACATAAAGGGAGTGATGGGAATTACATTTTAAAGCATGAATTAAGACAGATAAAACAGTTCAACAGCAGCTTACAGATCGGGTATAGTCAACATAAAAAAGTAATTCTTAGAAAGGGGAAGTGTTTCACAGAAAAAAAGGGAAGAGACTCATACCTTGATTAAATGCAGTGTCACAATAGAGAAATTGTTGTACAGTGGCTTCTCATCGCCTCACAGACAAGCTCCCAACATCACGAGACACATCCTGGTCTGTTTTAGCCACTATCCTCAGGCATTGCCACTGTCTGTGTCCTGAATACAATGACATTAACAAGTTGAAACTGGAAGTTGATGACAAAAGCATGTTATCATCAGTAGTGCAGAATAACAGGAAAAATTGTGACACTTAAAACCTGTCATTTCTCTTCATTCCTCAAATTTCCTAAGAAAATGTTGTTTTTAGGGTTTTTAACATGTTCTTGTGGTATTTTCCAATGATGGAAGACATGTGCAATTTGAAAAAGATCACATTTGTTATGTAAAAAAATACACTGGGCGGGCTCGAGCATCTGATGGTTTCACTTGTAGACAACTAGATTCATGTCTGTCTGTAAAACTGTACAGCTGGATAGCTCCAGTATTGCTCGCCATTTTTGTTGCACCAGTAGTGTTAGCTTGGGGTTGTGAGGGGCTGTATGATAGTGGGAAAGGCTGTAAACAGGGAACTCTGTTACTCTCAGGAGGGGAATTAGGGGCGGAGTTCCCCATGCCAACAGGACCGCCTACATCTCAGAGGCAAATTTCGATTAAACTCCTGCCGCTCTGCAGAATCCATGTTTGAGAAAACTGCACAGATTTTTATAATTTTGACTAAAAATTGCATGATGACCCATAATAGCTCAATAGATAATCAGAATTGAACTTTATGTTTTTGAAAACATGAAAAATTGTCCTTTTTGAATGTCCTTACATTTTTTTTTACAAATTTTGTTTGTTTAAAAAAACTGAAGAGAATATTTTTGGTACATTTTGACTGATCATATATGATGTCCAAAAAGTGCAGCTGTAAACTGCATAGAGGTGAAATTGAGATCACATAGCCTGTAGCTGCTAAATCCACTTCTTATTTTTCAAGCCATAACAGAGAGGTTTGTTCAGATTTTGAACCCTTTTGAATCTTCTGAACCCTATCTGCTCCGATTCTTCTTTCATCTGGCGAAGCGGGTCATTCATCATTCATGATGAAATATCCATCAATGCATTAAAGCTACACAGATGTCAAAGCTTGAAACACAGTTTGTGCATTTCCACTGCATGAGAGCTGAAAAAAGAGTGAGGGTCCTGGTGATTTTTTCCAACAGTTCCCAAGGATTAAGCTGGAGTGCAGGTTCGGTAGCTCAGCCAAAAAGCTTTACATCTTTAATGTCTAAGTTGATTCACTGATACCCCGGGCTCAGGATTGTTTTGCCTTTATGCTATCTTTCCAGGTCCTGATTTGTCGTAACTACATGGGGAACATGGACATGAATGAGATTGACCACTTCATGCCCATCCTGATGAAGAGGGAGGAAGATGCAGAGATGACGCCGCTGGTCAGCCATGGCTCCACGCACTTCCTGTGGATCAAACACAGCAACCTTTACCGTATCCGAAGAGACATCACCTCTGAGTGATGCATGTACACACGATGCTCGTCATTCAAGTTCCCCTTGCTGCTCTGTAATCCAGGTCAGTGCAGCAGGCAGCTCCTGAAAACCTCACCTTCAGTTTGATCACAGGTAGAAATGTGCTGCTCTCTGTACAGTATCGGCCCACTTCCCTCATCCTTATTCCCCCCACACACATTATTAATTCAGCATCACACTACCATCACAAGTAACTGTTATTCCCAGTGCATTGTATTACACAGCTGAGCTGTTATACCTCCCTGTAGCCATGTTCCTAATTGCTTTAGAATCCGAAGTCTTCTGTTAACCTCAGTATTGCGTGATTGTTCCAGAGCCTCGTGCAGGTTTCTGTGTTTTTCCTCAGAGATGTGCAATTTTCCTGAACAGTAACTTCCTCAGTGGTGGCAATGACTAAGAAGAATGGCAACGCTGCTCTTGTGTACTCCTTCCTGTACAAAATAATCCAGGTGAGTCTGCTGCGCCTCTCAGATCATGAGGATTCCCTCAAATGTGAAAAAAAAAATTTTTTTTGTTGAGATTCTCATAAATATCAAAAGATTAAAGTTTATTTGAAGTTTGCACACTCTAACTTCTCATATTTCATCCTTTCAATGACATTTTTCCCCCATGTGCGTTGTAAAGTGTTATGCCTGCATTGTAACCTACATTGCTTGTTTACTTCTAAATGAATGATGAAGCACCAGTTCTGTTATTCATTCTCCATGCAGCTAAAATGTTGTCTGTGGTGGTTTTATAGGAGATCCTTTAACAAATCTGCTTTGTGTTCAGAAAAAAATCCACAACATGGTCAAACATCACAATCAACCTCCAAATGCTAAAAACTTACATTTTATTTCTACCAAAAATTACCACCTTTTCAAACTAAATGTTTTGTAGGTTTTTAAGGAGTACTTTAAGGAGCTGGAGGAGGAGAGTATCCGTGACAATTTTGTGACTGTGTACGAGCTGCTGGATGAAGTGATGGACTTTGGATTTCCCCAAACCACAGAGAGCAAGATCCTAAAAGAGTAAGAGTCGCAGAGCTGTTTTTCATCCTCTGTGTGTGTCTGTGATGTCACAATATATCAATAATATCAAATTATATTCTAGCTCGGTGATGTCTTCTTTCGAGCTTAAACGTAAATATGACCACATTTTGTTTTTACAGCTATTTCTTATGCTGGTTAGCAAGAAACTACATGTTTTTGACACAGTAATGTAATGTAGAGAGCTGTCTGGTCTCTGTATGACCAAAGCAGGAGCTTGGTTCACCTAGCCAACAGTAAGTTGGACCTGTCCCTGGTGCATGTTGGACTATAGCAGGGCTACCCTTTATCACTGGTTCTGTTCATAGTTTTTGGACAGAATGTTTAGGTGCAGCCAGGGGCTGGAGGGGGTCTGGTTTGGGACCCACGGCATTTCCTCTCTGCTCTTCGCAGACGGTGTTGTCCTGTTGGCTTCATTGAGCCAGGACCTCCAGCATGCATTGCAGCTGAGTGTGAAACCACTACCGGTCTTTGTTACAGTACTCCACTATGGTCACAAGCTCTGGGTCATGACTGATAGATCGAGGTCCCGGATACAAGCGGCTGAAATAAGCTTCCTCTGTAGGGTGGCTGTGCCCTCCTCTAGAAATAGGGTGAGAAGCTCGATCACCCGGACAGAGCTCGGAGTAGAGCTGCATGGAGAGGAGCCAGTTGAGGTGGCTCGGCCATCTGGTCCGGATGCCTCCTGTACAGTAACAATGACAATGAATACCAGTCTAACTTGTTGACATTTAATGAACTTTAAAATTAAATAAAAAATTACAATGCACTTTGAGTTTTTTTTTTTCATCTTATTTCAAGTTTTCTTTGGTTAAGAGTCTGGAGCGAAAGGATTTTGAATCATTTTAACTAAAAATGTCCTTATTTCTCGATCATAGCTCTTAATGGGACAAAAAAGTAACGATTGTGCTGAATTTGAAAAAAAAAGTTTTGTAAGGTGTTGAACAAAGAAAAGTTAAAACGACTTAAAACCTGGTAAAACATCTTGTCAAAAATCATGATTTTAAATCTTTGCAGGTATCACATAGTTTGCAGTCGATTTTGTCTTACTTTCCTACATTTTTCATGTCCAATGCTTCAGTTGTTTGTGGTTAGCTTTATGTTTTGGTATCAGACTGGTGAAGAGGTGAGATGAACTTTGCCTCCCTTTGATTTTAATAAAACCATGTATGATCTTTTATTTTCCGCATTCTTCTGAGAGTTCTTCACTCAGACAAAAGATTCTGTTTCGGAGGCACAAATGAACCGTTTTTGGGACTATTTCTTTCTTTTTGGCAGAAATAACTAAAGAATTAGACTGCCGCCCTGTTTTTTCATGGGGGATTGCTGTTGTTAGTATACACATGGTTGCTTCATAAGCGCTTTCCATACAAAGGCTTACTGTACATGCGTTCCCTTTTAACCTCTACTTGTACTTGAGTTCTCCATATCCACTTTTGCTTTGAGAACGACTAGCGTTCTATCTTCACCGCTCACATGTTCATATTCAACTCTTTTCTGTCT